>JASAOG010000031.1:3187500-3785000 GCA_030265305.1 Biomphalaria pfeifferi
AATCGTTGTGTTAAATTGTAAAGTAATTATAAAGAACGCAATTTTTCAATAAATATTCATTGACTTCCACCAAAAAAAAAATTAGGCAACATTTGTATTTAACTTCCAGAGTTGGAGAAGCTTTAAGTCTTTATACAGACAAATGAAAATGTTATTCTGTGGTAATTCAACATTTTGGGTAAGTACTAAATCCATTTTACATCTTTATTCACTTTTATTGAGTGGAAAAAAATACATACGCATTATCTAATTGTGGTTACAATAACAAGTAAATTCTAAGTTAAATTAATTGGGAAAATCTTTTTTTTTTAAATGTGATGAACTCCATATTTTATCATTTTTGTGCTTAATTATTGTAATTTTGATTTATATTTGTGTATTACATTTTCCTATAGTTTATATTACAATTAACATATCAATTAGTACAACATATTTAATGAAAACTTAGTATTAGCTGCTTGCACTCTTACCATGAAGAGTCTCAATTTCTTTAATATTTTTGTTCCATTCCAAAGTTTTACGCCCAATTACTCAACTTCATAAATAGGTTTATATCTCAATAGTAAGCCGAAGGCAATAAACATTTGTTACATGTTACAAACTATTAAATAACTCTAATTACATTTTGTATTCAAAGTGATTGATCTGTCATTTTCTTCTCCTGATCCCTATTGCAATTAGAAAATATAACGGGTAAGCAGAAAAAAAAATGATTAGTAGATTTAATGTTTCTAATTTACATGGAGCCTTAAAAAGACTTTGTAGATTTAAAATCTCAAACTAAATTAACACATGGTTACGTGAAGGACCTAATTATCTTTTTTTTAAGAATGGATGAAGTTTATAAGATAAAAGACAAGATGCAGAGTTTATAAACCAAAATAAACTCCACTGGGTCTGTTATTGTTTGTTTGTTTTACATGTTTCGGATGTTCCTTCAGAGTTGAATAGTTTACTTCCTAGTCCAAACCTCCCGCAGGACGACGGGGGATGGGAGCGGGCAGGGTTTGAACCCTCGACCGTCGATAAATCCGAACGACAGTCCAGCGCGTAAACCGCACGATGGCAGCCATCCACAACCAGGCAATTAAAATTTCAATATCGCTACTATTTTAGATGTTTCCATAATTTTTAGAGATTCCGTTGTAGTGAATGATTTTCTAAAAATTAAATTGATAGCATTTCAAGTAAAAATGTTTGTAACAAACTAGACATAATTATTCAATAGCTTAACCAAAATCCTTTTTACAAAAGACACAATTTTTTGAGAAAGTTTGTATTGAAGTGCTCTCTATTTCAAAGAAAAAGCTATTTTTATCTTTCAGACTCATGTGGCCTGGGTAGCGATTCCTGTCTACAAAAATCAGCTGAACTTAGATTCTCTGATCATTGTATTTGGTGCCATTGACCACTATGAAAATCATTTAAATTATAGCATTATTGGGACCGCGTTTATAAAATTCATCATAGCTGTTGTATCTTACGAGATGGTAGAACTCCATGCCCGACATTTCTTTCAATAGTACTTGGTGGGGGGAAAAGTCTTTCATCGGAGAATCTATTTTATCTTCTTTGTGTATAATCTGGATGGGACATTTAGTCGATTAGATCAGCTGATAGCAAGAATTAAAATGAGAAAAACATTTTTACTATATTTACTTTAAACAACATTTCTTTTTTCTAAAATACTTTTTCTAAACACCTCATATAGTTTTTTATAAAGTTAAATTTCAAGACGATTAAAGGTTGTCTTTCTCTCAATATGTGGCCAATATTTCTAACAAAATGGATGCTCCAGAAGACTTATTTAACATAATGAAATATGAAAGAGTTTTATCAGTTAAAGATCAAGATCAAGTCATATCTATCTAGATCACATACAATTCTTTTTTATTATCTTTCATACAAAACTACTGTGCCAACAATAAATTTGTACACTTCATACAGACTTAGGCGTAATTACATGAACACACTATAAAGAACAGGACCACATTATTTAGATTAGTAAAATAAATTATAGCTTTTATATGGTCCAATCTCATTTGTAGACCAGTGGGGGTAGGGAGTATCTACGAAAAAGCTTTTCCGTGCTGCCTCAGTAAACACAACTCTGCCCGAGTCGGGTGTCGTACCTCGAGCCCCCTTCATAGGTAGCCAAGCCAAGCTAAGTTCAAGCGTACGTAGCCTCTCGACCACGCTTCCCACCGAAAAGAAGCATTATTCCAAGAAACATTTTATTACTAAAATTCTTTCATTAGCGTTTCACAATTTAAAAAGAAACAATATATGTCTATGACTATCAGATTTCGTACTAGTCCAGTGGTCGCCAAACTCGTCGGGCTAAAAAGCCGTTTTTTAGAAATTAAAACATTAAAGTCGATTCAAAGAGTCATTTTTGTAAACATTAAAGCTTTGTTTTAGTTGAGACATTATATGGAATTAATTAGAATTAAATGTACAAATTTGAGTCTCCCTTTGCTAATATGTCTTAGTTTAGCTAAAGGTACATTAAATACAACTTGGTATCATACTTTTATGATGATAATATTTATTTGAAAATAAAACAGGTTAAATAATATAAAAAGAATCCTTCAGAAGACAACTACTATAATACTCTACAAATGGAAGTCAGATTTGTTTGTTATTGCCTTTACTTTTAGGCACAATTTAATTTTTCATCTCTAAGGCGATCTCTTAATTTACTCTTAATAAAGTGCATGCTTGAAAATGATTGTTCGCATACATGCGTGCGTAGTCACAAAAAAAACAACCATCAAACCCTAGTTTCTTCTGGTGATCAAACGAGTCGGGAATACTATTCCGTGTGTAACACATCAAATTATCTTCCATCTCCAGATCTTTCAGACCTATTGTGTTGTAAACTTAATTAAGATTGTTCTTCAAATTGGCATACGTCTCTTGAATTTTGAACTCTAAAATTCTTAATTTTTTTAGATATAGCAACTCGTTTCAATTCTATTAATATCAATATTAAAAGGCGAAATTTTTCTATTACTGCAGCAGTTAGATTCTTTTGAAACAAAGACCAACGTCGCTTTGCGGCTTCTAAAGTCTTTGGCCCTGTTGAGAAAAACTTCCTTTATATTTAGCAGTGATGTTCTGAAATAGCAATTATCAATATTAGAATAATTTTGGTGACATTATTTCAATAGGTAGAAAAGAGAATTAGAGTTTCTGTTGTGAATCTTTGGCACGAAGCGACAATTTGCTTTCGAATTAAATTATTTCTTCTAACATTTCACATTTGTGTCTCCTTTTCCTTTTAAATCACGATGAAGCTGATGTAGCTGAGATGTAAGATCCGATATGAAATACAAAGATCGTTCGTCAAGAATGCATAATTAATGCTCTTTTCACGAAGCCATGCTTTAATATCTCTAAACAGTGACTCGAGATATCCTAAAACCTTTCATTTCAATGACAGCAGAAGATCTTGGTGCTCACTTTCTATTTCATTTAGACATTCATTCAATTGACGATTAGCTACTATGGAGTTAATCTTCTTAATCACCAATTCCATTAGTTCCCCTTTCAGACCTTGCGGTCTATAGAGCAGATGATGTAAACAGTAAAGGTCATCTGTTTCTGTGGCCTACCGTTAACGAGAGTATCATGTGGCCAGCACAACGACAGCCTTTACTTTTCCCCAACTAATGTCAGGTACCCATTAGAGCTGAGTGGACTCAGAGGTGCCAGAAGATCACGAAATTAAAAATCCCAGTCTTCACCAGGATTCGAAACCCAGAACCCGGTTCTGGAGCCAAGCGGCTAACCCCTGCCAGTACGCCTCCTTTTACTTAATTTTTTAAATTGACGATTAACTACTATGGAGTTTTTAATCCTTATCACCAATTCCATTACTTTATAAAATTCTTCAGAAAATTTCTCCGCAAGCAGCGCGTCCTGATGAACTGAATGGTAGGCATAATCACGTGATTACTTTTATCTTTTAAGGTAGCGACATACCAATTTCTTGCACTTCTTTAACATTTCACCTCATCTCAGTGACGTAGCAAGGGATTTGGGGGACCGGGATAGGCCTTTTTAGGGGCATGCTACATCATGAAATGAGATAATGGTGTAATATTTAATATTTAATGTTAACAAAAATTTCGAACACTCATTAGGGAGCCCCCCCCCTCCCTGGGGGTTTTCAATTACTCTCCCCCACTATTGCTATTGCACTGCCTCATCTGTTGAAATCGATGCAAAATTTTTTTATTTGATTTTTTTCGAAGCTTTCAGATACAATAGTTGCTATATATCTACTTCACGCGTTTTCCTTTGAGAGGCAATAATCCCAAAGGTTCCTCTTTAGAGCCTTTGCTGTAGATAAGACTTACTCAAAAATTGTATGCATCTCCCTCGCACTCTATGGCTAAACAATAAATGTAAATAATAAAAAAATACTATTCCTATGGACCTATGCTGCTTTGTTTGTCGATGTGATATTAAAGTATTTAGGCGCTGGCTTTGCAATAGATCCAATGATAAACTTGCGTGCGTGCTATTGTGCTTTCTAAAATATGCATCTTTTTCTCTTGTATAGGTTCACTCATTTCATACTAGGCTAATTAGTAAAAACAGCAAACTTTATGTTTACGTGTGATATCGCAGAGATGCCCGCATTTTTTTAAAGAGTTGAGCAATATAAGTATCGGAAGAAATGTTTAATATTGTACTGCTAAAAATGTGCATAGAATATTTTTACTCGTTTGAAGGAGGCCCGAAGCAAACAAAAAAAAAAATGCTTTCATACATAACAATATATTGACAAAGGCTTTTTTAAAATGTCAAACTTTGTAAATAGTCATTTTTCTGTGTAATATCATTTTTTTTTCAATATCATTTTTTTAACAATTTTGATATTACGATTAATTAGGATTAACTCCCCCTTTCCATCTATTATTTTAAAATGCGGTTGGAATTTAAGAGGAATTCAGGCATTCTCTAGAAATACGAATTAAGTGGCATTGTATATAACCTGAGCAAACTAACTTTTTTTTTTTAAACCAAATTCACCAGCGTTGAAAAAAAAAGGAATGATGAAATCCAAGCACATACTATAATAACTGAGTATATGTATGTGTTACCGGCAAAGTAGGCTACGACATCCCGTCATGCCAGGCGTTTTCAAAGTAGAACAAATCTCTCTAATTTTTACATTGCCTGATACATTCGCTACATTCGCTAGAGAAGTTTTACTCGTTTGAAGGAGTTTGAAGTAGAAAATGTCTTATCTAAAACAAAGATAAAAAGTAAATAGCCCATTAGATACATAAAAACAAAATCACACATTTCTATACAATGCCAAGGCGATTTCGTAATTTGGCGGTAACAGAATGATTAAAAAAAAAACGTTCTATCTTGGGATTGTAAGACTAAAACAGTGTTCGCGGACTAAAGATAGTAAACAAGATTTAATATGATCAGTGGCCTAGCTAGGAATTGCCATCATTTGGGGTTCGGGGTGGCATGGCCTCTTCAGGGGGCCCCTGCATTTTGACATTCTACATCATGACATGAGATAATGGGGGCCCGGGAGATTTTTAAATCTCACCCATCTCCCCACCATAGCTACGCCACTGATTATGACAGCCATTTGTTAATGAGTTCTCTTGTGTCGCTGGGTTTTTTTTTCTTTGTGTATTGTTGTCTTCTATTATTTGTTTTAAATTTTAAAAAGACCTATGCAATCCTAAGAGTGCCTAAGACATAGTGCTTTGTATTATAAACATGTTATTACAACCCCCATCTGATATTTGCTAAAAACTCTTTTATTAAAGACATATTGACTGGATTTTGAAGAAGGCAATGAATAATTCAAGTATAATTCATAAATAAAGCAAGAATAGAATTTAAGGTGGCCACACTTTGTCAACAGTGCATCTACAATAACTCAACGCTTCTAGTGTTGCCACGTTTCTCCCTCAAAACTTACGGTCTGCGGCCTTTTCAGTACACTGAGCAAAAGTTTGGAACTCACTTCCCATTAATCTCAGACAGAAAACTATATATGTATAGTTCGTCCGTCGTGTTTCGATGATGACCATTTTTGTCATCCAGGGAGCTGAGGGCTATGCACTTGGGGTTTTGTGCCTCCTCATATGGCTGGTGAGACCTATATGAGCCCGGAATATTCAGCTGCATACTCGCAGGTTATTCAGCTGGAGCTAGTGTCATTGGCCTTGCTTTTCTTCTCTGACATTTTTCTTCTGCCAGCGTTGATCTCTTTTCCTCAGCAACCTGTACGCCAGTTTTCACAGCGCGACGCCATGATGCGCTGTCATGTGCTTCTGTCTCCCAGGTGGCTGGGTCTATGCTGAACGCTTTCAGAGAAGATTTGAGGGTGTCCCTAAAGCGTTTTCTCTTTGTCCGCCATTCTTCCCTACATTCAAGAAGAACATTAAGACCTATGTTTTCTGTCTGAGAACAATGGCCAGTCCGCACCTGACTTTAATCATTCTACGACTAAAGAAAACAAACAGTATCCTGGAGGAAATCGGTTCTACCATTGTGCATTACATACAGAAAATATTTTAACAATTGCAAACGAAATATACTTTTAGTTTTTCTCGAATAGTTGCCCAAGTGAGGTTTGTTGCCCAAGTGAGGTTAGTTGCCCAAGTGAGGTTTGTTGTTAATAATCTTACTTGGGCTTGCAGCACTTAGGATTTTGTCCGTTTCTTGTCTTATTCATATGAAATGTGCCAAAACCAGGTAGTGATTTTGACACTGAAAATACTGCATATGTTACAAACAGGAATGGAAATTACCATTACAAATAAAAAATACTGAGAATGTTTGACAGTAAATCAAAGATAGATTTTCCCCATGGTTTTAACTTGGATCAAATGAATCAATTGTATTTTTTAAAAATGTCAAGGATGATTTCAATAGCTAGACAGTCGTGATAAATAAAAAAAAATAAACTCTATGATGATACGCAGACAATTTTTGACTATGGTAGTTTCAATCATGTTGTAATTTATATAAATAAAAAAAAAAGAAATATGGCAATCGGGATGATTTGGCTGAGAGTATATATATTTATATCTTTACAAACATAAAATATAAAAACATAATACATAAGTAATATAGGTTATATAGCTAAGGTATCACAATAATGTATTTTTCATCAGTGAAAATGTAAGCTTCCATTGTACTGCTGTAATTCTAAGAAAAAAAAAAGCAAAAGAAAAGAGATTACGTTTTAAAAAAAAACAAAGTTTATCAAAGGGAAAGAAACGCTAACTACTGCCTTTTATTTTAAGATGGCAGGGTGTAGCTCCCTTTCTGCTGTATACAAAATTAATTAATTAGTACTAATTGATTAACTTATTGGTTAATTGTTGAATTGATTCGTGTTTTGTCATTGATTATGAATAATTTTGTAATATTTCAACTTGATTCGAGAATGAGAAAGGGAGAAAAAACAAGTTTTTACCTGACAGAAAGACAGACAGGCAGACAGAGTGAATTAGTATAAGCTTTGTAAAAAAATGTATCAGTGTTTTTATAGTATATAGTTTTGATAACGTATACCTAATCTATGAAACCATCAATGTTTAAGGATGAAGACTTGACTGTGAACTCATCATGGCCACACTTCACTCAATGTTTCCAGTTAACAGTTTTGGTTTATATACCAGCAAGTTTTCTCTGGATCAGCTCTGCTTTCTACATTCCTTACCTTCTGTCTCGGGATACAAGCATACCTGGACCTTTCTCAGCTCTGTACATCACCAAAACTGTAAGGACCACCAAGCTGATACATCAGAATGTTCTTTTTTTTTTCTCTGTATGTACTCATGTTAAGGCAGGGCATTAAAAACAAATCAACACCTTAGCTTTAAAAAAAAGGCAGGAAAGAGAAACAATACTGGCCTATATACTTGAAAGTCGATCGCCCCTACTGCCCGCTCCCTGGATCCGCCAGTGATTGGACAGGTATTGTAGGGTAGTACTATTTTGTTGATATTTGGCAAGGATTTAGCACAGTTTTGTTTTTGACTTATATTACTTTCGGGACCTTTCTAGCCAGCCAGGTTTTCCGGAGAAACGTTTATCTGCATAAAGACCTTCATAAAGACATTCTCTTGGTGTTCAGGAAACACTTTCCAGAAAAAAAAAAGATAGCAAGTAAAAATAAAAAGTTTAAGAAAGATCGAACTGGGCCGATACCGAGTCATACGTTTCGGATCCGCCGTTTTTTGCGCGATGGTCGTTTTGGCGCCGCCATTTTGGTTCGATGGTCGTTTTTGGAACATAATGCTCAAGCCACATTATATACGCTCATATTATAATGTTTTTTAAAAAGAATGATACATGTGTATGTTTTGAGTGTGTGTTTGTGTCCAAGTAGAAGTTTTTAATGTAAATAACAATAGTTAAATTTATCCATTAGATTTGGGATTTAACATCGCTGTGTAATTATTGTTATATCATCATTTTAATATATATGTGTGTGTGTGTTTTAATATTGTCCAAAAACAAAATAGAAAAAAAAACGATGCAATGTTTAGTTCACACGATAACGATATATTAAATTGATAGTATTTTCAACTAGAAACGCCACACCTTTATGGAGGACCTCAGAACTGTGGACACCATGTGGGAGGAGGCTTCAGACATTGCCAATGACAGATCTTGCCGCCCAATGCGCCGAACGGCGCGGGAGGACCTAAGTCTAAGTCTTAGTCAACTAGAAAAGACAACCGACTATGAATGCCCGCCCTGTGCGTTTCTCAATCTCGTCTACAATTATGGGGTTGAAGGAAGCATGTTAATATCATGGTCTCAGGCAGGACTATCATTTTTCATAGTTAGTATGTTTTACATGTTTCGGGTGTTCTAATGAGTTGAAAATCTTTACATCCTAGTTTAAACCTCCCAACACGATGGCGGAGAATTGCGGCGGGAAGGGTTTGAACCTGCGGCCACCAAGCTGATATGTCCCAAGCACATACTACACGACCAGGTAGTCATCCATAGTTCGCAATATGCATACGTGAAATAGGGGGTGAAGAGAGAGAGAGAGGGAGAGTAAGAGAATGTGTAGGCTACTATATATACTATTATATAGTAAGTGATAAAAACTATGTTTATTATAAGTTAACGTCAGAACCTCTCGCTCCAAAACGTATGCAGCAAAAAAATAAATAAACGGCTGCGCCAAAACGTGTTAGAGATTTTTAAGGCACACGTAGATCGATCTACATAGGTAATGGACTCTATCGTCTTAAGATCATTCTAGTGATAAGCAAAACATCTTGTAATAAAAATTGTAGATGAGAACTTGTTTAAAAAATATTTTGTTTACATTATTTACATTCTATTCAACTTTTTTCATATTCGTTCTACAACAGTCTTTGTCCATCGTGATGGCCGTTTTTACCGTATGCATGATTGTCAAGGAAACGTTCATCCAGCCAAATGAATCTCCAGACGTCATAAATGGTCCAACATACTCAACACCTTCAATTTGGGTTGCCAGATTGGTCGAGATTTTAAGCTTTGTAAGTTGTATTTTTTTTTCGTTTATTTTCTAAGTTGGCTATAGAAATAATCCGTATGGGGAAAGACCACTACCCTCGTTAGAGACAGTTTGTGTGGAAACACAAACTCAAAATCGGTCCCCGAAGTGGTCCACCCTAGGAAGGTAAAAAGCCAGGTTTCAATACTTTCAGAAAGTAAATTCTATCAAAGACAAATGACAGAGAAGAATGGAGAAAGAAGGTTGACAGATCTTGTGTGGTGCCCCAGCGGTCCAGCAGACCAAAGGATAGGTGAAAGTGAATGTGAAGTTAGATGTTAACGTGGTCTTATAATTAATATCTAATTGATCTAATTGTTTTGTAAAAGGTCAATCTCTTATTCAAATCCTCAAGAAACATTTCCGTAAAAAAAACAACATTCCTTTAGTTACTTTAGTTTATTTAACTACCCCTCCCACCACCCGAAAAAAAAAGTTTACGCTCCAACCTTTCCATTTTCCCTCATTATATTTAAGATGTGTCTCTTTATTCCTACCCACATTTAGTGGCGTTAATGAGTATGAAAACTCAGGTATTTATTCCTAGGCTTTGACTGGTGTCATTGTTCATCTGGAGAGAAAGAGCTGTATTGTAACCTCAGGAGTTCTCTTCGTCTATTGGTTGCTATTTTTAGTCTGTGACGTTGTCCCGCTCTACACCTACGTCATGATGCAGGTAATCTTATTTTTCATTCACAAAATTACCTCTACCTTCCTTTGTAATGTTTTTTTTTTAATTGCGATATTAATTGGCTCTATTGTAATTAGTGAAATACCGTCATGTTTATGCATTACCTGAGTTAAAAAAGTCCCTTTTTACAAAATAGTTGATTGAACATTTTCTTTCCTACTCTGTGTGAATACCGACTAAGCAGACGTCAATCGGAATATCCAGGAATGTATATTTGAATTTGTTAAACTTTACTCGTTTCATTGAATATCTTCCTGTTCAAAACTTTTTTAAACATTTGTTTGTCATCCTAAGTCCTATGTTTGTTAACAACGCTATATTGTGTTGGCCTCCTTCAAGCGTGGAACAACAGCGGTTCAACACGCAGAACACTTTTTCATGTGCTGTAGAACCCTTTTCTGGAGAGACTTTCCTTTCCACATATTAAGCAGATGAAGATGGCATTTTGGGGGTAAAAGTACCAGGCATTTTGGCTCTCTTTTCTCCCAAAGCTGTCTGAGGCGCGGTAGCTGAGTTGTAAACCGAGGGTTCTGGGTTCGAATCCAGATGAAGACGGATTTTTAATTTCTGGATTTTAGGGCGCCTCTGAGTCCACCTAGCTCTAACCTGACATTTGTGGGGGGAAAAGTAAAGGCGGTTTGGCACAGAAACAGATGACCATCAGATGACATCATATGCCCCATAGATTGAGGTCTGTACTACTTTACTTTTTCTTCGAAAAGCTGAGGCCAATGCTTTATTTTGCTTTCTTTGTCACCATCTCTCTCCACATAGTACGGACTAGGGCTACGGGTCTTCCCAGTAGTCAACATTTGTCTTCACTATTTAAAGGTTCCATTTGATTACAATACCTGTCGAAGGTGAGGGCGGAAATTTGTTCTTGTGCTAGTCGCATGTTGTCCATAGAGGAGCGGCGTTAGCTAAATGTGGTGAATATACTGGGGGGTATCTCGGTGTTGCTTACTATGTCTACCCACGTAACTTTTAGATAGGAGTAGTCCTCTCGTAATGCTCTGGCAAGAAACTGGATCGTAGCCTCGATCCAGATCTCCGATCTCTCAGAGTTGGGGACACCTATGCAAGATGTGACCATGTCTTCTCGCCATATGGAGTTGAAGTTCGGCCGTCAAACACTCTGAGCTATTATCGATTTTATTTTTCTGCCCCTCCTAGCCGCTACCATAGATCATCGCGATCTGGATTACTTATATGCTAACTCATGATTTGTCTGAGAAGCACTACCGATAAAGACCCCACGGTCTCCGATATCTTTTTTTGCCCACTGTGTTTATCATCTACAGATTTACAAGGACGATTTGTTCCGATTTATCGGAATGGTAGCTATTCTGACGTTTGCTACGAGCCAACTGGTTCTGAACAGCATTGTGGACATGCAGTTGAGCACTATCAGCAGCTTAGTTTCAACCGTAAGTTTCTTTTTTTTTTTTTTTTTTAAATTATCAATCTTAATTTTTTTTAGAGCTGTCATTTAATGTCACTTATCTCTTAGTTTCTAGTTTACTAAAAAGTTATTCATTTTAAAATAAAATGCTCATAGTGAGACTAGACGTTACTAAGTACCCTTAGATCAAATGTTAATTTTTTTTTCTTTTTGACAGAATTATTGCCCTGAAGCGTCTTCATCTTTTCTATCACGGATAACATTTTCATGGATAACAAAGTCAGTCTTCTTTTTTTACAAAGCTTATATCAACTCTGTCTGTATGTCTGTCTGGTACCCTTTTTGTACACCTTATTTTGTCTTTATATTTTCTTTTGGGACCACATCAACTTCTTGCTTTTTGCCCACCCTTGAGCTAATCTCGTATTAAACTCAAATTTAAAGTCCTTTCTTACATTAATAATGTTTTCGAAACCTGTGATAGAGGAATAACGTGGCTGTGTTAGTCTAGATCTGTACCAATGTAGCTCCAATGCACTGAGTTTACATACTTTTTTTTTACCCACCAGACTAATGACCACAGGATGTAAGCGAGCTTTGACATCGGCAGATCTTTGGCAGTTAAATCCACAAGATTCTTGCGAAACAGTTGTTAGTCGTTTTACTCGGTCGTGGCTGATGTTTTATCAATCAAGCAGGTAAAACAGGCCAGGTTTATAAATAACCTAGACTTAAGTAGACATAAATTATTTGCATTAGTTCAGACAATAAACATCCTCCAGTTGTTGTTTTTATACATGCTCTTGGTAAAATGTGTTATATGAGCATGAGGTGATCTTATCTGAATCACTTGCACATAATTTTACATAGTTTATGTTACCGGGCCAATGTCGGAAAATAACTTGCTCAGTTTAATTGTTTTTATAGTGTTATATATATATATATATATATATTAGATGGTTCATTAGGCTGTCCGTTACATCATTATCCTCGAATCTTTTATTTGTGTTGTGGAGAGGGAAGGGAAAAGTGAGCTCGATTTTCGACAATGCCACAATTCCTCCCATTCATAAGCCTTCTACATAGCTTTGCAGGGCCGGCCTTAGGCATAGGCAAACTAGGCAGCCGCCTAGGGCTTCCCTTTGGAGGGGGCCTTAAAACAAATTTTTAAAGCTTGATTAGGTTTTCAATAAATTGCGTAATTGTTTTTTCGCTGATTATTTATTTATTTTTCTATTTCAATTGGGGCCACTAAAGTCACTTCGCCTAGGGCCTACAATTATCTAAGGCCGACCACTTTTCCCGTTGTCTAAGTAAAAAAAAAAGATAGTTGGACACAGTGGTGTCACTAGGGTCGGTGTCTCACGGTGCGGTAAGATCGGGGTGTAACCCCCCCCCCCCCAACACACACACACACTAAAAAATAATCCCCCTCTATAAAAACAAACAACTATTGTTTATTTTATTTATTCATGTTGAACAATAAAACGTTAATTAATTGATGGTTACACACGAGAATAGTTTTCGATTCTATTTTAGAATGTCGCTGTCTTTGATATTTTATCAAAAGTTATTACATAAATTAATAATAATAATAATAATAATAATTTTATTTATAAAGCGCTGTTAACAAACAAAATGTAGGCTCAAGGCGCTGTAACAACATTACAAACACAAACACAAGAGCTAACATGACAAACTAATCTAAAAAGTTTTAAAAAGATAGGTCTTAATGTTCTTCTTAAAAGTGGTGTAGCATGTTGTCTGTCTGAGATCAATGGGGAGTGAGTTCCAAACCTTTGGTCCGTGAACTGAAAAATCCCGCAGACCGTAGCTTTTGAGGGAGAAACGTGGCACTACTAAAAGCGTTGAGTCCATTGAGCGCAGGGCTCTCTGGGGGACATATGGAGTAATCAGTTCTGTAAGGTACAAGGGCATCTCGTTGTTATATATATACTGATGACAAAGTGTGGCGACCTTGTAATCGATTCTCGCTTTCACGGGAAGCCAATGGAGTGTGCGTAAGAGCGTAGTAGCAGAATCTTGTCTATTTTTTTAAGGACTATTCGAGCGGCGTTGTTCTGTATACGTTGCAGCTTGGCTGTTTTGTCATCAGGTATACCTGTTAGCACGGCGTTGCAGTAGTCAAGGCGGGAGAGTATGAATGCCACAGCTAGCGTTTTTGTTGACTCCGTTGTTAAATATGGTCGGATCTGGCCTAATCTGCGCAGCTACAGATAAAGATTTTGCAGAGCTGACTTATGTGTGGGTCAAAAGATAGTGTTGAGTCGAAGAAAACTCCAAGATTCCGCACTACATGGACAAAAGGAACATGGCAGTTCGTGATAGAGAGAGAATATGTGCTTTCAACTTTTGAGTCATTGTTCCTAGTGCCAATCTTAATTATTTCTGATTTGTCTTCGTTCATCTTGAGTTTATTTTCAACCATCCAATCGCTCACCCTTGCAACGGTACTACTGATTTTCTCTGCCAGATGCGACACCTCTGAGGGTACTGATGAATCGTATAACTGTGAGTCATCGGCAAGGAAATGGTATATGATACCGGTTGGCCGTATGACACCGCTGAGTGGATATGTGTACATAGGGAACAGTACTGGGCCTAGAACTGATCCTTGGGGTACTCCGTACTTCAAAAGTAAGCTTGTTGATTCCGTCCCGCTAACAACGACACTTTAGGTGCGTTCCGTCAGGTAGGATCCAAGCCACTTTAGGACGACTCCTGCTAAACCGAAAGTTGCAGAGAATCTGGTCATCATAATTTCATGGTCTAGTGTATCAAAGGCTGCGGACAAGTCCAGCATGGAAAGAATTGATACGTGGCCTTTGTCGGAATTGTGAAGTAAGTCGTTTAGTACCCTGACCACTGCTGTCTCTGTGCTACGGCACTTCCTATATGCAGATTGAAATTCTTCCAAGAGACAGTACTGTTCAAGATGAGAAAGAATTTGCGCCAACACGATACGCTCCAGAAGCTTTGACAGGAAGGGAAGATTTGATACCTGGCGATAGTTTTTTTGACATTCCTGGTCAAGACTGGATTTCTTTAATAAGGGCCTGACAAGTGCATGCTTAAATTGCTTTGGTACAATGCCTGAAGTCAGTGAAGAGTTCACAATGTTAGTAATTGTAGGTACAAGCTCATCTAAACATTTAAGGAGCAAGGAAGTTGGAATGGGATCAAGGTCACATGACTTATTTGGCATCTTTAGAATAGTACTTTTGACATAATCTTCAGATACACGCTGAAATTCGCAAAAAGGAGTATTTTGAAAAATTGGAGAGTGGTCAAGCTGTGATGAGAGGGATGGCATGTCATTTCTAATCTGCTCAATCTTCCCAATGAAGAATCTATTGAAGGAATCAGGAAGTTCAGATACTGGGATAGATGACGGCAAACGTTCGTTAATTGCTCCCCCTAACATTTCAGCGGTGATCCTAAATAGCTCCTTCCTAAATTAAAGATTTACAATTATAGAATTGAGAAACATTGAGTTAAACGTATTTTTTTTTATTAGAGATTATTTAAGAGCTCCTTTCGGAAAAGGTTTTTAATTATACTAATGTTTCTCAGCTGCTTCCGAAAAAGGCAAATCAAGCACTGAACAGGTTTATATCTTGAGAAAAATCGTCGAACAAAGCAGAGAATCCCAACAAATGATGTTGATCAGTTTTTGTAGATTTAAAATAAAGTTGGATAGCCTCCATTGGAATCACTCTGGAAAATAGCAAAAAATAAGGCATCTGGCAACAATTTGTCCATATTCAGCAACATGTCTAAAGCAAATCAAGCTGCTGTGTCACAACAGACGCTGGAATTCTTCAACATCGAGACGGATATGTGATTATGGTGTATCTTATCCCCATTTCTCTTTCTTGTAGCCCTCGACGATATCATAAAAATACATTAAACAGGCTGCATTCGGGTCCTCATGAGGTAAACCAAACTGAGATGGATTTTGCAGACAACATAGTATTACTTTGAAATTAAATTAAAACAATTAAATATTTACAAAGTTATGCATATCGGATGTAGGTTACCCTATACCCGATCATCATTGGTCATAAAGATCTTGAATAAATAGAAAAGTTAACCTATTTAAGCAGTGTATTCTAAAGCGATGGAGATGCATATCATGGTGTTGCATGCCGGATTGGAAAGCAGGAGCAAAACAAATCAATTAGCCTGGAGTATAAAATCCACCTACTCAGTACATAGTCCCAATGGCCACCTACACTTCGAGACGTGTAAGTCAGCCTTAACACAAAAGCTAAAAAGAGGAACGCACAAACATAGCCGTCCAGTCTAACATGGTGTTACATCTTTTTAGAAATCCTGAATTTCTTGGGCACTAGCTGGAAAGTGGCTTTGAAAGTCGCCTTAGACTAATTTCTGTAGAGAGAACGAGCAGCCCTATGCGTCGAATGGCTCTCGAGGGGTTGAATTCTTTGTGTTTCTCAACATTTTACAATAAAAAATGTTACTTTCGCCACTCAAACAGTCAGATAAGATGTTTGGGGCAGCGCCTTAAGCTCACTCAGAGTTGTCCGGGGCGATCCCCGGCACAAAGCGTTTTTCTACATTGCTGAGCTTCAGAAAATCTTTCTCCAGGCGCCTACAACGCATTATTTTTTATCATAATAGATTACAAATCAAATAGAATTAAATTAAGAAGGTTTGGGACATATTGATACTAAAGTTTGATAAACATTTGAGGCAGCAATTTTTATTTTTAAAAGTTGCATTTTAGAAAAGTGCATTTCTCCTACTTGGGTGTCACCCCCTGGTGAGTGACACATGGTGCGGCCCGCATCCCCTAGTGACACCACTGAAACTTGGACAGTCCAACAATTTTCGTTGGCCTCCTTATCTGCGTGCTCCCTCTTCGGTACATTAAATGTTAATCTTGTTCAAGCGTATCAGCGTTGTCAGAACATCCCTGCTTTCATAGCCTCTGTAGCTTATGGGATATATATTCATCTCGGTCCATGCAATTCAAGTATACAAAGATACAGAAGAGATGAACCTATGTTAAAGTATGTCTAACATTATGTTGTAAGGATGCTACATTAAATAAAGGGGTTCATGTGACATGCACACTTGGAGCTCTATCTCCGGAATTCACTACGTAACAGAACCAGATGGATGAATTTCCAATGAAACATAATATGCTGCTAACTCCTTTTGTTCCCGACCTTTAAAAAATATGGACGTCTCTGTTGATGTCGCTGTGAAAGTCTGTACAGGTAAAGACGCTATGCATCAGCGTTGTTACGTCAAATTATGCATTTTGCCCAAATATTCACAAATAGTAGGCCACGCCCCTTTTGTGCGTTGGACTATACAGCCCTATTGTACTAGTTGAGGGCGTGAGACGTTGTTGTAACAAGCTTAGAAGGCTGCGATCGTATTCTCCCCCCTCCCCATGCAAATTTATGCCGTAGGAGTCAAGCTCCGCCCTATTAATTGGCCTGAGCTTATTTGCTTTGTCTAATTATTAATTACTTTTGCTGTTTGTTTGTTTTTTAGTATAACCATTACAGTTGAGGTTCTGTCATGCGTAGGGCGTAATTATCTTCTCTTTTGAAGTAGCATCTGTAATTTATAAGAATATCATATACAAAACTTATAAGACTTTCCGCCTCCCCACAATAAAGTCTAAATGCAGGTAAGCTCGGCTTGAGGGAGCTATCAACTTCTCCCGGCGCATGCCAAGTGTCGATTAGGGGAAAAACCTTTAGATATATGGTTTATCTCATTTAGCTGTGAATATCAAATAAATAACCGCTGACCAACTGGTTTGCAGACATGGATGTTAAGGTGCGGTTTGCAGTTGTAAAGATATTCACTATAAACATCTCAGAAATTCAGGGAAATTATTGCAAAGTATAGGGCGCTTTAACTCTAAACCCAGGTAGATGAAGCTCATTAGCAAGGGATATAGCACTAATAGCAGTTCATCTGACAAGTCCGAAAACTAAGCAACTGCTGCCTTGCAGGTGATCAGGGATGATTGACTATGAGATCACACCCAGAAAGAAAAAAGGCCGAAGTGTGAATCAATGGGAATTCTGGCGCATTGCACATTGACCGCTGCCAACATGTTGATTAAGATCTAAATCTATGTTCACACTCAGCAATAAACAAACAATTACCATTAGTGTCACGGCGGAGAACAGTACTTATTATCTTGAACGAGTGCACCTTTGCGCACCATATTAACAGACACGCAATCTCATCTATGTTTGAACTTCATTAACGATTCTAATAGATGTTGTGTCAGCCTGTGGAATCCCTCCGAGCATGTAAGGGGGTCGGGCTCTACGTCTCGAAGGAGCCCAAACAATCAAGCTGTAGGTTCTTCTATCTCTGCCTGTGGAGCCAGAATGCGGAGGGCAAACAAAAGAAGCACTAACAATATTTCTTAACGAGAAAGAGACAATGTAGCTTGTATCCAAGAAACTCGCCTGGATTGTAACGTTACGTTTCACCATTAGAGGCTATACTTCTACACAGAGAAAACAGATTCCACCCCCACTCTTATGAAGAATGACATTCCAACTACATTCAAATATTAATTGTACCTGTTAGTTAAGTAACTAATACTTCAAAGTTCCAAAAAGATCTTTATGGAGACAGCTTGCTGCCCAATGCGCCGAATGGCGCTGGAGGACTTAAGTCTAAGTAAGACTGCAAAGTTAGTTAGTTGATGAAAGTCCTAGAGGGTTAAACTGTTATCTTAATGTATTTATTAAAAATATGTTTTTCCAGGTCAAACAACACACATAGATCTACTAGACCTAGCTGTTTTGATAAGGCTAATTCAAATCATGGGTCTACATTGGTTGAACAGATACATTTTAAGAAGACACGAATTTATGGTAAAATAATTATAATAATAATAAAAGCATTTTGAGTTACGTGATTGAATAATAACTTTTCTACATCTGTAATCAAAGTTTGTTTAAATAAGGTGAATAAAATTACAAATAATATTTCACTTTATAGATGTAGTTAACTCTAGGATACACAATAGCTATGACAAGACATCTTTCTTGTATCAATAATATGGGATGTTTTCGACCGGGTGATAATATTTAGTAGATATATCATTTTTAAGACAACTTTAATTATCAGTCTCTCACATATATTATATTTATTATACAATTCCATGTTGCTTGATAAGATGAGCAAATAAATATTGTATGTATCTTCAGGATCTGTGCCTAGCTGCATTTCAAACGAAAGAACGCCTCTGTTAAAATGGTTCAAACAAAAGAGTCCCAAACATCAAGAAGTCTTGAAAAAACCTGGCCAAACACATAGAAAATGCAATCTACTCAAAGTGCTATCATTTGCCTTCGGGTTTGAAGTTATAATTTCATACATCTGTAAGGCAATTTCAGATGTTTTACAATTTGTAGGGCCATTTCTTCTAAGGTTAGCCAAACTGAGTTGCTAAAAAATATTCGAGATCTATCTATAGATAGGATTAGCCTAGCTACTAGTAGTTAGTAGTAGTAGTAAAAAAGTATACTAGTACTAATAAGAGTACTACTTACTTAGTTACTACTAAACTAGGTTTTGGTAATCATCATATAGTCATAGATCTAGACCTAATGATCATCTGACATCATATATATATCTAGAATCTATAATAAACTAATAAAGGCCTGATAGATCTATATCAATCATTATTAATTTATTTATGATCATATAGTCACCCCGCCCTAGTGATATTAGATCTATCTAGATCTAGACCTACTATTAATATTATTAGACTCTAGATCTATTAATATATATATTATTATATACTTAAACTTTATATAGATCTAGATCAGTCAGGGGTTCTCAACCTGTGGGTTGCGATCGACCGGCTTAGGGGGTCGATTGACGATTTGCCAGGGGGTCGCCAAAGACCATCGAAAAGAAGGATTGTTTTTGTCTATTCTTTTATTGCGGTGTGGGTGGGGGGATTGTAAAAAGGGTCACAGAGCTTAAAAGTTTGAGAACCGCTGATCTAGATATATAAGGAAAATGACATCATTTTGATTAACATGATAAACGCATCAAATGATAATTTGTGGAAGAACATTTGTGAATACTTTTGGATGAAATTTCATCGTACTTTCCAAATTTGACACTGCTTGCACTTGGCAGAGGTCCATTCACAGTCAAAGTTGAAGATGTTCCAGAGACAAAGAGTTTATTGAACTCATTAATAATGATGATGTAGCAAAAATTTTTTTGATTTTATTGTCAGTGGCACAATCTGGATTTGGTGTTTGCAGTCATAACCCAATCTGTCTGTATTGCACCCTCCTTTTTCATTTTCAATAATATATTTTTGGGTAACATGGGTTTTCCAGCCTGTTAGTTATCAAGTAAGGCTGCTACATACAGAAAAAGACTTGATGCTGAACATGACACACATTGCGATCTGGCAAAGACTGTCCCAAGAACCCAATGTGAAACTATTGCAACAATTGTAGCAATGTAGTGTACTATTATTACCCTGATCAATATCCATGCTCCTCCATGCTTTTGAAATTGTCACAGATATGTATGGAATATGGTTGATACCAAATAGAAAAGTTAATGAATGCATGCCATAAAATTTTATTTAATTGGAATTTAATTATATTTCAAGACTATATGGCAATGATGTATTGTGTTATGATGAAACATAAAACTTTGGCAATACATCCACATTTGTATTATGGTTTTATACCATTAGCAAAAGCACAGTTACTTAGGCATATGAACAAAAATAATTTTACTGTTGAGGGTTGCAGCACAGTTGGGAATAGTTAAAAGGATCGCTAAAAAGTAGGGAACTGTTGATCTAGACTCTGGCTAGGCTATGCAGTAGTTCACAGTACTTGATCTCAAAATTTGGCTATTCAACGCTGTTCAATTAATGCATTCTTCCTTAAATAAATTTTATACTTCTTTAAGTTCTTATGTATAGATTCAATTCTAAATTGCAGACATTCCTTCTAAGAGATTCTGTAATTGTTAATTATCTATAGACAGGATTACTAAGCTATAGAGATTTTAAGTCTGTGTAACTAGTTTAACATGAATAAAATAAGTAGATCTAGTTTTTGTCTTAGTTTTTTTTTTAATTGGCATTTTCTGGATGGAAATACATGCTCCAATTGGATACCCACTTCTGTAATTCATGTAATTTTCTCTATATAATTTCAGTATCTAGTGTGGTTTTTATTGTTCTTTAATATATTATGTAATCTTCTAGAAATAGTCAACTTATGTTCCTGAAGTTATGCAATTAGCTAGGTCTTTTATGTAAATTTGGAACAGTAGTGTACCCAAGAATGTTCTTTGAGGTACACCTGAGTTTACTGTTATGGTGTTGTACATTATTTTATACAGTGACACTCCATAGCAACATATAATAATTTTAACTTGTTTATATTAATAATTTTCAGAGGATTGATTTTAAATATACAAAGTTCATCTGAACATTCAAAATGGCAAGGTTTTGTGTTAGCTACGGCCATGTTGTTTGGGTCCTGGATGCAAACTATTTTTTTTCATCAACATTACCATCTGGCTATAAAGTCAGGAATGAGAATGCAATCTGCTTTAATGGTAGCCATCTACAAAAAGGTTGGTTGTACTACAAAATACAGTAGGAATAGAAATCAGCATTTTTATTTAAGATGATGAGGGTGGACAATTTAGCTCAAATTTTAATATCATAAAGAAGAATGCAATTATTAGCTTTGTGCTTTGCTATATTGTCTTTAAATAATGAGCCAATAAATGGATTGTTTTACTCTTCAAACATAATTTTTTTTAGTGTAATAGACTAGTTTTTATAGTTATATGGTTGCATTTGTATGGATTTATCATATTCTGAATAAGAAACTAATTATTAATAAAATGGAACAAGTAATATTGATGTTTTTTTCTATGATTAATTTGATGATTTATTTCCTCTACCAGGCTCTTAGTTTAAATTTTTATAGGAAAAAGTCTAGTGCAAAGAGAGAAGTGGTTTCCCTGACCTTGGTTGACTGTCGAAAGGTTCAAGACCTAATAACATACATATGGATGGTTTGGTCAATACCACTGCAGGTAAAATAATAATGAATGATTTGGCTTGTGCTGAGTAGGTTGTCCTAATTCCTTGTCATGTAGTATTCTTTAGATTTATGTCCACAAAGAGAAAAAAATTTGACACACATCATTTTGATGAATTTAAGTTGTTTTTTTTTAATTCTAGTTCAACTTTACTAATTAGCAGCTTCCTCAAGAAAAAATATTGATTGCATTGAATACTGCTCACTTACATTCTTTTGGGAAAGTATTAGTAGAAGATGGTTTGTCTTTTGAAACATAGTTGTAAAGCTTTCAATATTTATTGAAGATGAAAATATTGGTAAAAAAAAAAAAAAAAAAATATATTTAAAATAAATTTTTGGACCAAAATAACTCTTTTCATAGGTGATGTTTTCCCTTAAATAGACAAAAATAGATAGTATAAGACTGAGTGGTACATATTTGAATGCTGTTTGAAATCAAGTGATATAAATATATTTGTGCATTATTTGTACAGACTGTATTTGATGTTTCAACAATATATTTTTTATAGATTATACTGGCTATGCTTAGTCTCTGGTATGTACTTGGTTTGCCAGCAATGGTAGGTCTTGGCTTGATGATTTTACTGGTTCCTTTGAACTGTATCATGGCCTCTAAACAGCAAAGATTGCAGAGTCAGAATTTTCTTTGGAAAGACCAACGCTTGAACATGGTGAAAGAGGTCCTTTCAAGTATCAAGGTCTGAAAATTTAAATTATTTAATTCAATAGCATTTTTTTATATACTTGTTGACAAAAATAATAATTATTTGACTGGTATTTAAAGAAATTGAATAATCTGTTTTATTGCAATCTTCCTTTATGTTTTTGACAAAGCTTTAACTTTGTTTTTTTCATTGTTTTGTTCTTTAGTTATAATTTTTAAGTGATAATGTTGCACTTTGCTAACTCAATACTTAGTCTACAATATGCCCATATCAAGGAATGACTTTAAGCTTTTTTTTTAGTTTTATTTAGCATGGCAATATCTAGTTTTATTTCCAATAATATTTTGCCATATATAAAATAACAACATGTAAACTGTAAAGGAATCAGAATGTCTGTTATAAGAAAAAGTCAGAAAGGTTCCATATACTCACAAAAATATTCCCCTAATCTACACAAATGCTTTTCTTTAAGTTTAATAAAATGATTGTGTTAAGTTATATCAAAAATAAAAATAGGAAAGCAATAAATCTGATAAATGCTTTCTTTTTGGACTCAGGTTTTAAAACTTTATGCCTGGGAAGAAACTTTTCAAAATAAAATAAATAAGTTTCGACAGAAAGAGATGCGAATCCTAAGAAAACTGGCTTGCTTAAATGGATTAATTTTATCTGTCTGGATATCTGCTCCATATTTGGTAAGTCAGAAACTTTAAATTTTTAAATAACACTTTTACTTCTTATCTTTAAAGAAAAAAAACAACTTATATAAGATTGTGTATATAAGCAGGGCTAAAGCATTCAGGATAAATTGTACCGGTAATGCTGGTTAATGTGTCATTAGATATTTGAGAAGTGTAATGGAAAAAAAATGTTAAAGAATTAATAAATAAATACATTATAGCTTTTATATAGCGCTATTTTCATACTTTAAGCATGCTCAGAGGGCTTTGGTCCAATCTCATCTGTGGACCAGTTGGGGGAGGGGGTATCTGGGAGAAGGTTTTTCCATGCTTGAGTTGGGTGTCGAACCTCGAGCCTCCTTCATAGGTAGCCAAGCCAAGTCGAAGTATACTTAGCCTCTTGACCATGCATTCCACATTAATCTATGAAAAAAAGTTAAAATTAGATAAACAGAGTTACAGATATTGGATTGGAATCTCCAGACTTAAATATATGGAGGAATTCCCCAGAGAATATGTCAATGCAGTATACTGGATGTGGCTGTGAGGACAGGATGGTAATGTGAACTAAAAAGATTGGCCTAGAAGGCAAAGAAGGGTGTATTTTGAATATAGCTATATGTTATAGAACACAATGATCAATGATAATAGTCATGAACTTAAAAGACATAGCCAATATGTTTCATAAAGAACACAATGAACAATGATAATATTGATAAACTTAAAAGACATGTAAGCATATTTTTGAGATAATAGAAATGTTGATGTAATAGAGATGACTGATAAAAATTGATCCATTGATGAGTTAATAAACTAAATTTACCTTTAGACTTCTTTGACATTCCAAATTACCAACAAAATGTTAAATTTGTTTTTAGATTTGATTGTAAAGATTTATCAAGTATTTTTCTTCATACCAGAAGAATATCATGCATGCACAGATCTATATACTCGTATACTCTTAGTGGCTTAAGATATATATATATATATAACTTATGATAACTAATGTTTTGGATGTTCCCTCAGATTTGAAGTCCAATGATGACAGGGGATGGCAGTGGGCAGGTATGAACCTCCATTGAGATGAATGAAAGCCAGTCCAGCGCGCATACTGCACGACTGGGTGGCTATTCAGCTATAGATTACCAATGGTAATCTGATGTTTTTGATAATCCAACAGCCCTCAGCCCCATAACCATCAGACTATTAAGAGTCAACGGTATTTCTGTTACATTATCATGACACATGTTTGAAGAGTGGCTAAGAATAGAATGGGGAAAAAAATAAGAGAGAAAAATTTGATAATCTTATAGTTCCTCTCCTCATTGATTCAACAAAATACAGACCAAATGAAAGAAAGACTAACCTTGTTGCTTTCCTTGACTTACATTACAACAATGCTAATTTTTGGAGACCATGAGCTCATTCCTACATGATCTTAAGCACTTGATTTTTCATCAGTACTTAATATAATCTTGAATCCTGTTTTTTTATTTACTTGCAAAGGCTTGTCTGGTCTCTTTCGGCACCTACCTGGCATCTGACTTAAGTTTGATATTGACTCCTGATATGGTCTTTGTCACAATAGCCTTGTTCAACATTATACAGTTTCCAGTCTCTTTTATACCCGAGATGATTGCCTTGATAACTCAGGTAGGAACTCATCATTTTAAGTTTTTTTAGTAGGCTTTTCTCATTATTTCAGTCATTCTCAATTTTTTTGTTCATTCTATGACTCTTATTCCTAACATTAGCAATATCATTCCCACATATACTATCGAATCACAACAGTGTTGGCTAAATCAAGTCCAGACAGTAACTTATTATTTTCATTAAAAAGTCATTTTAGACCTACTATCATTATTTTTCTTGTTTTTCATTATTGCCATCATTTAAGAATTAAAAAAAAAAATTTATTGTAAATTTGGGGCCGTGGTGGCTGAGTGGTAAAGTTCTTGGCTGTACCCAGGGTTTTTAGGTTTGAATCTCAGTGTAGACTGGCATTTTGAAATTGAAATTTTTACGATGCCAAATTCTAATGGGTACCAACATTAGTTTGGGAAAGTATAGGCATTTTTTATTGTGCTGGCCACAACTGGTGGCCATAGTATAGGAATAGTATAGGAATATGAGACAAGCTCCCCGCAGGCAGCACTGTTCTCGGCCACTTATAGCGAGTGGATCCAGGACCGGGGACAGTGCGCTGTGTACACGGTTTTGCCCAGTCAACCGATATGGCCGCCTATCGTTGGGTGCCCTCAGACAGGACAGGGGTGAAGAGCCCCATGTCCAGGCCTTGTGGATGGATAAAAGCCTTTCTAACCATCAACGGGATAATGGCGCCGACGCCCTACTGGACTTCACTGAAATTGGCCATAGAAACATAGAATCCTGGACATAATTTAAAGTAAACTATAGAAGATTGGTAATCAATGACTTCACAATCAATGGAAACAATGTTTTTAAATATCTGTATAATGTATTATTATTTGTTATTTTTTATATAGGCTGTTTCTTCTGTTAGAAGAATTGAAGATTTTCTATGCCAAAGTGAGATGGACAAATCACACTATGACAGACTAGGTACAAAAGGTAGAGATATCTTTTACATTCTATACCATTTTAGACACTTTGCCAACTGTGTTTTAAAAGTCAATAAACATAAGACTCACCAGTAAACACTGGGTGTGTACTACAGTGTTTTCCTACCAACTTACATTGTTACATTTCAATTGAGACCATTAAACAAGTAAATCAATACTGCTGAGAAATACCACGTCTGCTTTTTAAAATCTATGGTATGTTTCTAATAAAATATTGTGAATTGTGATTCGTAAAATAAGTAACAAGAATTACGATTCTCGATACAAGGGGCTAACTTATTTTATAATTTAATGATTTGAAGAGAACAGTACGGGTTCTAAAAAATAGAATTATTTAAGAAATAGGGCCTACTGTTTTAACTCTTTGGCTCCGCAACAACGCACAGGACGTGGATTTTAAAAAAGGGGGGAAAAGTCGGACCAACGCTGGGGGCATCAGCATTTTCAAATTTATTTTTTTTTGTTTCTATTTCTCCAATTCTTGTTTTTTATTGCTTAATTTTTTATCTAGAACAGTTTCCCTTTGCTAAACATCCGGAATTTCCTTCATTTAACATGTTTTTATTTTGTACGAAGTTTGTAAAGAGATGACATTAATTTTTTTCTGTGTGCGTGTGTGACAAGTCAAAAGCTTGCTGTCAGAGTCACTCATACTTATCACAGCATTAATTATTATTTATCATTATTTATTTATTTTATTTTAGTTATTTCCCCGTCCTGTCGCCACTTTCTTCACCCGCCCCACCGTTTCCTCTCCAGGCTAGACTGAGTCCACCACCTTGGCGGCCTTTTCACTTATCTTCCCTTGACCGGGGTAAAGATAAACACACAGTCTCTTTTATCTTACCCGCCGGATGTCTGACAGGCGCAGTTGACACCACCTTGGGTGGAATGCAACCAATCTTTCTCCCCCCCTCCCTTTCTCCCACGTCTCTCTTTGATCTAGGGATCACTTGGACCAACACATCTATTGACCTTTCCAAGGTGCGACTCCCATCTCAAGTCTAATTCACCCAAGTGTAAGACTATTCTTAGCCTAGGACATTTCCTGTTTCCGCCCACATTTTCCAGGCCTATATATAAGGTAAATTAAATCAAGCCAGACCCTCTTATTTCTCTATCGCTGTCAATCGAGTCTGAACTACTTCATTTATTCTTACTCCTAGAGGAATACCTGGTGGTAAGCCGAACTTAATCACAAGTCCCATCTTAGTTACTTTGTGCATATTTCTCACTGAAGATTATCTTTTGTATTTTATTATTTTATTTACATTAATTAGTGCATTGTGTATTTCTCACTGTCGTAAGTAGAAAACATAAACATGGCATATGTATATATTTATTTATTGCATTAATCTATTAATGCTACGTTGCTCAATTGATCGTTGAGGCAACCATGTCTATATTTATACATCTTATTTTATTTCCTGTATCTCGGCTGACCGCCTTGATAATTTTACTAGCGCACTGATACTGCGTTTAGAAAAGAGATATGAATTATCTCCCCTTTAGTCTTTCTACTTGGACGAGAGTTGCACCCCTTGAACGTCCGCTCTCCCCATTCAAGCTCGCTCCATTGTTCTCTCTTTCCAGTTGTGTTGTCTGTTTGAGTTTATTATTTCCCCTTTTATGTACATTTTTATATTGCTACTATTAGCCATTTATTTTCCAAATGCCCTTTTGTCATCATCTCCCTAATGTGCTCAAAAGCAATTTCACCAATCTGACGAATGCACCTCAGTCGAGGGCATCAATAAGATGCATGAGAGACATGTCCTAACTTGTCTTTATTTATCCGCAGCCTCCCTCGGGTGTCTGCCTATGTGCTTAGTGCTATTCAGCACTGCACTCGCCTACTGAGATCTACCCAACTATTTGTTTGGATCACCTGCCTATTCACCTGCCTATTTGCTGTTCAGTGTCTACTCAACACTACTCAACTATTTATCGGACTATTTACCTGCCTATTTATTTGGCATTATCTGCCTATTTATCGGATCACTTGCCCACTTGCTATTGAGTGTCATCTACTGCCTACGTGGATATACTCAACTCTACTACTTGGCGCTATCTGATCTATTTGCCCGCCTATTCGGCAGCCCACCTGTCAACTTATTAGGTGCAACGTCCCTATAGACCCAGAGTCTGTGCGAGACATCATAGCTACGCCAACCCTCTGCAACTCACTGGACATATCCTGCTCACTACGCTGCCCACGGCAGATCCGCTCTGCCCGCAGTACACTTGTGCCCACGGTAGCCGGCCACCCACCCTACTGTGCCCACTACAGATATTAGAACTTTGGATTGAGACTCCACAAGAACTATATCACCGGCGTCCCTCTACCCGCTAGAGCCCCACCTCCAGCTGCAGAACGTCAAGCCAGGATCACAGCCAGCTGCGACAACAACAGGACAACCAGCTAAGTTCAGAAGACAAAGTGACATACTCTCTTATTAAGTGCAAGAGTGATGATCAAAATTAGTATCAATTAGAGATAGATGCAAACCCTCCCCCTTTTTATTCTTTTATGTAAATATTTATGTTAATAAATATTCTTCATTTTTAACTTTGTATCTTTCTTTCATTGCTTGTTTCGTTGCGTGCCTGCTGACGGGTTGGTGTGTGATAATTTCAAAAATAATCATCCCCTAGACATTAAACGCGCCAAACACACGTCACATTCCCCAACCTGTCACAGCGTGTTTTTTTAACATGGTTGAGCTTCAACCAAGGCCATATAAACTTTGTAGATCTAAATATTTCTTTGATAAAGAAGTATAATAATTCAGATGACAGTGATTTTGTTTCATCTGATGGTGATATTGATAAATCTAATTATATAGATCTAGATCTAGTAAATTAATTTATAAATCAAGACCTAGTGCTAGGTCTAGTAATGATGAAGTTTATCAGCTGATGAAGCAGCTTCACCCCCTGCTAATGTTCAATGTAGATCTAGAACTAGTTTAGCTATCTCTACATCATCTAGATCCAAATCTAATCAGATAGAGGTAGATCTCTAGATCTATCATCTAGGCACTGAAACAGATCAATTTTAGATTTGTTCCACCAAGACATTGGGTTGTCAACCTAGACTTAGCATTGCATCTATTGAGCTGGAATATTTTTTTTTCATTGACAATCACATTGTTGATAGTCTTGTCAGCAAAATAAATAGCTATGCTGACCATAGGATTAAATTGAACACCCCTGCCAGAATAAGATCCATTTTCAGAGAATGGAGACCTATAACTATAAAGAAAGACAGAGTATGTAAACACTGTAGGTCAGGGAGAACGGTTTATGTTTGCGCAGGATGTGAGTCGAACCCACACATTCATATTGACTGTTTCCATGAATATCACAACTAGAAGGAATATTTATATACTAAGTACATGAAGAACTTTAGAAGAAAATACTATAAATATATATAAGCTGTACAGTTGGGACTAGTTTTAGGGTAAAAGTGTTTTGTTCCAAGAGTGTTGCTTTTTTTATGGGCTTTTTCGTTAAAGAAGTTACATTGGATTATTAGTTCCAGTTTATTATTTTTTGCATCAATTGCTGTTTCTTCTATGGTGTTCTGTAAACAAATGGATAAAAATGAGAAAAAAAGCTATTTGGATTTAATTTGATCAATACATTTCTTTAAACATGCACTTGGATGGATATTTTCAATGTCAGTTGGTTTTTCATTTTTATATTCAAAACCCAAAATTACAAAAACAACATGATTTGTAAACTAGAAAACATAAGAAATGGAAAGAGCATCCATTTCTCTTTAATTCTATATCAAATTTATTATTTCCAATAATAAATAAAAAAGTTATATCAAAGCAAAGTAGCGCACTCTGACATGGCGGAAAAATTAATTCCGTCCAAAAGTGGAAAATAATTCCGAAGTAGTTCTGGAGTCAAAGAGCTAAGTATTTTCTTTCATTCCCAAAAGTACTAGGTGTTAATCCTAATGAACATTTTTTATTTAGCATTTGGATCTTATATTGTTTAAATCATAACTGAACCCTTAGATCAAAACAGAACCATTTTTAATGTTATTTGAAATGATGTCTGCACTTTTAGATTGTGCTGTGTCTATCAAGAAAGGCGTTTTCTCCTGGAATTCCAAGGATAACTTTAGACTTAGTGGGTGAGTGCGGTAATTAAAGTAGTTTTAAATTTCATTAGTATTTTGTAGGTGTGCACCGGATAGTCGCTCCGGCTTCTGGCGAATATCCGGCATTTTTTACTATCCGGTGCTATCCGGCTCCGGTCGGATATCACTACCGGATAGTAAAAAATACACCTATTTAATATGCATAAAGTGGACCTCGTTCCATTACTGTCTGTTATAGAATGTATTAACGTTTATACGAAAACAAAATAATGTGCTTAAAAATAGAGCCATTATAAATATGCACCAAACATCGTTTATTATAAAGACAAGGCATGTAATAACTTAATATAAATAGAGATGAAACTTTACATCATAAATGCGCTTTACATACAGAGATGCAATGGCTGGCATTTTTTTCAATTTGTCTTGACCTTTGAGTAAGTTGGTTAACATGTTAAAATGTTACATTCCTTGACTACGTCATGCTGACCAGACGTCTGTCTAGCTGTGCGGGTATATCTCCAGAGGTAGAGATGAACAACTCCCACCCCCTTTTATTTGTTTAGTCCATCACATTGAGTTTTTTATAGGCAGGTAACCACAAGTTAAATACGATGGTCGTAGGTTTAATGTCAGCGTATAGACACTCTCTAGTGGTCACACCTTTTGAGGGAACTGAGTTTGTTTACTTAGTAGTTAATCTTTATTGGGGGGGGGGGGGGGGCTGGACTACAAGAGCCACACCTCTAAAGTAACCAGGTATATTTCTAGATGAACAACTCCCTCCCCCTTTTATTTGTTTAGCCCATCACATTGAGTTAATTGATTGACAGGTGACCCCAAGTCAGATACGATGGACGTAAGCACTCTCTAGAGGTCACACTTGGGAACTAGGTTTGTTATTGGGGTGGGGGGGGACTAGACTTTACATTATAAATTCGTATTACATACGTAGCAGCGATGTCTGGCACATTGGCTTGTCTTGACCTTTGAGTGGTCTAGTAAACATGTCATATTCCTTAACTACATCACGCTGATAATCTGTCTAGATGTGCGGGTATATCTCCAGAGGTAGAGATGAGCTACCATCACCTCCTTTTGTTTGTTTAGTCCATAACATTGAGTTCACAGATAGGCAGATGACCACATTAAGCCAGATGTCAACGTGTTGGTCACAACTTATGAGGGAACTGAGTTTGTTTACTTGGAGTATAATTTTTATTAGGGGCGGGACTACAAGCCAAATCTCTATAAGGTTAATTTGGTATGAGCTTGTTTATTATGAGACAGGTTGTCAATCAAGGGTCTGGACCACAAACCACACCTTTTATACTATTGGACGGGTAATAAGTTTGTTTACTTTGAGTTAAGTCTGAATTATAAGTCAGGACTACAAGCCAAACAGACACTGACCAAGGGTATCTTTAAAGGGAGGGCTCAAGAGACTCAACACCCCCAACTTCTTATTTGTTTAATCCATGACAATGTATTGATAGAGAATATAGACATTGACCATTCTTAAGCCAGAATGGATTAACGCAAATTGTTAAGACATATTGACACTGTCTAGAGGTCACTAGATGATGACACTAAGTTTGTTTACTTGGAGAGAAATGTCAATTAGAGCGCTGAACTACAGGACACACCCCTACAAGTGTTTTGTTATACAAGCCACGGGTATAAAAGTTGCTTGCAAGGGCATTTAGTAAATTGAAAAGTAATAATAATGGCTGATAAAAAGTCATCACTTATATGGCGTTACTTTAATGTCAAAACACGAGCCTAATGACAAGTTGATGGTGTAAAATACATGAACACAAACATCTACCCACTATGCAACTTAGATTGTACTTAAGAGAGATTTACGCTATATAACCAAGATTGAACTTTACCTTTGAAAGATTTACATTAGTTACATATAAGTTTATATATTCTGCATGAGTTATCCCACATTCTACTTTACAATTAGCGGCCTCATACATACGCACACACCATCTCATGTTACAAAGATTAGTTTATGATAAGCATATCTGTAAAAAAAAATGCTGTTGATTTTAATTTATCAATCAGTGATAGAGTTTAAAGTAAGAAAGTAATAACAAAATAATATGAATATAGGTATGTTATATAGAAGATTTGCAAAAACTTCAGTAAAACGAGCTGTTTGAGTCATGTAGGTATTCGGCTCCAGCCGAATATCTAATTTTACTATCCAGTTATATCCGGCTCCGGCCGGACATCAAAAAGTACTATCCGGTGCACCCCTAGTATTTTGTTTCATACATAATTAATAAACTTTCAATCAAGTTTTCTCTTTAAGTTGACATATTTTACAACTCTTGTACAACTTGTATGTATAATTTTCATTTATTAAGATTATAATCAGTATACAGAGCCACTTCTAAAAAGGCTTTTTTTTTTCTTTACATAACTTTACATGTTTACACACTTTACATGCTGGAAACTTGGACAAAAACAACAAAAATGTTTGCTAGTAATTATATAGTCCAGTCCAATGGATCTCAGTTTGTTGAGAATTACAAATCGTTTATACATATTGCGTACCAGTCTATATCATTTTGTGCTGTGAAAATATAGTCCCTAAGGTTTTACTTAGGAGCAGACTACTTCATCATTTTATTTAGGTAGTAATTTATTTATTTCTCAATGTATAAAAGTTGTGATTTTTATTAAAATATTGATGAATCTGTTGAATACACTACAATTTTTTTTTTTTTTTATTATAAACAGAATCAACTTGGAGATCCAACATGGTTCCTTTGTTGCTGTTGTTGGGTCTTCTGAGAGTGGCAAGTCTTCACTGCTGTCTGCTATACTAGGGGAGACTACTTGTCATCAGGGACATGTTAGCACTTTGGTAATTAATAAATATCATTTCTTTTTAAAAAAGAAACGTTCTTGATTGTTTGCATTACAGTCTTAAATATCTTATTTCAAAATTTACATTTAACATAATTATTATGTTTATTTTTACTTATTGCCTTTATATTTAATATACAAAGTATATATTTCAGAATGAAAACATACACATAACATACATTACTTGTCCACTAATATGAATTGAAACATAATTATTAATATTCTCTTGATTATATATATATATATAAGGTACTTTTATATTATATATATATTTTTATAAATAGAATTGTCAAAAAAGTTCATATACATTTTATTGCTTTTAACATTTTGAAATTTCTTTTTTTTTTTAAAGAATCATATTGCCTATGTGCCCCAGAAGTCCTATATACAAGATTGCTCTCTAGAAGACAATATTTTGTTTGGGGCTAGCATGGACTTCAAAAGATATAACAAAGTCATAGAAGCATGTGCACTGAGACCTGAGCTTGGAAACACAGAGATGGATGAGCAGGTGACAGTCCTAATTGTTGTTTTACTCATTTATGCATGCTTTAAGCATAAATAGATTTCAGTGAAACAGAAACTACATGAAAGGATTTATAATTCATACTTAATTGGCATCTACCTTTTACTATTCTAGATTCTTAAACTATTCTCAGATTATTTATTTTATGCATACAATCCTATGCTTTTAATCCTTTTCAAAACCCCATCTCACCACAATCCCATTCTATAAAATAAGAAGACACACTCTATGCTCATACTACCACATGACATACCATTCTTCTATCAACTCCTATCCAGTCTACAGGATCTTGTTTCGGGTAAAATCTTTTATCCATTCATATTTTATATTCTGAGTTTTAAATTATGTAAGTATTTTAATATAGCTTTTTTTTACATTTGTCATTTTAAATAGAGTCACTTTTAAAAAACAATTATTTAAAGTTGGCAAATGTTTAATAGTTTGCAGTTGGATAATGTAAAATTGTTTTACATTTTTTTATTAACTAGAACTGATCCAATGTATATCTTTCATTTACTAAATGTGAACTTTGATCAGGAAAAGAAAGTCTGTTTGGCCAGAGCTCTGTATTCAAATGCTGACCTCTACATTCTAGATGACCCACTGAGAGATCTTGACCCACAAGATGACAAACACATTTTTCAGAAGGTTCTATCACATAAAGGGTTGATGAAAAACAGGGTTGGTGTGTGTATATTTTGAGAATTTAAATTTACATCATTTAGGATTCTCTCGCATTTATGGTGCACCTACTCTTACAGAAATGGTATTTAGACCATTGTTGTGGCAATTCTAAGAGTGATCTAAATGACCAGAAAGCAGTAGTTTTGATATATGAAAACAAAAAATCTTTTTGTGAATTTCAAACAGCAATAAAAAAAAATCAAGAAACATTATCATTTCTTATTTTATAAAAAAGAAAATGTTTTTATTGAATTGTTAATCCTATAGGTCATGGATGTATCACTTTTAGCAAGTAGTTTTAGAAATTGCCTTTCAATGTTGTACTTCTTTTACTCGGTATTAGAGATACCATTTATTAAACCAATATTAAAAGTATTTATACATAAAACTTGCATTGTAAAAGTATAGAAGTATTTTTTTAAACCAGACTCGAATCATGTCTACAAATTCCATCCATTGGCTGCCTCTTGTTGACGCTATTGTAGTCATGCAGGATGGTCGTATTAGTGAAATGGGCTCATATCTTGAACTCATGAAGACTCGTGGGCACTTGGCACAATATCTGTTCAATATTTTGAGAGATGATCTGGAGTTCAAGGCTGTAGAAGATGATGAAGGTATTAGTCTTTAAAACTACTATTCATCAGTCATTATATTTTTACAAAGCTTATATCATCACTGTCTGTCTGTCTGGTAAAAAGTTTGTACACGTTATTTCTCCCACAACTGATCTCAGATTAAGCAGAAATTTGCACAATTATTTCTTTTACCTGACAACATAAGAATCAATAACAAAAAAAAAACAATTAGTTTATTAAATATTGGTAATAAATCTTTTTTTTTTTGGCATCTTGAACAAGGGAAAGAAATTGTAATGACTGAAGTGGTGGTATAAGCTGAATAAGTCCCTTTTATATAGGTCATTGTCTGAGTCTTAGTGAACACAAACCTGAAAAATAGACAAGACTATAGAAACAATAGATAACTATACAATCTCCCATGTTTGTAAGTTCTCTACTAGCAGAGTGGTTACTGTGTTGGCTTGAGAAACCTGAGAAGACTTGAACCATGTGTTGGAATTCAGGTCGTTTTCACTTTTTTTTAAAGCTTTATAAATGCTTTTTATTGTTAGTCTAGATCTATTACAAATTTAATTACATGACTGATCCAAACTAATTGATAAAAGTACACTTAATGTAAGCTTTTTTTTTTTTTTTTTTTTTTTTTTTTTTTTTTAAGTATTTTCTTGTTCTGTATCTGTCCTGGGTTTACTTATTAAAACAAGGGTATTTTTGGGGACTCTCATTTGGCACAATTATTGTTAAAAATTATTTTTTATTGTGATCAATAATGTCCTGAATACATTGATTTGTTGGGAGATGGGGTATATTGTTGGAATTTTATGCTTATGTCCAAATAAGAAGAGCTGTGTACTTCAGTTGTAGGAAAAGTGATATAGGCAAATATTGATTTGCAGTGGATGTCTTGTTTAGTGGAACGTGTGAAATCTTTTAAATACTTTCATTCTGTACGGAGCAAAAAAAAATCCTAAGCACTTTCAGTTCTTACAATAACACTGCATTTGTGATTTGGTAAGAAATATACCATAGAAATGTTACTTTAAGCATACCATATTTTATGCATATAACCTGTGCTGTGGGTTATAATACTTTTTACAAATAAATGGCAGCTGTGCAGAGTATACAAAGGTGCAGGTTTTACAAAATTTGTTTTATGCATAAACATAACATTAATGAACTATGGACATACTAGTGGGTCTTTATACAACATACTACAGATATGAAACAACATAATACAGGTATGACTGTAAGCTTGTATTTCATCTGCGTGTTGCGCTCAATTGGTCGCTTGTTAGAATAATAACTGAAGCATGGTTGCATTTCGAAGGACAGGAGTATGATGGGCAATAACTTTATGTACCTGTAGTTTAGGTAGTTTACTGCAAGTTACTCCTTGCACATGGGAGGGTATATAAAGGTGTAGGTTGTACGATTTTGCTTTTACTTATTTTTCTTTTGTGTAGCCTATATGTGTGTGCAGAGTATGTGAGTATGTGGGGTATATGCGCAAAAAATTTTGAAAATTGGTTTCTCATTTTACTTCAGTTCACCGTATTTATAATTAAATTAGTGATGTCTTTGTGGAAAAAGTTTCATCATAGCTGGGTCCACTGAGAAGTTGTAAAAAAAGATGTCCTTTGCTTGATTTATTTATGATTTATCTTTAAATATTATAATGTTATTTGTGTTTTGACATTTCAGCCTTTAAAATAAATAATTAAAAGATGTAGATCTATAATAACTAGGCTATGATAATGCTGGTTAGAATATATTGGTAGCAATTTTGGATTTACTACTAGTATTTAAATTTCCAAATTTGTAGGTTTATTTTATTTTTTCTGTTTTAAATGACATTTTTTATTAATCTTCTTTATTTGTCTGTTGATGTTGTTACGTATCTAGGTAACAATGCCTAGATACTATTTTTTTTCTTGACCTGTAGGTTGTCTGCCCCTTGTGTAATAAGTTTTTTTTTATTTTTCACGGTGAGTCAAGCCACACAGACAGTGACCGGTCCTTGACCTATGTGTGTACCTCTGGTTGAAAGGAGGGTGGTTTTTTTTTTTTTGTCTCTTTGAAGAGCGTTCTAGATCTGGGTGTTGATGACTTTCTGTTCTAGAAATTACTAGATATCGACGCGCGGTAGATTATATAAAGACCGTTCGCGTAACGTTGACGGACAGACATACGGAGACAGCCGTGAGACAGAATAGCGGAGACATTGCGTGACCCGTGCGTGGTATACCAATTGATCGTGTAAGTTAAGATTTTTCTTTTTTCAAGGCCTTGCTTGTATTTGTAATTATATTTTCAAACTCTTGTATTGTAATATTTTTACATGCCATTTTTGTAAAAGGGTTTTGGTCAACCCTTCCATTTTGTATTGAGTTATATTATGATTAAACATTAAGTTGATATTTTACCTTCCAATTTCTTGTGTCATTTTTTTTTTTGTTATTCATTGTAAGTCTCTGATTAAATTCAGACTTAAGATAAGTGACACAACTACCTTTTTCTATTGTCACGTTCCCCTAGGCAAGCCATTTAAAAGTAGAATTCAATTTGTAATACGTGACAATGTGAAGGGTTGAGGCATCAATCTGTGATTTAGTTATTTTGTGCTAGGAACCAAAACATTCTTAACTTTCTTTCTTATTACTCCACATGTTTAAGTCATCATTCCCTTGCCCTAAATAAATTACTTTCTTTGATGTCCACTAATTAGCTTATTTTTAAAACAGTTATTGTCTTCCACTACAGTACATTCATCAATTAAAAATATCTATATCCTGTCAGGATTTTTACTATTAAAGTTTCAATGAACTATTTAAATTCCCAAATTCTTTTGTACACTTTAGTTCTACAAATGAGATATAAGATGTGGGAACATGTTAAAGCTGTGAAGAGTCATTCTGAGGACATTGCTGTTGAGGAAGTAATGAACTGCTATAGGACCAGGTCAGAAATTGTTTGAATCATTCCAGTTTTATTTGTTGAATAATTTTTTATGTAATTGAAATTTAAGTTCACATTAATTTTTTTCCTTGACCTAAATATTGGATATAATTTCTAAGGTTCGAAATGATGTCACGTGGCTGTGGTTCTCCACCAGATAAGAAAGAAGAAAAGAAAACTTGCAGGTTAACATCTATGGAGTCTATCAGTGGTGAAAGTCACAGGCTGACAAAGATGGTAGCTATTGATAGTCATAATGTGAGTCTGTCTAGTCACTGTAAGGAAGCAGATAAATGTATTAATGACATTTACAATGATAATTATTTTTCTTCTCAATTGTTAAATGGCAATTACTGAATATCCTTGTGCTGGCTAATTAAAAAACAAAAGATTTTCTTTTTCTTAATGACTTAATTTTTTTTATGATGTAATCATTGATTTGAAATAGAAAATACAACATAATGTCATAATATAAGTTGATCTACATTCAGTGTTATTATAGAAATAATCTTTATTATGAATGAACTGGAACTGGAGGACGATTCTTTATACTGTAATCTATATAATATTGCATATGTCTTCCACAGATCAGCTTTAGTGCCTCTCTCTCTTACATTGGCAATGTTGGTGTATCTTGGACATTTGTTATTTTTATAATCTTCCTCTTCCACCAGGTAAAATAATTTTTTTATAAACTTTTGTTTTTTTTACCTCAGTTAATAAACAAAATACAAATATTTATAGGGGGATAAGAAAAAATATATAGACTATGCAACACATTTGTTGAATTGTTTTTAAAAATAGCTCTTTATTTATTTTTTTATTAAAATGGCACTATAAATTGATTGTTTTGTGGTGTCAGCTCATTCAACCATTGTGGTGTCATTAAGCTTTAAGAGTGTGGGGTTACTATGTTCTCAAAGTGTGTTGCCACAGACTTAGTAGCATAGTGCCAGCAGATGATTATTGTTAGCAGAGTTTAAATGCATTGTAACATCTTTGAAAACTAAAGGACATTCTGGTGATCCAATCTCTCTAGTGACTGTCTACATTGCCCAAGTGAAATATCATCACAAGATCTATATAGTGGATTCTTTCCATGGACTTCCAATCTTAGCATGGGTTTATTTCTTCCAACACCCACTTAAATCATGAATTTTTTAGAACAACACTGTGCCAGCTGTTTATTTACAATAATATGCCTAAGATGCAAGATCTTTTTTCTTATTCATCTTTAATTGTGTGTGTGTAAAAAAATTACTATCCAACTTCTGCTCTGACATCAAAATAATACAATAATTGTATAATTTATCAATAGGTGTCTGGTCTATTGACCAACATATGGCTGACTAAGTGGACAAGTTTCATTTTCAAGTCAGACAATTTAACTTCTCTAGATATGGTGGATGCAAATAGCTATTATCTAAATTGGTATGGAGCCCTTGGCATTGCTCAAGGTTGGTATCAGCACTTCTAAGCTTCATGATCCCTTTTTTAATAAGCATGCTCTAATTGATTTTTTGTTTGGCATTTAAAAAAGTTGTCATCTTCATTGACTAGCCCTGATTCATAAACAACCTAGTTTGTCACACTCAAGTCAAGGTATCAAACAATGTATATAGTGAATTAATAGACAAGTCGTGAGCCATAATGTTACTGTCAGCCTAACAAAACAAAAAATTGCACATTTATATGCACTGAAACATGTTTATAGAGAAGACATAATAAATAAAATTAATGTCTGTAAATAATTGAAAAGTTTTATAAATAAATGTAATGTTAGCTAGATTAGTTAATAAATTAACAAGCAAGTATAAAATGAAAACTAAGCTGCAGACTTTCTTTGAAAAAAAGAGGCATGCTGCTAAGTAGTATTTCAGTGACAAAGGCACAGACTATTATTTCAACATTTTATGAGTCCATTCAATGCTTACACATCTTCAGCATTTGTTTGGAAATTAAATTACATTAATTTTCACTGCTAGATACATGCAATGTTGACCCCAACGAGACTTATTAAAAATAATTTTAGCTACTGTCTTTGCCCAATAGTTCTCTTAAGCTTAAAGGATTCTTTGCTACTCTTTGCTAAGGTCTTTATCTGCAGCTGCGCAGATTAGGCCAGATCCGACCATATTTAACAACGGAGTCAACAAAAACGCTAGCTGTGGCATTCATACTCTCCCGCCTTGACTACTGCAACGCTGTGCTAGCAGGTATACCTAATGACAAAATAGCTAAGCTGCAACGTATACAGAACAACGCCGCTCAAATAGCCCTTAAAAAAACTAGACAAGATTCTGCTACTACGCTCTTGCGCACACTCCATTGGCTTCCCGTGAAATCAAGAATCGATTACAAGGTCGCCACACTTTGTCATCAGTGTATATATAACAACGAGATGCCCTTGTACCCTAGCGAACTGATTACTCCATATGTCCCTCAGAGAGCCCTGCGCTAAATGGACTCAATGCTTTTAGTAGTGCCACGTTTCTCCCTCAAAAGCTACGGTCTGCGGGCTTTTTCAGTTTACCGACCAAAGGTTTGGAACTCACTCCCCATTGATCTCAGACAGACATGTTACACCACTTTTAAGAAGAACATTAAGATCTATCTGTTTAAAACTTTTTTAGATTAACTGTCACTTTAGCTCTCGTGTTTTTGTTTGTAATGTTGTTACAGCGCCTTGAGCCTACATTTTGTTTGTTAACAGCGCTTTATAAATAAAATTATTATTTATAAATAAATTATTATTATTACTCTAAAAAGTATAATTATATGAACATCATTCTTCATTTGTCATGTTAACCAAATCTTTGTAAGCAATAATTTATCCTTGTCTGTTACAGTTTTATTTGTTGTGACATTTGCATGTCTGGGATCACTGAGATTGGTGAAGACAGCAGACACAATGCATGCCACTATGTTAGATCATATTCTAAAAGCACCACTGAATTTCTTTGATACAACTTCAACGTCTCAGATGGTGAAACACTTTGACCATGATATAGAAGTTCTTGACACTCACCTACCTTCAGTAGTATTTATGTTTATAATATGTGGCTTCTCTGTGCTTACCATTGTGGTTATCATAAGCATCAATGCTCCCCTTTGTATCAGTGTCATCCTGCCACTGTGTATTGCTTACTTCATCTTACAGGTTAGTAATCTTACAAAATCACAACTTTTACTGTATTCACTTAGGTTTAAGTATTCTTTCAATAAGTATTCTTTCAATATTGTTAATTAATTTCACACTATATAATCATAGGAAACTACTAAAAGAGAGTTGTGTTGTATACTGTTGCTTAGTTTATAAACTTTTTTCATCTTTGTTAGTATTTGAATGATATCAATCCTGACAATTTTTTTTCAAACTTGATAGATTCAAATCATAAAGAAAACATCATTATATGCAGTTGATAAATGACAAAATTGTAAAGTTAATAGAAATATTATTTTCTAAATTCTGTTTAAAGCTAATTCCCTCAGACCTTAGAATCTTTACTTAATTTTTCTTTGACAGTAAGTAATGATTTTCCCTTTAAAGTATTCTGCTGTTCATAATGTCTATAAAAAGAGGTGTACAAACTAGTTGAGTGAAATTTTCCTATTCTTTGTTATTTAATTTTTAACAAATGACTAATGTTAGGGTAGATAACTAGAGGGAACAAAAAGTTACTCATAAAACATTTCTTCATATAAAACACAAAGTTTTAAGTCTAAAGTAAGGATAAAATTATTTTTTTCAGCAATGTTGTTCTTACCACAATTTACATTCAAATGGTCATAGATTTGGTTGTATCAATTGCTTTAAAAACTCGTATAGCTTGTTGTTTTTTTTTTAGTTTATGTAGATATTTAATTATTTAGCTGTTTAACTCTTTCTCTCCTAATAGACAATACCATCTTTGATTTTGCCCATTCTTAGTAATAACACGGTAGTGAAATACTTATTAAAAAAAAAAAAGTTCCCCTTTCAGACCTTGTGGTCTATAGGGCAGAAGATGTAAAGGTCATCTGATTCTGTGGCCTACGGTTAACGAGGGTGTCATGTGGCCAGCACAATGACCAACCACCTTTACTTTTCCCCAACTAATGTCAGGTACCCATTAGAGCTGGGTGGACTCAGAGGCACCCAAGAATCCCGAAATAAAAATCCCAGTCTTCACCAGGATTCGAAACCGGGACCCACAGTTCAGAAGCCAAGCACCTTACCGCTCAGCCACTGCGCCTCCCTGTGAAATACATATAAGCAAAATAAATGATTTCATCAGAACATGGAAAATAATTATGTAGAGAAATAATTCAAATTTTAAAGTTAAATTTAAAAATATATTTCTTTTTTATTTTCCTTCTGTTAGAAATGTTTTGTGTCCACAAATCATCAGCTGAAGAAATTGGATGCTGCTATGAAAGTTCCATTTAATTCACACATATCTGAAACATTGGCTGGGATCCACATCATACGAGCATTTGATGTGGCCAGCCGATTTTGTCAGACTTTTAAGGAACTTGTGGACAGAAGTCAGGTGTTTTATTTTGCTGGTGTGACCTCTAATAGGTAATATCATCTTTATAGACATTTTTATCTGCTTAACTGAATAAAAATAAGAATAGGATATTTACAATACGTTGGTAATAGTGTTATAAATATAGTAACATGTAGAGGTTTCTAGATAACTAAACTTTTTCGATTCAAATCATCAACCATTATTTAAAAAAATTTCTGTGAAAAAGTTAATGCCCACATTTTTAAAATGCATAGAAAATTTGTTATATTCAGTATATGTTACTTTACTTTATTATTAACTTATACTGTTTTATTATTAACTTATACTGTATTAGAACTTTCCTGTACAGATAAAATGACATTTGAATTTGTAATCTTTGTTTAGCATGGCATTAAATACAAATAAACAAATAAATGTTTTTATATAGCGCATCTTTCATGCTTATAGCATGATTTATGTTCCAATTTTCTTTGTCAACTGGTGGGGATAAGATTTTCCATGCTGTCTTTAGGGCGCTCAGTAAACACATCTCTGCTTGAGTCAAATGTCTAACTCAAGTCCCCTTTAAAGTTGGCCAAGCCCCCTTGATAGGTAACCTAGCAGTTTAAGCCTCTCAGCCACACATCCCATTAAAAGTGGAATCCTGAACTCATATCTTTTGAAACTCATTCTCTGTGCATCTCTGGTTCCAAAATATTGTTCCCTTGAGTTGACTTATAGGTAGAGACTCAGCAATACTACATAATGTGTCTTTATTTGTTTTATTAGATATAGCTTTTAAGATCTATATGGTGTTTACTTGTACCACAATGTAAATATATTTGGTTAATTTTGTTTTTGCAGGTGGCTAGGTGTCTGGGTTGAAGTGGTCAGCAGTCTAGTTGTTTTTTTTACTATTATTTTCTCTCTTCTAACCCCAAATGTAAATGGTGCACTTATTGGTCTTTCTGTCACATATGCCATGCAGGTATGTCTAGCTCTGTGGCTTGTTATTGTTTGTTATATTATATTGTTAAATCATATTTGTTCCCTTTAATATTCTTCACTTCACTTTTTTAAGGATTACTTTATGGTCATTTTTTATCAGTTCATCAGAACAAGCTGAAAATAGCAATGCCTTTTCCCCAGTATTTCATTTTGGTAGCTATCTAATAAAACACATTTGCTGGGAGAAGTGATTTTTGGGAAATTATAATTTTGAAGGTTTAAAGTTATTTCCATTTTTGTCTAAGCCTTGGTCTTGTTGTCCTAGATATCACAGGCTTTAAAATGGCTGGTGAGATCATCCAGTGATATGAAATCAAATGTTACCTGTGTTGCAAGCGTCAATAAATACAGGGACATTTCACAAGAGGTAGATTTTTTACATTTTAATTTAGGGAAAAAAATACTTTTTTTTAATTCTAAATTTCTCAGTTAAATATAGAAGCAAATATCAGTTTTTTCTACCTCATCAGCACTCTATGTAGCATAGCTTCTAATTAAGAGGTGTTTATTTAACTTTCTATAAAACATTAACTAATCTAATGTGCACCTTGAAGCATTTGAATTCTTTAAACAAACAGCTTTCTGACAAGATTTACTTTTTATAACCATTTGATCTATTTTAAACTCTATAAAAGATTTTTTTTGAGAAAGTCTAACAAAACAAATTTTGTTGATATCAGCGACCATTGACATGTTTTATCAAGTGACAGTAGCTTTAATATTTGAAATAAGTTAGTGAATTGATATGCAAAAAATTTGTATGTCAAAATTTAGCATTTCGCAGACTAATGACTTTTATTTTTGTTCTTTAATTTACAGGTCTCTCATCACAATGATGTGAGACTTCCTCCTGACTGGCCATCCAGAGGAGAGGTCATTATCAACCAATACTCAGCTAGCTACAACCAAGCCTCAGAGCCTGAGCTAAGACAAATCACATGCCATATAAAACCAGGTGAAAAGGTATATTGTAAACTTTTTATAGATTTCTAAACAATATACATCATATACTCAAATTTACAATGTTTTTGCTTTTTTTTTTTTTTTTTTTGTTTAATTTAAGATTGGCATTGTGGGAAAACCAGAATCTGGAAAGTTGTCCTTTACCCTGGCTCTGCTAAGGATGTTGAATTACTCGGAGGGCGAGATAATTATAGACAATATTAATATATCTGTAATTGGACTTCATGATCTGCGATCAAAGTTGACGATTGTACCTCAGGTAAGTCATAGGACAATGATTAAATTATTTTTAAACATTGGTCAAACTAGTTTCATCACAGGATGGTCTTCAATAAACAGCAGTCTTTCTGCATTGTTCCATGAAACTAAAATTGAATGATGATTGGTTATATTCCATAAGACATAGCAATACAGAAGTCAAATGTATTTTTTTAAAACATGTTCTAGAACTAAATTCCCTTTAATAAATTTGTTATTAAAATAGCATGTGGTCTTTTCTAGGAAGGTGTACTTCTCTCAGGAACCTTGAGAATGAACCTTGACCCCAAAGGTCAGTACCTAGACCAAGAACTATGGTCAGCCTTAAATTTGTCACATCTGAAGGATATGGTGTCAATTTTGCCTGCAGGCTTAGAAACACATGTTGGTGAACATGGTTTGAAATTAAGGTATGCTACATCCTTCTTCTAATTAACCCAAATAAAATAACTCTTTATGAAGTTATTCATTAGTCAAACTAAATATTTTTTTGTAGGTGTTTTTTTTTAATAAAGTTTTATGTTTTGATACTTTGTAATTATAAATCTGAAAAAGGAAATGGAAATACTTTGGTAAAAGTGTAACTGACGGATATGAAATTTTTTTTATTGTACAGTATAGTTGGCCTCCCTCAGCTGTACAATGACTATGGTTCATCTCTTAGAAACTGTGGAGCCCTATTCCCTGCCACATATATAACAAAGGTTGCTATGGTGGTAGAGGAGCCAACTATTTTTTGCTTGGCACGCTCTTCTTACAGAGCTGAAGCTGATGCTTTTTCGCTGTCCATAGCTTTCTTGGTCACCATCTATCTCCACATAGTGCAGTCTAGGGCTGTCTTCCTAATAGTCAACATCAATGTCCACTGCTTTGAGATCCCATTAGACTACATCCTCATACTGAAGGTAATACCTTCATATAATTTAATTCAAAACTTGCATAGCCAAACAAAGGGTTCTGACAACAAACTCATTTTATTCAAAATGAAATTAGCCCTTTTTTTTACCCTACTTTTAATTGTGCATTGTGGGGCATAGAAAAGTTATTGAAATAAAAAAAACAGCAACTCGGAATGGAATGTGAGAAGCAGTTTAAAGGCAAACCATGATTTTGCAAATAAGGTTTTAGTGTATTACTAAGCTTGTTATTTCCCCCTATACCAACTTATTTTTATACATCCTTTCAATTTAACCAAAGAGGTGTTGTGTGCTAATCTAAAGGTTGTTATGTTAAGTTTGACACTTGTTGTTGCATTTGCTTTTTCTCTTCGATATTTTTTCCACATCAGTCTGCCATTTCTTTGCTCTTTCTTTTTCTTGGCTGGCTTTAATTAAATGCTCATCTTAATAAATGAGACATTTCTAATGTATAACAATATTTACATCCCATGAGAAGCCCTGGTCAAAGACGACTGCTTTGTTTAGCCAGAGCCATACTCCAGCACAGTAAGGTTGTGATAATGGAAGAGCCTAACTGCAGTGATGATGAGACAACAGACTCTCGAGTATTAAATACACTGCTACATGGAGCCCTGAGAAACTGTACTGTTATCATCATTGCACAGACTATCAACACAATGATGGAATGTGACAGGTGAGTCAATCATGTCTTATGAGGCTTTCTCAAATGTAAATAAAGGGAGTGAAGTTGCAAAGTGTTTTAAGCACTCTGTTTCTGAACTGTAGGGTTTCAAGTTCAGATGCCTGAATTTTTTCTCAGTCAATCCAGTATTTATGACTAACAGTCATTAATAGGAAAGTGTTTCAACAAAGTGTGATAACTTCCTAAAACCCTGTGACATCAACAGAAATAGATGAGCATCTTTCTCATAGACTGCTAGGTTTCTAATGGATAGTCTATTTTCATTTAGACATATCAGTTTAAATCAGGAGTGATGAAATACTTCTGGACTAGATAACATCAAATGGTAAAAATTCTATTAATATATAAATGGCTTCTTTAATCAAAATTAAGAAATGTCTTTTTTTTTTTTTTTTTTTTTTTTACATAAAAAGTGACTTTTTACTCTGGAATGAAGTGAATTTGTTTAAATAAAAAAAATACCTTAGTAATATTTTTTTAACAAAGCTAATTCAAGTTTTAAAATCATATTTTCATTAAAAAAAAAACAAACTTTCTATTCATTCAGAATTATGGTTCTTGAATGTGGTGAGATAATTGAGCTCAGCACACCTCAATGTTTACTCCAACAAGAAAACAGCTATTTCTCCAAGTTGATCAACTCCTCAAACCCTATTGTTTACTCCAACAAGAAAACAGTCATTTCTTCAAGTTGATCAGCTCTTGACTTGATGATTGATGTCTCTAAACTTTTAATACTTGACTAGGCATTTAGAGGCCCAAAGAAAAACACATGTAGAAGACAGGCACAGAAGATGTATAGAAAATTTAAACAGATCCTAGGCAGACTACAACTTTGTCTGCATCAGATGTGGGAAAATATGCAGGTCACATCTGGGTTTGCATGGTCATAGAAAACACTGCATTCATTCTTAATTTTGGCATCAAAGACATTTTCATTATTAGGTTTGAAGTTGTGTGTGTGCTGGGGAATGAAGGTATATAAAAAACAGTTTTATAAGTATAGTAGTTGTTCCAAATTTTACTATGTTTGTTTACTTTAAGTTACTGTAATTTTTATAATCCACAAGCTTGTTTTGGACATAAAGGAATATTTCTTTAACACTATAGATGTAAACCAATATAATCAAGACACTATTATAATCCTGAGTATAAAATATGTATGCTTATGGTTTGCAATCTACTTTAAATCCAAGTAAAATCATATATTTGTTTAAAACTAAATATATCTTACAATTAGACTACAGATGTTGTACATATTATGTTATCCAGATGAAATACATATATCCTTCAAAGTAGACTGTATATCTATACTTTTCAAATTGTAACATTGAAGGCATGCATTAAAATGCCTTGTAAGTAATGTAAATTTTCTATAATTATAAGATTGTATTGCTTTTTGTCATAACATATGTATGTATTGTTTTTACTGTTAATGTTTTTTTAATCTATAACATATGTAGGTCGCAGACGTGGCTGCGTAGCCACAGGAAATACTGCATTCCTCATTAATCTTTGGACTCGAAGATAATCCTTATTATTATTATTTCTAGAAAAGTTGCATTCTACATATAAAAAGCATTTATTTTTTAAAATCTCACAAATTCCTTATTTTTAAAGCACTTTTTTTCTTTTTCTTTAAGTCTACTTATTTTTAATATGCCTTACATCATTTCCACTTCCTCTTAGACAAAACCTATCCTAGTAAGTTATCACCCAATGATCACAAAAAGATCTCTTAAACTGTCAGACATATCTGCATCAAATTCTGTACACAGGTTCCTTTTACCTCCTAGATGCTCACTAAGAAAAAATTTTTGACAGAATTGCAACTTTTGGACTGCTATTCCCAAAAAACCACAAGCTTTCTATCAAACTTTTGTATTTTCGGTATTTCCAAAAAAAAAGCTGCATTCTACATATAAAGCAGTAAAAAATCACACAAATTCTGTATTTTTAAAGCAATTTTTTTCCCTTAGTCTTAGTCTATTCCTGTTTTAATCTACTGCCTTACATTTTTGTTTTCTACTGTACTCTTTGGTCAACCTTTTTTTTTTTTAGCCAGAAAAGTGTTGTGCTTGTAAACAAAGGATGTTATCATCAGACTGATGATATATTAAACTATATATACTTTCTGAACCTAGTTGTACTGCAGATTTTTAAAAAATGATTTGCATGTATAAGATTATAAATTATGTTTCATAAACTTTAGTCTGTCAACATATAATTATCAAACATTTGAGCATCAATGAAATTGTGGGTTGGGAAAATACATCCCCCACAAGAGGAGGATGTTAGATGGTTTAATTTGAGACATAAAACTCAGGGACATCATCCGTTTCAGTAGAAAACAAAACAAACAATCCAGGCTTGCACTTAAACTCAGGGACAGAGAAGGGTCAACTATATAATCCATTGTGTTATCATTTTGTAAGCATTTATTCAGTAAACTTTGTATTTAGGCTACATGTTGAAATGAATACATTGGAAACAATTAGATCTCCATCTTGTAATGCATTTCTTCATTATTTGTCTGTTAGTTTACATTTTCATGAGATGTAGGTGTTTCAGACAGTTGTATCCAATTTCAGAAAGAGGCGTGATTGAATGAGTGATGTATTGTGTGATGACCTAATTGGACTTTGATTTTAAGCTTTGTCAAACCATAGACAGGCATAACATACAATACTAGGAGCAACTTTTTGATGTGTAGAAACTTCCAGATTGAAAGCAGTAGTTCAAGAAGGTGGTTGAGTCACATCTTAATGAAAATTGAATTAGTTACAAATGTAGTCACCAGGATGCTCTGTGGACAAGTGTAGATATGCCATTGAAAAAATGTTCATCTAAATCCTTTTTATGCATGAAGTTGCATGGACATGACCACCATGTTGCACAGAATGGTGTTAACAAATGGAATACAATTTACCTGTCAAACTACTGCCTTGGATTTAGCCCTACTATATAATATCATAACATAGCATGTTACAATATTTTAGCTCAGAACAGACTCAAATATAGAATTATTACAAGCATATTTGTTGTTTTTTTATCTCTTTCAAAAAAAAGGGAGGGGGTCCTCCTTCTTAGATTGGCAGAAATGTAAACTATGGAGAATGGCCCCAGATCCCAAGATAGCACAGTGGAAAATTGCTAATTAAGACTGACAACACTAAATTTTAGTTCATAGCCCAGGAGAAACAAATATCAAGAGAAACATTCGAAATAATTTTGTTGGCCATTATTTTCAAGTTGTGACTTGACCACTGTCTTGATCTAGGCCCTGCAATTCATCATAAAAACAAAATGTTTTGTAAACAGAAATTTATGAGTCATTTGTATAGACCGAATTAAAGAACAATCAAAACGTGATTCTTATTTCATCATATGTCTAGTTGACTTTTCCCTTTTTGCTATAACCTTTGTTGTCATATACTTTACTTTTTGTTTCCAATTTACTTTTATTGTAGATGATTTATCTTTGCCTGTTTATGTTTGTCTGCAATAATCAAAGGTTTGAAAATAAAAGGAGAGACAATCCTGAAAGCAATGATTGACTGATACATAAGAAATTTTGCTTTTATGCCTTTGTGTAGCTCCCATGGGCGTAGCCAGAGAGGTGGGAAGCTGGGGTTCAACCCCCCCCCCCCCCCGGCAAAAGGGGTGGGGTGTCGGAGTTTAGTGACTGATCTTTTGCTTTAATTTTGTTTATTTTAGGTGAAATTTTAATACTAAACCATCACTTGCCCCAGCGCAGCCAAGGGGGTTTTGAATTTAAAACCCCCTACCATGGGGTTTTGAGTTTGAAACCCCAAACCAAGGAGTTTTGAGTTTAAAATCCCCTACCAGGGGGGTTTGCATTTAAATCCCCCTCTTCTATAAAACAAAAAAAAAGGGTTAGGGCAAACAATCCCCAAATTCCAAGTGCAGATCTAAGGAAGATTTTGATTTTAAACCCCTCTTCAATATAAAAAAAAACAACAAATTACACACTCAAAATTGTATGAGCGTAGCCAATGGGGTTTTGAGCTTAAACCCCTCTTCAGCTGGGTTTGAAGCTAAAACTACCTCTTCAATATTTAAAAAAAAAAAAAAAAAGCAAATTACGCACTCAAAATACTATGAACATAGCCAAAGGGTTTTTTAGTTTAAACCCCCCGCCAGCGGGGTTTGAAGCTAAAAAATAAATCTTCAAAATAAAAAAAAAACATTTCGCAATCAAAATTCTATGAGCGTAGCCAAGCCTATTGGGTGTTTTGAGTTTAAATGTCCATTTAGAGGGGTTTGATGTAAAAAAATAAAAATACCTATTCAATATAAAAAAAAAGCAAATTACACACTAAAATTCTTTGAGTGTAGCCAAGCCAATTTGGGGGGGGGGGGGGGGGGGTAGTTAGTGTTTCAACCCCTCTCCTCCAAATGGCTTTTTAAAAGTTTAAAACCCCTGAAGAAAGTTTTAAGTTTAAAATCCCCCTACAGAGCGTTTTAAGGTTGAAAGCCTCTCTCTTCAATATTATTTCTAAAGCAAACTACAGTCACCAAATTCTATGACCGTAGCTAAATGTGGTTTTGAATAAAAAAAACAACTCCAGATATATTTTAGTTTACAACCCCCCAACAGGTGATTTTGACGATAAAACTTTCCTTTTCGATATAACATAAAGCAAAATAGTCACCTAATTCAACTGAAGTTACACATGTCTACCAGTGGCTGGGCTCCATTAATAAAGTGCAATGAATAATCATCTGCCGAAATTGAAAAGCACTAAATGTGGCTCTACAATGATGGATAAGACGGATTTTAGGAGTCAGTTATAGAAATCGGGTCTAAATCAAGGAAATCCTATGCCGAAGTGGGAGTCGACCCCTTAGTAAGGTTATGACAGCGTCGCATGAGGTTTGCGGGACAAGTTCTCCGGCAAAATGAATTACGCATAATATGAGTTGCAATGACATCCTCATGGAGGTCCTCAGAGCAGGTGGGAAGAGGCTTCAGACATTGCCAGTGACAGACTTTTTTTGGAAACAGCTTGCCAGCAAATGCGCCGAACGGCGCGGGAGGGTCTAAGTCAGTAAAAAAAGCACATTAGGTTTTTGAAATTAAACTTTTAATAGCAAAATAATGCACTGTAGGTACCTCAAAATATGCATTTAGTTGGCTTTCAATACCAGAAATAGTGCTTGGCGGCGAAGCTCCGCCCCGCGCTGGGACCCCTGTCAAGGACAAGGAATCTACATTTTTTCACTAACTCCAGGAAGAACCTATTCAAGGGCACAATAAACGTCTTCCAAAAGAATGAAGGGTCAGCATGTAATAGAGATTAATAATGTACACACATCCATCCATCCAAACATATATATATATATAGGCCTATATATATATATATACATTTTTTTCGGGGGGGGGGGGAGAAAAAAATCCCCCCCTCCCCCGAAAACAAATCCTGGCTACGCCCATGGTAGCTCCTAATAATATGATAAGATACAACTGTTCTTTCTATTCACTATATACATTTGAAATGGAACATAGATCAGAAGTTGTTTTAAAATAACTTGAATTTGAATTAAATTTTCCCATACAGCTAAGTAACAGCTAGGCTACTTGCATTCAGAATACAGATTGGAATCGAAATATGTACAGCTGACTACACAATATAGGCCTACATAATTCGATGACATTGTATGAGCTGCCTGGTGGTGCGGTATGCGCGCTGGACCGTCGTTCGGGTTCTTACCCTGCCCTCTCCCGTGGTCCTGCGGGAGGTTTGGACAAGGAAGTAAATTCTCTCCAATTCTGAAGGAACCTCCGAAACACGTAAAACATTTGACAAACATACACGTGTTGACAGACTGGCTTTTTAGTTGGCACAAATAATAATATGATAGAGGAGTGTTGTACCTGTCAATTTTAACTTTTAATTTAAAAGAATGACAACAATCGGATTAATAGATCAAAACAGAACAAAGATACATTTACCCCACCCCACAATGTTTTAAAAAAAAGAAATCCTTGAAAAAGTACATGAAACTATGAGCATAGTAGATTTTCTTGGCCTAAACATTGAATTGTCTAAATTTTTAAGTCTGCCTCCACAGGAATACGAAAACTGCCTACTTACTAGTGCTATATATGAATTCCCCCCCCCCCCCCCCCCCCCATTTTTTGTCTAACATGTTAATGCTTAAAAACAGCCACCACGGTAGAGTATTAAAACTGAACTAGTACTTGTGTACATGAAACATAATTACGGAAATTGCGATAGGCCTCTAAGAATGTCAGTTATTTATCGTTTAGGTATAGACTGGAAGGGTTTTTAATAAATTGCATTGTTTTTTCTTCTGTCTCTTTTAAAAACTTCATTTGGGGCCTCTAAAATCACTTCGAAGGCTGACCCTGGCATCATGTAAGAACCACTGGACGTTTTGGAATAGGAGCAACTAACAATAACCTCGGTGAGTAACGAGGCTGTAACTCACTGAAGCTAACACCTTATTCCCACACACACACCACCCAGAATAACAATGTTGCACGCACCAGATAATAAAACGCACAGCCAGATCGACTAATATTCTGTTCCTTTAAGGTTCAAATCTAGCACCAACAACGCTAATTAAACAAGAACTTCCCCTGGAGCTTACATACACAGTGACTTTAACATGGTCTTCACTAATGTGAAATAGAAATTTAAAAAAATCGCAAGCTTACGAATCCATGCATTAAATAAGATAATGTTAAAATTAATTAACACCCAAACTTTGTTGAAGTCACCGTTTGTTTGCCACTGACGCTTTCATCACAGATGACAAATTTTGATCAGATAATCTCGAACGGTGAGTTATTTTTGTAGCTTTTATTATGGAAAAGAACTGCTTACAGAGATATGTGCTTGCAAACATAGCTAGAATTCTGGCTGCAAATTTCCGCAATTCATCATACCGCTCAGGGTAAATAACTACAATTTCGGCACAGCCATTTCAATGTACTTCGATTTCAACTAAGAATCTGACTGCTATTCTATCAGCTCTAGTTGCACATTTCCAGCAGCATTTTCAGAATCAAATGAGAATGGAGATACAAAACATGAAAATTCTTGCTCTTATATTTTTGCAAGTAACTTTGCATGAAAACCATTTCATTTCACGGTTGGTGCACCATACCTTGTTAGACTAGATAGCTTTACCAAAGATAAATTGTACTGCATTATCACCTCCTGTCATTTCTCAAAAACATCCTCGTTTGTTGTGGTGATATGCATAGAACAGAACTCAGGTAATTCCTCGTGTATGTCAAAATTCCTGTCACAGGTCCTTATGAATATAACCAACTGTGCTACACCCTTTAAATCAGTTGACTCATAGAGAACCAATGAAAATAATTCAAAATCAGCTATTTTGTTCTTTAATTGTTCACGCAACCTGACTGACATGTCATTTATTCTATCGCCACATTGTCACTTGTTAACGCTATTTCTTTGAATGTTTTCACTTTTTCTGGAAAAATTACTTGGCTCTAACGACACACTCCTTCATAAAATCACATTTATTAAATGATTTGCAATGGCTTACAATGAAGTTTGACAAAATGTAGCTTGCTTTCACTGCAGACTCACCCTCGTTGTTTAGTTTAACAAATGCTATTTTTCAATTCAAGTTGCTTGTCATCTCTTGTTTTCCAGCGTAATAGTTTTACATTAATTTTATAATTTTTTAGGTGGCCAAGGGGGCCGCATGCAAGGTGGTCGCGGGCCGCATGCGGCCCCCGAACACCTAGTTTGACATGCCTGAGCTATAGCAACAGTGATTGAAAATAACGACATAACTCTTCTGACAGAAGAAGCAGATGTGCTTACATGGTAAGTTCCCCTTTCAGACCTTGTGGTCTCTATAGGAAAGATGATGTAAAGGCCATCAGTTTCTTTGGCTTACAAGGTGGGCAGAATATTCTGCATAACTTCGAAATAAATCGCAACCACAGTCTATCAACAAAACACAAGATAATGCGAAGAATATTTTTCAACAGACTCAAGAGAAAAGCCGATGAGATCCCTTTCGAAGAACAGGCAAGCTTCGTGTAAGGTAGAAGCACTTTTGAAGAAATATTTAACACTAGTCAACCCACGGCGTAGCATACGCCGCTATTTAGTGACGGGTGAACACAGTTGTACAAATGGGGTGGGCTTGGGCAAACAACTGTGAGTGAATGAAAAGAAGGAACTCTGGAGAGAGCAACATACAATTGTCCATGACTGAAAACAGGTTTTGGAAGATACAGGCATGTCTTTTTGATCGTTTGGCCTTGTGCTTTACTAATTGTCATGGCAAAGACTAGTCTAACAGGGAAGTGTCTGCGCGTAGGCCTAAAGGTAAAAGGCAAATTGGAATATAATGGAGTCAGGGATATCCGGGGAATAAGAACAGTTTTTGAGGTAGCAGCTGCGATAGTTTTACACTCGGTGCGGTGAATGCAACAGCTAAATAGCAGGGATATGGAGAGACGTTGACCCGGATTGTAAACTCGAGGAGGGTCATTCGACGTTCTTGGAAGTGAATAGTGATTGTAGCGGGAAGTATTTGAGACATCGACACAATTTCAGCCTCGCCACCATAAACGCCGGAAGTATTCATGTAGGCTGCGTATTGTCGAGCAGAGTGTATGACTGTGCTTCCGTGAGTAAGAACAATGGAGAGGGCGTCGCCATAGTTATCCCAATGTTCGCAACAAAAGCTTACAGCCATCTTGCGAAGTTCGAGAGCAACAGTTTCGCCGATGACATTTTTCCAGAAATATGCGACTGATAGAAATAAACAGTTGCCTGATGCAAAAATTTTGACTACACTGAAAGAGCTGTTGACTCCACAAAATATATGTGAAGCCGTGGCCATGGTTAGGAAACTAAGGGCAATACGAAGGTGCAAAATCAAAACAAAGCTGCAGAAAAAACATGCAACTATTTTAATGTCACCAGAAATTGACGTGTGTAAAAAAAATACCCATATAAATGTAGTTAAATATCGAATGTATAAAAAGAAAGGTTACTTGTTCCCCCCCCCCCCCCTCTTTTTTTTCTGAGCCGCGCTCTCTAACGCCGCGAAAATACGTGGGGTAACTCTAGTCCGACTTGCAGAAATAAAAAAGTTATCTTTCCATGACTTTATCGTGGTGTAACGCATGGTTGGGCGATGGGTGTCACCTGGAGCGCCTCGCACCCCCTAGTGACGCCACTGTTTATTAGTGTTTATTTATTTAACTAATAGCTATTTCAAATGACGTGTAACAAAACAGTACACATTCCACTACACTTATACTACCTTTACTGATATATTACTACGTATCTGCTAGGTCCTTGGTCATGGAATATGCCCAAATGTCGTCCCTGCCCGCTTCCCTTCCCTTCCGTCCTGCAGGACTTCTGCGTTAGGACGTTATAATCGTCATTTTCGAAAGACCATCAAAGCGCAACCATTTGTCACCCATATGACGTATTATTGAAAATCCCAAATACCTCATATTAAATAGTCCATTTGTTAACTCTTTATCCGACAGAAGTGTTCATTTTTCACATGTGTACATTCTACCATGCTATGATTAAACTTCAATAACATTTTTGTTTGTAATCAGAAGACATTAGTTTTGGTATAGAATTATAGGAGGATGCATGCTCTTTTTATGAAACAAATTAAAGTTTATAAAACCAAAAATTAATTTAATTTAATGTATCGCTAATTAGGAGAGAAAGAGTTAAATTCATCAAGGTCGTTCGTTCTTCATGGTAATGTGTAAGATGCTGAGTGAGAGTTAGCAGGTCTGGGGGACTCTAGTGACCCGATTGCATTTCTTACAACAACCCAATGGCATAAATATCCAACAGTCGTTAAAGATGAAACTTCTGAACGTAATGAGTCATCAGTCAAGAGTTTTGTAACGGCTGTATCATAATGTTTATATTAGTATCAACGTGTGTACGTGTCAAGTAGTTTATTTGGTCATACATTCACTTTATGCGAATGAAGCTTTGAAATGGATTAATTATTTAACCATAATTTTTTTAAAACAATTGTGACTCTATATTTTGGTCGTCGTCCATGTTAGCGATGCTTATTGTTTGTATCGAGAGTGGAGAAATAGATACATTGACAGGCACAAAGATAGATAGATGGCCTATAAAAAATATATTATGTAAACGTATAAATAAAGATTTATTATAATGTTCCGTATAATTGTATTAACAGCTTGCTAGTTAGGCCAATATCTTTATTACAATGTTCTATATAATTGTCTCAACAGCTTGCTAGTTAGGCCTATATTCCTTTTGTTCAGCGTTTATACAACATTTGTAGCCCTTATGTTCCACCTTGTCAGTGAATGTCTCCCCCCCTTTTTGTTCAACCTTGTCAGTGACTTGTCTCCCCACCCCTCCTTTTGTTCAACCTTGTCAGTGAATGCATCCCCACGCCCACCCTTTTTGCTCTGTAAAAACGTTATAATTTGACTTATAAGCAAATGGGAACAATGTCAAGTCTGTGGCCATTACACGCGAATATGCAACCCACCACGCCGATCTTCGCGTTGTGGCCATTCTCCCAAGAGATACGCAGCAATAGTGGTTCTAGAAATATGAAGTGGCTCCCTCAAAGTACACAGCCGTCGTAGGCAATGTGAGTCAGTGAAACCTTTGTTCACTAGCGGATCCAGAACTTTGGAGTGGGGGGGGGGGGCGATTTTTTCCAAACCCTAACCCACAGTAAACCCTAACCCTATGCATAAATAGCGTACAGCATATATATATATATAAGTTTATAGAAATTAAGTGGACCAATTTTTATGATTGAAGTATAAATTTTGAGTTATAGACCCAAATTTATTTAACTAGAAAAATATCAGATTGAGTAAAAGTTGACTAGGAAAAGAATATTTGGGTTCAGAAGTCAACTCAATCGTTACTCTTATACTGAAAAATTTCGTATGAATTCTAAATTTTCCAAAGCAAAGTCTTTCTTTTAAAAAATTATGATAAATTCATGTGAAATTACATAAACTCTGTCGCCATATTTGACTATTCTGTTTTAAAACGTCATGTTTTCATCTGCAAAGGGCAGGAGAAGTAGAGCGAAAATGATTAATCCTTGCTCCTTTATATAATTTCTGCTTATTGAGTGCATTTGGCATTAAAGAATAGGTATAAGATATAAGAATTCAATTTATAGTATATATAAATTATATTAGTGACAGATTTTTTTTTTAAATTGTGTAATTTCTTAACTATAATACATAAAGAAAAAGTATTGTTTTTTTTCTGATGGGTGGAATGCTATTGCATGTATCGACCCTCCCACCTGGTACAACCCATTTTCATTTTATATTTTCTAATGATAAAATTTGAGAGAGTGTGGTGCGACATAATATACAAATGGGTTCACATATCTATACGTAGCTTATACTATATAGATATTCAACTAATTTTGCTCACAAACCATGATTTCTCCATCAAAGTAGGACCGCCCCTCACTCAGAGGGCTAGAGTGAGGAAGGCAGTAGATGCATTCGCCCCCCCCCCCCCTTTACCCCACCGAATCGGCCAAGATACCAGAAGGGGAGCTAAATAGTATAAGCATTATATTTTAATGTAACTAATTTTGTTCACAAACTATGATTTCCCCATAAAAGTAGGACCGCTCCCCCACACTCAAAGGGTTTAGGTGGGAATGGCAGTAGAGGTATTCGCCCCCCACCTCAATCGGCCAACAGGTGAACGACATAATATAAGGATCGGTTAAAACATCAATAACAAGTTTTAATCATATAGATATTTAATTGATTCTGTAAACAAGCTGTGATTTCTACAAATGAAATGGACCACCACCCCCAACTCGAAAGTTTAGGGGGTGGGCGGGATTGATGCCTTCGCCCCCTCCCGACCCCACCATATCGGCTAACATACTAGAGGGGAGGGGGCGAAATAATCTAAAAATAGGTTGAAATATAAATAATTAGTGTATATTATTAACATAAGTAATAAATTCGTATACAAATTGTGTGAATTCTATTATAAAATTCGTCCGCCCCCCTCCTTGGGGGTGGAGGTCGGCAGAGTGGGGGATGGCGATCACCCCTATAGCCTCCCCCCTAAATCCGCCAGTGATTGGTACTCAATGCCAACGGAAGTTCGCCTCCATCTGCATGTCTGAACAAACTTCTGTCTGTGAAAGATCCAAGCAGATGCAATGGCTCATATCCCATCCCAAGACGCTCGGATTAGAAGCGAGGCCGAATGACGAGCACATCGGTGAAACTCCCCATATTGCTTATATGTGCCACATGTCGTACAGTTTTCCCAATAAAACGGCTTCTTGGAGAACGGCATGCGGATAATGTGTGTTGGGGTCTTCTTCCATCCCATCTTCCAACACAAGTTCATTGCTTACTCTCCTTATTCGGGGGAAAAAAAATAATTTGCGTTGACTTGAGTCTATGGCTTCAAATGCTTCCATTTTTTAGCGGCCCCCGAAAGGGAAATAGACGCTATTAGTTTTGTGTAGTCTGTCTGTCCGTCCCATTTAGTTCTCGTAATCTAGAAAAGATATTGAAAATCCAACATCGTGTTATTTTAGAACTTTCAAAGCTCTGATGCAACGGCTACTTTTTTCTTTTCTGAAAGCGAAATATTTAATTTTTAAAATGAAATATGCAAGCATTTTTTTCACAAAAATAAACCATTTTTACAACTATTCACTATTAATTGTAACAACGACTGAGGCTATTTAGTAAGGGAGGACGCTATAGACCATATTTTGAATACAATTATGCAAACGGTTTTATATTTTTTTGTCAAATTTTTTTTTTTTACAAATGTATTGCTTAGTTATATTAGTTCTGTCATATTTACTGCTACAATTACGAAAAAAAATAGTTTACTTTTATGTTTAAAGAGAAAAAACTATTTAATATGTATATAAGTGGCCATAATTTAAAACAACAATTAATTAGTAATTTTTCATATTATCGCGTAAATTGCATCGCGGCACTATCCATTCAAAACACGCAACTAAAAGAATTTTTTTTTCGCTACGAAATGTTTTTTTTCCTTAAGGCTTTGAATAAGAGATTGACCTTTTACAAAACAATTAAATCAATTAGGTAATCATTTTATGACATCAGTTAGGCCTGGTTCACATCTAACTTCACCTTCACTTTCACCTATCCCTTGGTCTGCAGGGCCGTTGGGGCACCACATAAGATCGGTCAACCTGCTTTCTCCATTCTTCTCTGACATTTGCCTTTGACAGAATTTTATTCTGGTATTCTTTTGGGAAATTATTGAAACCTGCCTTGTTACCTGACTGGATGGATCACTTCGGGGGCTGATTTTTACTTTGTGTTTCCACACAAACTGTCTTTGTAACCTAGTTTAATCTTGAACTGCGTTAATCCTCTATTACTCTCCTATACATTATTTACAAATCAATCTTTGATCGGGAAGAGTTCTCCAATCATTTATTCCAGTGGCTTTAAGAGTGTATATGTGGGGCGGTGGCAGGGGTTCTTTGTGAGCGTAACACTAGATTCACGGTACAGCAGTAAGTTTAAATTCGCGACAATTAGACCTACTCACTTTTTTATATTTTATGCTAAGCTTGAATTTCAGAAATGGTTGAGAACCACTGCCCACTAACTCACGTGACAGGGAAACCCTTACCGTCTAAATTAATGTCACGAGTTCTGTCTAGGAGATCATGTGCACCGTCAGCGCGAACCCCAAGCACAAACCTCGACCATTTTCAAACAAACTCAACATAATTTATTCCCCCTCCCCTTCCTCGGTGTGGCAGCAGGCAGGAGAATATAACCGATGGCTTTCTCGCTCTCTCTTTTTTCTCTCCCTTTCCTTTCTTGAATTTTTATTTCAGGATATAGTTAAATCTAGAAACACACTGCCGGTCATAAGGCATTCGTTGTAGATACAAGATTATTTTTTTAAAATCCTGTTGTGCTATCTTCATACACTTTTACTTTTAAAAAGTAAGGATATATAACAACGAATCGCTACTGCATATAACCTGTGGGAATCAGGCCCTGCTTATCTGAGAGGTGAGTAATAAAAAAAAGGTCTATCTCTTAGCAGCATACGTGCCAGCTCACACTAGTATCGATTAACTTGATTTTTTTTCTCCTCCTACATTTCGATAACATTGCTTTGAGCTTATTGATTTTTTTTTAGCTGCAACTGTTCAGCCTAGTGTAGTCAATCTAAAACAATATACAATTTTCTCACAAGAAAACAGTCTAAGTCTCATCCACGTATTCAATAAAATTATGTTCAATGTAGACCTAAAAAAAAAACGAAATAATGATTAAAGTAAAGTGCAAGTAAATAAATAAAGCAAAATGTAATGTTATTCTCAATTTCAATTATGACTGATGTGTGACAGAATAGGAGACATATGTTTACAGTGTGACAATGATATTGAGCTGTTAACATCAAAATGTTGGCTTACAGACACACACACAAAGTACATACGTATAAGCATAGCCTAAAAATAAATTTCTAAAAATCAATAAGTCTTTAACATTATGGTTTTCTCGGTTGTAGTGATTTGATGTGCATAAATGTCATCCCCCTTCAGTAAAATAAACGACTATGGCTTATCTTGTTGAACATTTTTTCTTGTGGCTATAGAGCCCAATTCTGGAGGATATGAATGAGTGAGGTGGGAATGGTAAAAATAGTCTTCGGAAATAATTGTCTTATTGGTTATTTGTATACCGCTATGTATAGCAATATTTGTGTCCCGCTATGTATAGCACTATTTGCCTTCGCACTGCCTTCATTTAAACCAAAGGTAGAGTCCAGGAGGCTGTATGGCTTACTCCCCTTTTCTTATTCTGCTCATTTCAAATCAAAAGACATCTTGAAATCAAATTTTCAATAGGCTTTTTTTCTTCTCTAGTTTTTGAGATCTAAACGTGACAGACAAACGGACGGATGGACAGTCAGATCATTCAAAACTTGACGACTTTGTCGTTTGAAACCTGGTTAAGGGAATCGCAGATTACGTCAATAAATTCATTTTTTTTCATTGTATCTTAACATTTAATTGTGAAAAATGCCAAATCTGCTTTGAGAAATCTTCCAATATTTCAATTCCTCAATTTATATATCTTACTTTTGTCTTTTATACTACATAAGATTACATGGAATGTAAAACTCTTCTAGGTTGTAAATATATTCAAGACAGTTTTACAGAGGATGCCCTGAAGAACAAAAGATTCTTCTCGGGCTAGTCAAAATATCCCAACAAATCCAGATATTTTCCCTATCAGTTCCATCTGTCAGAATATTGCATATTCATGATATGTAGGTACTAGGTAGGTTACTTTCCAAATACCTGGACCTAAGTTTTTTTCTCGGTAAGGTTCACATGCCTGCTTACTCTTAAGTAACAGAATAAGTATCATCAGTACTGCTTATAACAGTGACGTAGCAAGGTATTCGTAGGCCCGGGTTCAAGAATTTATGTTGATGAGCCCCTCCCCTTCCCTCTTATGACAAATTTTGTGTGTGACAAAAAAAGTCGAGAACTTTGTATGTATCGGTACATTGACTAAAAGACATTCGAATACAGCTTCATGAACACAGCTGACAGAAACATTGAAGACCATCTCTAAATACTGTTTAGCACAGTGAACCTAACGCGCAAGTGGCTGCTTTTGTTGAAACATTGGCTAGTGTGCTGTCCGCTCATATTGGAAAACCATCATTGCGTTGGCCTCGCAAGTAATTTAGAAAAAGATGGTGATTTTGTTTTAATTTATTGGGGTATTTGTTCAGTCAATTCTGCAGACTTCTGGTTCTCACAAATATAACAACTTAGAAATGACTCTCATGATTGCAATTTCTTTTGATATTTCGCTCACAAAACATTATTTTCCGAAAATCAATTTTTAATTTTCTTGAGTGCTTTCAACCATGATTTAACAATGCAAAGGCCCCCTACTGTAGCATTTCTGCTGACACTATGTATAACCCTGGTGCTTTGTGATTCTTTCGGTCTGCAATGGCTATGGTAACCTCCTCTGTTGTTATTGGGTCTGTCTTGATCCACTGGCGGATCCAGGGGGCGGGGGCGGTAGGGGCGATTGCCTAATTATTTATATTTCAACATATTTTTAGATTATTTCACCCCCCCCCCCCTCAGGCGTTTTGGCCGATTTGGTGGGGTCGGAAGGGGTGATGGCATCTATCCGTCCCTTCCTCATAAACTTTCGAGTGGGGGGGGGGGGCGGTTCAATAAATTTGTAGAAATCACAGCTTGCTAACATAATCAATTAAATATCTATACGATTTAAAAGTGTTTTAACCGATCTTTATATTATATCGTTCCCCTGTTTTCCGATTGTGTGTGTGGGGGGGGGGGGGCGAATACATCTACTGTCATTCCCACCTAAACCCTTTAAGTGGGGGGCGGTCCTACTTTTATGGGGAAATCATAGTTTGTGAACAAAATTAGTTGAATATCTATATAATATAAGCTACGTATTGATATGTGAACCCATTTATATATAATGTCGCACACAAACTCTAATCTCAAATTTTATCCTTAGTAATATAAAATGAAAAAGTGTTGTACCAGGTGGGAGGGGCGATACATGCAATCGCCTTCCGCCCATCGGACAAACCAATACTTTTTCTTTTTGAATTATATTTAAGAAATTACAAAATTAAAAGAAAAATCTGTCACTAATATATTTTATATGTGCTATAAATTAAATTCTTATATCGAGTCGCAAAACCCCAATTCTTTAATGCCAAATACAATCATTAACAGAAATTATAAAAAGGAGCGAGGATTAATCGTTTTCATTCTACCGCCCATCCCTTTCCAGACGAAAACATGTTTTCAGAGTAGTCAAATATGGCGACAGAGTTTATATAATTTCAGATAAATTTATCATAATTTTTTAAAGAAAGACTTTGCTTTGGAAAATGTATAATTCATACGAAATTTTTCAGTAGAAGAGTAACGATTAAGATATGTACTAAACCCAAATATTCTTTTCCTAGTCGCCTTTTTCCATCCTTTACTCAATCTGCTATTTTTCTAGCTAATTAAATTTGGGACTAAAGCTCATAATTTATGCTTCATTCCTAAAAATGCAAACAAATTTAGAGTAGAGTCTTATTGGTCCACTTAATTTCTCCTCCCACTTCCGAAATTTTTTGTTAGAGCTTTGAATTATAGTTCTGTAACAAAACAAAGTTACAAACATGCTTATTGAACAAAACGTATCACTTACAAATGAGCTTTTTTTTTAAAAAAAAATTATTATTCTAATTTTTTTTTTCGTCGGCGATCTTCAAAGGCTAAATCTAAATATGTGGGGTATCTTCAAAATGTTTTATTTGCAATGTAGTAAGGGCCTTTCTTATTCATATTAGAATATTTTTCCAAGTAAAACATTATTGAAAAGGTCATTTTTTAATAGAATGAATAATGAACTGTAGATGTCAGGAGAATGCGTTTCTGCAGTGAAGAATAAAAGAAAACGATTTTGGGGTCGGGGCCTTGCCCCAAACCCCACTGATAAATAATGAGCTGTAGATGTCAGGAGAATGTGTTTCTGCAGTGAAGAATGCTAAAAAACGCTTTAGGCGTCGGGGCTTCGCCCCGATCCCCACCGATAAATAATGAACTGTAGATGATAGGAGAAGGTGTTTCAGCAGTGAAAATGCAAGAAAACGCTTTTTGCGTCGGCGAACCCCACAGATAAATAATGAGCTGTAAATGTCAGGAGAATGCGTTTCTACAGTGAAGAATGCAAAAACCCCACTAAGTAGCCTTACAGCGCTCCCTCAGAAGCCCAAGCTTTCAAGAGAAAGGGCTCAACATGTCTGGTTTTTTTCTTCGCAGAAAGTTGAGAAACACTGCTTTTTTATTTCTTTTATATATATATTATTTATTTATTTATTTTTTGCTGTACTTACGTTTATGTATAGGGTTAGGGTTTACTGGGCGTTATAGGGTAAGGGTTTGGAAAAAAATCGCCCCCCCCCCCCCACTTTAAAGTTCTGGATCCCCTAGTGTCTTGATCTTAAGATCATTGTCTGGAGAGGGGTCCTTGAATGTGTAAGTCAGGTCTGGTGATGGTTGGTTAAGGTTTTAAAGTGCTCTACAAGTCTTGCATCCTTGAACTTCGCACTATGCAGGGCTACAAATAAATGTATACAAAAAATGATGGAGAGCCTAGATAGAGAGGCACCCAAAATTGACCTTCGCATAAACTTGGATAAGACTAAAATTTTACGAGTGGGATATAAGGCTTGGCGAGTCAAAGCTTGAAGAGTTGGACAAGTTCACTTAACTTGGCAGCATCATAACAAACGATGGGGATGCCTACCATGACGTAGCTGCCGAATAGGAAAGTCGTGGAGCATTTACCAAAGGATGCGGCCCTTTGGATAAGCCAAGCCATTGGACTTGAGACAAAAATACACCTTCTTAACACTATCGTCATCCCAACAGCAACATATTGCATGTGAGACACGGAAGTCATCTTCCAAAATTGAGAAGAGACTAAATGTGGCTCAACAAAAATGGCTAAGACGGATTTTAGGAATCAGTTACAGAGATTAGGTCTCAAACAGGGAAATAGGGAAATCCTATGCCGAACTGGGAGTCGACCACTTAGTGAGGTTGTGACAGAGCGTCGCTTGAGGTTTGCGAGACATGTTCTCCGACAAAATGAACTACGCATATCAAGAGTTGCGATGACATGGAGGCCAAAAACGAGGAAAGCGCAAAAAGGGACATCCTCGTATAACTTGGCGCCACACTTTCATGGAAGACCTTAGAACTGTTCTGTTGTCACAGATAAATAAATAAAATACTGTAGACATTAATTAATAATAACAATAATAATGACAGAGACTTTGTGTTTATACCAATAGACATTGGAGACTTTTTTATTACGTCACATCCTACTTTCTCACAAAACATTCACAATAAACAATGACGCAATATTAACATATTGGCTCATCCTTCCTTTTAAAGTTGTTATCACATCCTTCTTTTTAAAGTTCTAAGACTGATATCTACCGGTACTAGGAACTCTAACAACTCGACTACTTCTGGCTGTTTGGACTGGCACAACAAGTTCTCTAGACGTTGGTCTATAATTGTCTGTTTCATTTGTTCCACCAGTTTGCTGTTCATTGTCTTTATCAAAACTGTTGATTTCGTCTGTAGGTTTTTCTATCGTTTGTCCTTATGATGAAAGATCTGGGTGATGAATGTTTTTTGACAACTGCTTTCTGCCATGTTTGTCCTAGACGAACTCTCCGACAGAATAATCTTTAGGTAGTCTTGCTTTTGCATCGTATTTCACTTTGCTTCTCATCTGCCGTTCTTTTAGTAATGTCTCTGCATTTTCAGCTATCGATAGTTTCAATAGTTTGGGATCAGTTGGAATGATGTCCCTGAGTCTTCCACTCATCAGCAGTTGTGATGGTGAATACGGCAGTCCGCTTATTTGAGTATTTCTATACTCGAGCATAGCGAGATATGGATCCTTCCCACTTTTGTATGCTTTGTTGAATATCTGCTTTACGATACCAACATCCACCTCACTTTGACCATTTGATTTAGGGTACCTGGGGTTTGATGTTGTTATCTTAAAACCCCACTCAGAAGCTAACTCTATATTGATAGCTGTTGAATGGCATATTGTCGCTCACTATTTCTTATGGTATGCCATGTCTAGCAAAAATACCTTTCAGTGCCCTGATGGCACATTCTGCTGTTTTGTTCTCCAGTCGTTTTTTTTTCAGGGTATTCGGAGAAAAAGTCAACAACTAGCAAGAAGTCATTGTTTCACCATTCAAACAAATCTGTCGCAACCTTTTTCCATGGTCTGTCTGGTACAGCATGAGGTAACAATTTTTCCTTCACATTATTTCTTTTGAACGTTGCACATGTTGAGCATTTCATTATTGTCGAAAATATATCTTTGGAGAATCCTGGCCAAAACACACTCTGTCATTGCCTTCTTGTTTTCTCAAGACCAAAATGACCTGTGTGCAACTTGTCGAGAATTTCATTTCTCATACTTGAAGAAATTATAATTCTGTTCTTATAAAACATTATACCATTCTCTTCATGAATACTGTCTTTTAATGACCAGTACACCTTTACTGCTTCATACACTTGAGTTTTAAACTTTGGCCATCCTTTTCTGACATAATTGCTCAAAAACTTCAGTTTAACATCAGATTCAGTTTTGCGACGAATTTCTTTTATTTTCTGATCACTTCCGGGAAATTTTTTTTTTGCGCTATGAGTCTTAATAAGCACATGATTATCTGGTCTGGATTGCTGTTGACCAGGTAATAGTTTATCATCTTCATGCAATTGAGAACCTGACGCAGGTCTACAAGTTGTTGTTAGTTGATTTCTCTGCATCAACTCTCGTGGAACTTTATTCTGTTGCTTGACATCATGCACTTCGACGTTTTCTTTCGCTTCAATTAGTTTCAAAGCAATAAATGTCTTTATACCTAAAACTGGGTTTATTTCGTTCTTGGTCACACACAGATCATCTTTGACTCCCACATCGTCAACTTTAAATGTGACCGATGCAACTCCCATCAGCTCTAATGCTTCATCCCCTAATGCTCGTAGGGTAGTATTTGAATGCTTTAACTATTAGTTTCTAAAGTGTTCCACTTTGACTCTGATATGACATTAGCTTGTGCTCCTGTGTTAATTTTCATTTTGACTATTTTTCCCATAATATTGACATCAACCATCCAAACTTTGACATTGTTGTCTCAAACCACAACTCATTTACTTGGCTTGCTTGACTTTCATCTTCCAGAAAATCAATAGCCTTCAAGTGTTTCGAACGACATTTTGCAGCGAAATGATTTCTCTTTTTATATTTTCGACATGTCTGTCCAAATGTTTGTTAAATGTTTTACATGCTTCGGATGTTCCTTCAGAGTTGAAGATAATTACTTCCTAGTCCAAACCTCCCGCAGGACGACGGGGGATGGGAGCGGGCAGGGTTTAAACCCGGGACCATCGATAAATCTGAACGACAGTCCAGCGTGCAAACCGCACGACCAGGCAGCCATGCTGGGCAATTGTATTTTCCGTGAGATCTACCACAAAATCTGCAATCTCTAATGATACATATTACATGATTCTTTGCCATTTTTTCCTGTGAGCTTTTGACTGGCTTTCTATCTTCTGCCTTCTTTAATTTATAAGCAGCATCTACATGTAGTCCTTTTATATCTATCATTTGGTTCTGTGTATGCTGGTCTGCACGAATTATATTTGCTGCGTTCTCTAGAGTTAAGTCTACGTCTCTCAGAAGTCTCTCTCTCACTCGATCTGACTGTATGCCACTTACAAATCGATCTCTGATGAGTTCATCACGAAGGTTGTCAAACTCTGTTCAAACGTTTCACCGTCCTTCTGATTTCTTGTGAAGAATTTAAATCTATCATACACAGTGTTGGACTTAGGCAAAAAATGATTCTGAAACCTTTCAATTACTTTGTCTACAGTCTCATATTCGCATACTTGAAAAGTATTGTAGATGTCTCGAGCGGGTTCACCGATCAGGTGTAACAATAAAGCTTTCTTCACCAGCTCGGGCTTCGTATTCTTTTCAATGGCGACCATAAACAGTTCAAAACTTTGTCTCTAATTTTCCATCTTTCAGATAGATTACCGTCTAGTGACAACGGTTTAGGAGGATCGAATAATTCCATTATTCATATAGATTCTGTGTCTAGATCTAAAACAAAATGAATTAACGACACCACTTGATGCAAATAAATGTACTTTTAGCAATTTAACCCAATCAAGCACTATATCTGACACCTAATCTGACACCAAATCTGACACCATGTTTTGTTGTCACAGATAAATAAATTAAATACTGTAGACATTAATTAATAATAACAATAATAATGACATAAGACTTTAAGTCTTATACAAGTAGACGTAGAAGACTTTTTTTTTATTACGTCACATCCTACTTTCTCACAAAACATTCACAATAAACAATGTCGCAATATTAACATATAAGCACATCCTTCCTTTTAAAGTTGTTATCACAAGAACAATGGACACCAGATGGAAAGAGACATTGCCAGTGACGATCTTTGTGGAGACAGTTTAACGCTCAATGCGCCGAACGACGCGAGAGGATGTAAGTTTAAGTAAGTTAACTAACATAGAGAGAAAAAGAAAGAGCAGTTTGGATCTCCTTTTTTACAAGACTTTTATCAACTTACTGAAACAGTGTGAATTAATGGCCACATCTTCAATGTTGCCGATCACCTCAAGTCCATGTGCAGCACAGTGACCAACGATGCATCACTGTCTACAGAAATAGACAACCGTCTCGATACGCCCAACAACTCCGACTGAGAGTATGTAAGAGTAATTAAGCCTCTTGGCTAACCAAGAAAATCGGTGTCTATAAAGCAGTGGTTCTCACACAACTTTCGCATGGTAGGTGTTACCTAGGGCTCCTCGAAGGACTCCATCAAAGGTGCCTTCGCTCCATAATGGTCATACGCAAGACTACCTCACAAATAACCATTTTCCGTTAGAGGATGGTGTGGACCATACAGAAGCACTACTTACCATTCGACAGCTGCTCTGGGTCAGACACCTATCTCGTATGGGGGATGACCGTATGCCAAGGACGATTAATTTTTGACAATTTAAAGGAAGATGGCGTAAGAGAGGTGCCCCCGACCCGGAAGAGCATTTGGGCTCTGACACAGAGGAAAGGAGCTGACAGCAGATGGCCTCAAATGAGAAGCCAGTGCGAGTTCTATGACGGTTTGATTATATAGGTATCTCGTAATAGCTTTCAAATAACAGTTGGTAGATAGAAAGAAATTAAATTGTGTACATTTCATATAATTGCTCTGATCTTAAGGGAACAATCAATCAGTATGTGATCATGGAACAATACATTCTGATTCTACTAAGCTCTGATCTTAAGGGAACAATCAATCAGTAGGCCTATGTGATCATGGAACAATACATTCTGATTCTACTAATATGCTCATCCCAGAAAACAAAACTAACCACATAATTCTGAATACTTTTTTTTTTCAGATGGATTTTATCAAACGTCAACTGAGCAGGATCACTAGGGTCAAAACCATACCAGAAGATCTTCATGAGACCTCCCTTCGTCGATGCCTAAACACATTTGACATCACTCTCTTAGGCATTGGTCACATGATCGGTGCTGGCATCTATGTTTTGACAGGTAATGGTCATTACCTGGCATCCCTTATTTAATCTTAGGTTATTTTCCCATAATGATCTTTTTCAAATATATATAGTAGACCTAATATATATTGTGTAAAAAAAAAGTTTTAAAAATGCATGGACATCGTTACTCTCTTCACAGTCATAGGTTCACATTCAATTGCCAGCCTACTGTCTATGTATAGATCAAGAAAGACCCAGTCTATTTGTAACGTTATGTTGTCTTACCTTTTTATCAATTCTTTTCTGTAGGAACTGTGGTAAGAGAAAAAGCTGGACCCTCAGCCGTCCTCAGTTTTCTGTTTGCTGGTACAGCAGCCTTGCTTAGTGCATTGTGCTATGCAGAGTTTGGTGCTAGGATACCAAAAGGTAAAGTCAGTAGATTATTCAAAAAGAATTCGATATATACCAGCATAGAAATAACCAATAGCGTTTTTAAAGTGTACATTTATTTTATCTTTAAAGCTGGTTCAGCATACTCTTACACATATGTAACCATTGGAGAAATTTGGGGATTTCTGATTGGTTGGAATATTATTCTTGAGCACATGATAGGCGCTGCATCTGTGGCCAGAGCATGGAGTGGGGCCATGGATGCGATTTTCAACCAGGCCATCCGCAATGGAACTATTGAGCATATTGGTAAGCACATACTGTGTTTTTTTTTTTTTTTTTTTTTAGATAAACGTAGAAACATGTAGATATGTTCTTAACAACTCTATTTATTTTATTTTTAGTTAGTTAAATCTGTTCTGCCATTATTAATTTTAAAAAAGGCTCTAGAGTCTATATATTATTCCACTGATCCATTCAGTTCACACTATTCACTTCTAGGATTACATCTAGAGGTAGATGATACTAAGATTGCAAGCTTTTATATTAATAAGTAGAAGCGTGGTCGAGAGGTGCGCTTGAACTTGGTTTGGCTTGGCTACCTAGAAGGGGGCTCGAGGTTCGACACCCGACTCAGGCAGAGTTGTGTTTACTGAGCACCTAAAGGCAGCACGAAAACCAACTCCTAGATACCCCCCCCCCCCACTGGTCCACAAATGAGATTGGACTAAAAGCGCTCTGAGCATGCTATAAGCATGAAAGTAGCACTATATACAAGCTATAATAATAATAATAATAATACCCCCCCCCCTTTTTTTTTCCCAGCCTTGTTTGCAAATATCCCTAGTTTAGAAACAGTCAATCAGTTAAGACCTTAGTCTACCATGTCGAAAATAGCTACTTTTTCATGGCATCTTCATGATAGTATATTATTTTAGATTTACCAAACATAAAAATTTATTAGTGAACTAAATTGAGTACATGTATTTCTATTTGCAGGTCGTCTCTCTCATGATAATGAATGGATCTCTGAATATCCTGATATGGTTGCAATGGGCATTACATTGATAGCATTTCTTATTATTGGGTTTGGTGCCAAGATTTCTGTCAACTTCAATAGTGTGTTCACCATCCTTAATGCCTTGGTTCTTGCTTTTATTATCATCATTGGATTCACATTTGCAGATCCCAGCTTATGGTCTTCTAGCTCAGGGTTTGTTGGTTTTCAATTAATTGAACAAGAAATAAATATTTTTTGTTCAGATAATTCTAAAATATTCAAATGTTAACAGAATAGACCCTAATACCCAGGTAATTGGTCTCAAAAGACTAGTTGTTAAGGAGTGTTGTGTTCAGAGGATACTGAAGAAAGGAAGCATTAATTTTTTATTTTGGTCTATCATAATTTATGTTAAAACTACAGATGATCTAGAGACATGAAAGAGTAATGAAATGTTTTTGTTGTGAGTTATCAATACTTATTATCTCATTTTAAGTTAAATCTGTGAATATTGTAATAAAAGTTTTATTGAGTTTTTGTTTACAAGAGAAATTTTTTCAGGTTGCTTAAAGTTTATTTATTAAAAAATTTTTATGCCTTCATCTGTTTAGTTGTACTAGCTGTTTGGAACTTCGAGACAACGAATGATTATCAACATTAGTTTAATGAATTAGCAGTTTTGATATAAATGATAGTTTACCCTTTACTATGAAAAGTTGAACTGTGTGACTAGCACTACACTCATTCTGCATAATTTTCCCACACCTGACGTGAGGTTTTATGAAGTGGCTGAAATCAGGAATACGAGTCCTAGTTCATTGTAAAATATTTCAAATGTATCCACCAGACTTAATATCCTCAGTCTAATGTTTAACTAGTGAGCTATTCCTGTGATTATATTTTCATATATTTCTTTTCTCTACAGTCATGGAGGATTTTTTCCATTTGGATTTTCTGGAACACTCTCAGGGGCTGCCACTTGTTTCTTTGCCTATATAGGTTTTGAAGGTATAGCCATTGCCAGTGAGGAGGCCAGAGACCCTGAGAAAAGTATTCCACGAGCCACAGTTTTGTCCTTGCTAACTGTGACAACCTTGTACCTGCTAGTTACAGCAGCCTTAACCTTGATGATTCCCTATTATGAAACAAATACATCAGGTACTGTAGAGTTAACTGTATTTAGTCTCTCATTGTGGGTGGGATTCATTTTGTTGCAGGGGTAATAATATCTATCAAAGAACACCTGATTGAGTTACATTGTAATGCTAATGAAATAGAGTCTGTAAAGAGGCTGGGTAATATTATAACTGTTCTGCAATGGTCATTGTGGTGTACACCATTACACCATTTCATGTGGGAAATAGACAGATTGTTGAGAGAGAGACAGACTTTACTTGCATTGGGTATGGTTGTTGAAAAGAAATTTGTGTGTACAATGGAATCTGTATGTCTGTGTGTTTGAATCTTGTTTTTTAGTTGCTCACAACAGTTTTGTATAGTTCCATAACTTGGGTGCTCTTAAGGAGGGCATCTGAGGCTTCTTGAAAATGACTTTGAAAGTTGCCTGTGCTCCATAATAGATATATGCTAGAAAGGCTATGTTACAAATAAATGTGTTCTGCTGGAAATGGTGTAGACTGTGTAGAAATATAATTTACTGTTTAACTGGAAACACATTTGAGACCCCAAAAAAGCTAAGAGAGAACAGATGTCAAAAAGAGAATTGTTATAAAATATCTTATAAAATACAAATGCTCCTTAAAAAAAAAGAGTATTATTAAATAGGCCCATTGTGGGCAATGATTATGTCTGCATAAAGATTGGCAAAATATGCAGGTTGCAAGTGGGTCCTTCTTGTCACAAGAAATACTGCACTTATTCTTAGTTATTGGAATCAAAGAAAGTGTCTTATGCTTTGAAACACATAAAATGTTTTACTTTGGCTTTGTTCAGTGTCTACTTTGATCAAATTGTCTTGTTTGCAATCTATAAATGTCATTAAATACAGAAGTAGTTCAGTTAAGTTTTAGCCTCATGTTAGTTTAAGAGCTAAAATTATTTACATCAAGAATGACTACTGGTCTGACATGTTTAGATTCTATCTAAAGACAGGAGTTTCTGGCTGAATGATCAATAATTTGATATTAAAATTATATTCAGAAAAAAAATACCCTGTACTGGCCTACTGGGATTTTTCCTTGTGCTCGTTTTCTTCTTTGTTTTGTCTCTTACAATGTATTACTGGGTCTCAGTATTTTAAGTGGTCTGGTTCTTCTAGATATTTGCTTTAACAGCATTGACATGAACCCAACCATGACAATCCCATTTCTACATTCTTCTTTAATAATATAATCTTAGGGAACTCATTCATTTTTTAATTCTTGCATTTTTATCATAAATATTGATGTATGGATATATATTAATTAGCACTGAGTCTACAAAGTAGCTTTATTTCTGTTTGGAGTTTTTCAATGCTTTTTTCATATTTTTTATTTTAACTTTGCTGCATTAATAATTAATAAGATTGTATCTAATTATACATTTGTCTATAAGAATGAAAGGTGAAAATTTAAGAAAAAAGGAATCAACTTTTGCCTATTAAGGTCTTCTAAAATGATAAGTTTGATGCATTAATTAATGAAATAAAGTATTTGGATACAGTTCTATTTTGGCAAGCATACACCTAAAGATTCTAAAATTCTATTGCTAGTACTTGTTAAGATTCTCATAGACTTAACTTTTTGAAAAAATTATTAAACATATTTGTATTTATGTGTATAGTTGAGCTCATAAACTACAAAATTAAATTACTTTTATAAGGTTTATCATAACATGCTTTACACCTACTTTTATTTATTTTTCTTCTGTTTTCTATTTTGCTGTTGCAGTCACCTGATCCTACACATTCATATTTTGCATGTGATTAAAAACATAAGTATTGATTAAGTACTGATTATTATAATTATACTTTTATTTATATTTCTTTGTCAGCTGCTTTTCCTTTCGCTTTTGATGAGGTTGGGGCCCACTGGGCTAAATACATTGTTGCTGTTGGCACACTCTTAGGGATCAGCACATCACTTTTAGGCTCAGCATTCTCCCTGCCTAGATCAGTGTATGCTATGGCTGAGGATGGGCTACTTTTTGGCTTCTTCAGCTTTGTACACTCCAAAACTCAGGTTTGAATTTTTTAGTTTGCAATTAGTACATGAAATAACTTAGAGAAAAAAAGTTTTAGCTAGTTTTTTTTTGGGGGGGGGGGAGGGGGGGGGGGGCTTATGATGATTACAATTTCATTTCATCAATGAATCATTGATACTTTTCCATTATAGACAGTAAGCTTTTTATGATTTTACTAAGCATGTACAAGTAGGACCAACAGCAATGTGCCTAGTCAAGCCGTTTGCATGCTGGACTGTCGTTCTGATTTATCAGTGGTCCTGGGTTCAAACCTTGTCTGCTCCCATCCCCTGTCGTCCTGCAGTAAATTATCTTGAACTATGAAGTAACATCCAAAACATGTAAAACATTTTAAAAACAACACTCAATTTTTGTGCTATAAAGATTTCTTTCTTTTATCTCATTGCCATTGTTTCTGCCTGACTCCAATATGGCCACAACTGATATTTCCAACTTTGTTAAAAGTAGTTTCTTTGGATTGTTTTTATCCCATCCTTTGCACTTTTTCTTATGTTGGAGTGAAATTTTCACTTTTGCCCTTTGGCTTGAAAGTGTGTTTTCAGATCAATTTTAGGGTCAAGGTAGTCAATAGAGGTATATAGTTATATTTAAGTAGGTTGTCAATAGCTGTATATAGTTATATTTAAGTAGGTTGTCTGATAAATTTTAGATTCTAGAAGGTTATTTGTTTTTAATTTTCTGTTTATCTGATACTACAATTTTTTAGACTCCCATCTATGCTGTCATTGTTTTTGGAGCTTTATCAGCTCTGATGGCTTTACTTTTTGAAATCACTACACTCGTGGAATTCATGAGCATTGGGACCCTGTTTGGCTACACTATAGTAGCTGCTAGCATCATCATATTGCGCTACCAGCCTGTCAGTAAATGTCAGTTTAAGGTAAATAAGATACATTGAATTCCATTAAATATTTATTACTGCATAATTTATTGCTGCATAATTTAGGGTTATCACTTTTGTAAGAAAGTTTTTGCTATCCATTGGACAAACATTGTAACATTGTAACTGTAGCTCTTTGGAGTTGTTAGGAAATGTAAATTTGTAACTCATAGGGTCAAATAAATCAATCATGCACACAGTAAAGTTAAGTGGGGCGACCAAATTAACTGTTATATCTGATAAGCTAAACACTGATTTACAAGAGCTTACATTGTGGTAAAATCAATTAACATATCAGCTATTGATTAGACCAAAAAAAGTGATGAGAATGTGTCTTTGCTAAAACAACAAACTTTAATGTTATATTATAGAAAGACTAATTTTTTTTCTATTGTAGAACTTATTTAAACATTTACATCTTATTAGCCAAATGTTAATTTATGGTTTCCATTTATATATATATATATATATATATATATATAATTTAAAAAAAAAAGAATTAGCTGATCATAAGAAAATAATATTTTTCTTTTATTGCTACCACTAATCTGCACGTATGGTGACCATTGTCTATCAATTAATTATTTAAGAAAACAAAAACAAAGTATCAATCCATTTGTGCTTAGTGCACTTCCTTGAATATAATGTAAGTTTAAATTACACTTGACATGTTTAGATATATGATGTTAATGTACTGATATTACTATAAAGACTATTGAGGAAGATGTCATTTATTGTTTTTTTACCAAAGCTCAGAGCTGAAGAAACTCAGACTGAAGCTGCTGAACCAGTAGATACATCAGTGGTAAATGTTTCTGAGACCACACCACTGTCCAAATCAGACCCATCTACTCCTGTCAAGGTAAATACAATGTAATTATTTGATTATGAAAGCCAATAGTTTCAGCTTTGTTCAAATAAATTTAATAACAGCAATCAAGTTTACAATAATTTGAGCTAGGGTGAAGTCCATGAGTTTACCTGGCTCTAGGTTGGTAACTGACATCTTTTTATGAAATAGGCCAACAGGTATGTTAACCTAAGAACCTAGTTTGCAAGTCCTAGACATACAAAACAGTTTTAAAGTATAGCTTATTACTTTATTAATACCTAAAACATGTTTAAAATATAAATTACTTCTGAGACAATTATTAATGAAGAAAATCTTTTAGAAAATTTTGCTATAAAATCAAGTATATTAATTAAAAAATTATTTCTGAAAGTCTTATTCAAAACACTCTCAAAATTAATTATTTTATTGATTATATAGACAGATAAAAGTGGTCTTTTACCAAAGTCGAAAAGCCATGATGATTTTGGACGTCTGAGACAAAACCTAAGGGAGGTGCCTATTCTGAGGAGATTTGAGCCAGGAGATGGAGTCAAGAGTGCAGTTGTGCTCATGGGACTGTTTATGGTTGGACTAATGCTGGTAGTAATAGAAGGAGCAGAATATTTGAGAGTAAGACTTTATTGTTCTTTTGTTTTAATTCCTCCTATAATTTATAAATATGCTTTTAAAAAAGAAGACCCATGCCCACTAATTGTTCAGTTCTCATTTACTTAATCACAGTTTCAAGTTGGTTTTTATTGTCATTTTTGTTTAGAACTACATTGTCACTATTATTTTATTCATTTTAATACAGATCTTATTAAAACATTTTTTTTTGTCCCAACCCTGTTTAATAAAATTAATTAAGGGATCTCTAACATTATAGAAAAGGGTTTTTTATGTACAAGTCACTGAAGACATGCTGTTGTAATTTGTGGGTTGAAAACTATTTACCTAAGTTATGTTTTTGGATGTAACCTTGTACCAATTTAACCTTTTTTTGTCAGACTGCTACATGGTGGGCTGTTTTACTTGTGATAGTGTTTAGTCTACTGATAGTCATCTTCTACTTGGTGATAGTGGCTCATGAGAAGAATGATGCTTTTCTCACATTTCAGGTAGGTCTGATACAAAAATCATTCAATGAATGTTCTAAATTTCTGTGTGAGATAACTGTGCTGTTGATTGATTATCATCTGCAGAAGTTTTTTTCATTTACAGATTCCATTTGTTCCACTCATTCCTGCTTTGAGTATGCTGATAAACATTGCTCTCATGTTGTCTTTGACATATTTGACATGGTTACGGCTGGTCATCTGGATCACAGTGGGTAAGTTATTTTTTGGATTTCCTCTACCCCTTTCTTAACACATGTGAGATGTTATAAATTTGTAATGAATGGATTCAAATATTAATATTTCACAGAATATATTTGTGGGTTGTTTTTTTTTAAATTTTACTTGATTTGAAATACATGATTAATGTAAAGTGGCAGCTATCTTTATAAGTGTTCATATAAATATTAAACATGCTTATGTTTTATTTTACTGCACAAAATTCTGTGGAACATTCATTTTTGTTTATCTGCATTTTCCAAGTTTTGAAACACCACAGACCCTATTCAAGATTTCATCTTAACCCAGGGTGGAATTACGGAGAGGGAAGGTGGGGCTACTTTACTTGTTTACCTTAATTACTCCTTTATGTGTATGTTTAGCAGCCACATACTCAATCTATTGGGATTGAGTCCCATACTTAACCATATTTTTTTATATGCTGAATTCAGCTTCTTCTAAATTAAGTTATATTTTTTTAAGGGCTAATAGTATGGTCTTTGACTAGTGTACATTGAACACCTGCAAACACTACAAATCAGTTATGACAAGAAACATTAGTAGGAACAAAAAAATGTTTTAAGGCAGAAGGGAAAAATAGAATTAGCACAAATTACCAGCACATAGATTTTTTTTTCTGGGGATCTACTACTTTGTTCCATAAAATTGAGTCCTAAAGTCATAGAATTATACTAAGTAGGTATTCTTTTCTTTTATAACTTAACACCCAAATGAAGACTTTGTTTCTCTGCCTTCACAAAAGTTGTGATTGTTTTTACATGTTTTTGTTCTTGTTAGTTATGGTTATTTGTAATCATCATTTTAATGTTATATCAGTGTGGAGATATTATTGAGGAAGGATAGCAAGGGGTTTGTGGGTCCAGGAGTTGAACAATGTGAGATCCATTTAACTTTAGGTAGAATGGGTTTCTTTACTTTTTTTTATTCTGCACCTTTATATACTCTTTTTATGAACTTACATAAACTGAATATATTTTTGTTATTTATATTCTCCAGGCTTACTTCTGTACTTCGTCTATGGTATCCATTATAGTAGAGAGAACAAAAAGATTCAAGGCTATGGACCAATGGTTGAGTACAAAGGAGATGCAGCCTTACCTGAAAGTACAATGTCTGGGATGACAGAAGAGGTTAAGGCGTTGCAGCCATCCCGAAAAGATGAGGGACTGTATCAACAGTAACTTATAAAATAAATAGATCTGTATAACTGCATGTATGTAGTTTGCAGTGGAAACAGTGCATGCTTTCAGCATGTTGGAAGCTATCAGTTTACCTTTCATTGATTCTGCTTCAAAAGAATGGATTATGTGACACTCAGTTTTCAAAATGATTTTTAGTTGCTGGCATTATTTGCCAAAAAAGGAGGGGGGGGGGGGGGACTGGAAAAGCAAGGAAAATTTCATTTGCCTTTAAAATTTTGTTATGTTGTGCTTTTTTTGTGAACAAATAGAACACATTTTCAAAACTTGTTAAAAGTCCAGAAGTGAGATTGTGTTGTTTTTTTTCTGAACAGAGTAGTACCTTGATTAGTAATGCATCTATAGTAATTCTAATACATATACATAGGATAGTTGATTAAAAAACTAGATGATAGTACACAATTTCTGCCACAAAGTATTTTGCCTTCAAGCAGGGCATGATGAATCCTAGAAACAAAAATCTTTTTAAATTTATTTTATCAGACTTCATTAATAAATGTATTTTGTATTATTATTTCATTATCATTATTGTTTGTTTTTTTTATAGTGCCTCTTCCATGCTCCCAAAGATCAATCACTTTTGTGACATGTGGAGGTAATTGTGGGAAGGGTTCGTGCTGCCTTTAGGTGCGCAACAAAAAAAACAAAATATATCTTAACATGTGTCTCTGATTCTTATTCTAGCAGGCTATGCCACTCAATTACACATTATGACTAAAATTTCCGTTAAAAATATTTTTCTTGAAATTTGAAATGCATTTTCTCTACTTGCTTACTAAGAGCAAAACTAAACCTGTAAAACCCTAACAGCTGTTAAACTTTCAAACACTTTACATTAAAATATTTGATTTATAAAAAGTAAAGTACCCCTTTTCAGACCTTGCAATCTATATGGCAGCTGATGTAAAGGTAATCTTTTACTGTGGCCAATGGTTTATGAGAAGGGTGTCATATTGATAAGGCCAGAACAACAACCAAATGCCATTCTCCAACTTAAGTCAAATACCAATTAGATTTGGGTGGACTCAGAGGTTACCTTAAAATCCAGGTAAAATCCTGAATTAAATATCCCAGTCTTCACTAAAGTTTGAATCTGGGACCTCTTGTTTCAGAAGCCAAGCACTTTTATTTATAAATTTTTATTTTATAAATTTAAGAATCTTTAATATTTTAAGCAAACGACCCAGCAAACATCAAATATTAAACACTGAGTCTCTAAATCTATTCTTTAAAAAAACTATACACTTCACAGCTTATGCCAAATTTGATGTCATAAAAGTCTTAAATAATAGTCAAACTTTTGCCTGTCAGTTATAAGCCTATCTAGATCTAGATTTATTGTACTTTTTCATTGATCAAGGCTTCTTACAACTTGAGCAAATCTGATTACTAGAGGTAGTAGTCTAGTTAACACCATTCTTGGTAGCCCTGGAAGCAAATTTGAAAACAGTTCATTCATTGAAACACCCTATCACTTATTTTATTTTATATCAATGGATTTTCTAAGATGAAAATACCATTATGTTGCTTCTGTTTTGCTCTGCAATGTAAAATGACTTCTAAAAGCAACTCTATAGTCTACTGCTTGATAAGAAAAGTAGACATTATTTCTTAATGAAATGGGTAAAAAAAAATCTTCCTTATTTTAGCAATATTTTTTTTTGTATTGTATGTTCTAACTTGTTGTTTTTTTGTGTGTATACAATTTTGTTCAATGAATATGTATGTTATGTTGGTTTGCATTCTAGTCATATCTTTATTGATGTGTAATAGTTTTGAATCATTTTACTTTGCAATTTTTTATCAATATAAATTTACAAAATGTGTGAGATTTTTATTTTGTTTTGTGTTTAAATTGAGTGAAATCCATATAACAAACCAAAAAAGATGATTACCTGATGATGTTCCTTTGTCATGAAATGCCGATAATTTTTTTATCAGGGATGTAAATTGTTGGAATAGTTTATACAAATAAGCCCTTTAAGTATTGAAAATTATTTTTTTTAAATAGAATTTTGGCTGAATAAATAAATTGGACTTTTTAGATTAAAAAAAAAAATTAGTTAAAAATATGCATTGAAATTTTAAGCAGCGATATAAGCGTTTCATTGTAATCATATTTCACATACTAAGATGATATATTAGGATCTATTAATGATTTTGAAGTCATGCTACACACATTTTATATACAACTATTTTACTTTCAGCTCATCGTCACTAAAATTTCTGCATGTACATTATTAATGTTATTATTTTCTTTTGGTTTTATGTTACTGTCAAATCAAATCTTGTTAACCCTTGTAAATCATTAACTTTATCATTATGTTCATTTCTCTTTTTTAACACTAGTTACTGTTTGTGATGAAAGATGACTTTGTTTAATTTTTGTGGATGCTTCTGTGATATACAAATCAAATATTTATTGCTGTAATACTTTGAACAGTTTAACTCATCCTGTTGTGGGGTTCAGTGTTGTGATGTTGTTTCCCTTGTGCATTATTCCACAGCAAGTTCCACTGTAAACAGTTTATTTGGTTTTGGTGCTACATGAATCAATATTTATTTTATTTTGTCTATCAATGCAGTTACATTATTTTTTTTTCGAGTCCAATCTTATTATTTTAAATTGGAAATGATCTAATTACTAAGACAAACTTAGTATTTCTATTTTAGTTTGTGCTTGCTTGTTTTGAATAAAAATTAAATGACTTAAATATTCAGTAACTAAATTTATATTTATTTTATTTTACTCTAATCTGAAACTATTTTTTAAAAATATTTAGTAAGTGATTATAATGTATAATTTTCTAGTCTTAGCTGGCATTTACTTATTTCAGCAGTTTTTATTTTAGATAGCATTTTACACATTTCTTATTATATGTACATTTTAAAAATTTCCCACAGTAATTGTACTATTTTTGTAAAGAGAAGTGTCCAAGATTGTTTTACTAATAATTACTATCTGATTTGGTCAAACATTAACTATGAATTTAACAAAATATTATTTCCCAATTTAAACCAGATTTTTTAAACTGAGGTTTAAATACTTTGTCATGTGTGCCACTACTTTAGGGCCGGAGGTGAAGATTTATTGATAAAACTTGTAGAGCAACAATTGGATTAGTAATTATGAGCAACTTTTAAAAAGATTCATTTTAACAATGTTTCTCTTTGACCCACACAAAATAAAAAATAAAACTTTTTATCAATGTCTTCATTTTTTTTCCTGTGACAGATCCTACTTTAATGATATTCTATAATGTCAGCCCTTACATCAAATAAATGGATACATAAATAGTGTGAGCAGGCTATTATTAGTGCTGTTTCACTTTATACAAAAAATACATGATGTCAAAGATATGTATTGATTTTCACTTTAGCTAGGCATACTGTAATAGGTACCTACTTGAAACTAATAAAGTACAACATTGAGCAAGACCTACAAGGGACAAATTATCTTACAGTTATCCCTCAATTTTTAGCCACTGTCACATCACTTTTTGTAAACTTAAGATGCCCAGACTAATGTCCAACATTGAACACTCATCTCAGAAGAAATGTTCAGAATAGAATGATTACAGAAAATGAAAATTTAAATTCATGCTTAGCATGTGTAAAATTATAATCTAAGAAGTAGATAAGTGACACTAAGGGATACACATTTTTTTTTTTTTTTTATAAATGGCAGTTTAATTGAACTTGTGTACAATAAGCTAGACCTAAACTAATGGGAGAAAGGGGAGGAAATAAGTGAGCTACACAAAAAAAAAGATATATTATTTTAAGTAGACTAACCTCTGGTCTAATAAATTTGGATTAGCAGGTTATGCTGGAAAAGTGGCACACCTGGAGTAAGTTTACTTCAAGGAATTTTAAAAAAATTTCAAAACAAAAAGGACGAATTTTAAAAAATGCTATCAAGTCTCAATTTATACTAGACAAACAATGGCAATTATCAATATATAATCAATTGTATGTGATTATATCATATCATACGATTGTAAGATGCAGAGCTCACAATCAAAGACATTCACTATTTTCTTTGATATATTGTTATTTTGATGCATAACATTGACATGTGAATCTTGTGCATATTTTGTGCTGGTTTGTAGTAGTCTAGACTAAATATAAAAAGATACTATTTATAAATATTGAATGTTGTGATAATGATGAAGTGAAGTCGAAATAAATTGATTTAGTAATTTGAAATTTATTTTGTAAATTTTTTTTCTTAGAAAATGGAAAAAATACAACTCACTATATAATGAAAGAATCCATTGAAACACATCAAACAAAAATTTAACTTGTAGATTCATAGAAGTGAGGAAATAATTAGGCCTTGACACTGCAGAAGGGGCCTTTTGTGACCTTTTAGAAATATTTAAGTCTTGTTTCATATCTGATGAGGTCTTATAATTTAAACAAGAAAAACATATCAATTTATTTTTAAAAAACAAAGCTTTTACAAAGTGTAGTTGTATCAATTAGTTTGGATCAGTCATGTAACTAAGACTAACAAAATTAATCTCTGCAATATTTTACCAATTGTTTTGTTTTTTGTTTAGCACTATTTCATACTTTTAGCTTTATCAATATGCTATGATCCTATCACTTATTTGGACCATTTGGGTACATGGGGGTGGGGGAAAAAAAGAAAAGATTTCTGGGTAAATTTTACTGTAATTGTTTTTTAAATAGCAATTTTTTTTAAAAAAGGGTGAACAGCCTGAATTTGAACACATGATATAAGCCGACATTCTAGCCACTCTGCTTGTGAGGTGCATGTGAAAATAGAAGATTGTATAATTATCTATTGTTTGTTTCAAACTAATTAGAAGTGGCGAACTATAAAGGGGACTAATTCAGCTTATACTACCATTTCAGTCAAGTACTATTTCTTTCCCTTATTCAAGATGCCATACAAAATAATTAATTACCAATATTTAATTAATTTGTTATTTTTTTGTATTGTGCAAAATTTCAGCTGATCCAAGATTGGGTGTCTGAGAAATACTGTGTACAAAGTTTTTACCAGACAGAAAGACAGAGTGATAATAGCTAAACCACATGAATAGAATTTTTTGTTTTCATTTCCACTTAACTGAACATATAGCAGAAAATATTTCAAACCAAAAATTGTTTAAAATAATAGGCACAGATATATTTGTAAAAAAAGATAACCATTTGTTCCTAAAATGAATACATGGGCTGTGGGAAAACATCTTATCATTATTTTTTTTAAAAGTTCAGCAATATTAGGTCTTAAATCAGTTAGGCCATGGCAATTCTTGCACCTTATACAAATATGTTGCACCTACATTCAAATAGAATTTATGTAAAAAAAAAAAAAAAATGGAGAAAAAATATTCTACATGATAAATTATTTTTGAAACATGACAACATATAGGGCACATTGACTTTAAACTTTATGCATCAAGAATTCTACAAAATATGAATAGTGTGTGAAAATCGCATGTATAATTTCAATCAGATAATTTATAAAACAATTTTGTCAAAGCAAATCACTGCCAGTTGACCTAGAAAACTAAGTGGATGTCTAGCTCTGTTGTGTTTTCAACTCATTCAAATACTTCTTGATGTGGAGGTGAATCGAAGCATACATTTGATCTACAGTCTTGTCCTTCCCATAAAAGTCAACAAACTCCCCATGTGGGTTGACCAGATAGGATATGATTGAATGGTCTACCTACAAAAAAAAAAATTTAAAAATTGCTTAGTTAAAAGTTAAGTTAAATGTCTTTAAATCTAACTTAACGTGATTGGCTGTTGGTTTCTTATAACCTTAATCAAGGTCTTGAAGGAAAAATTGGTTTTCTAAAATTTTAAAGTAGCCAGTTTACATGAAATGAATATAAATAGAATTTTTTGTTTTCAGTTCCACTTAGCTGAATATATAGAAGAAAATATTTCAAACCACAAATTGTTTAAAATAATAGGCACAGATATATTGCATTTATAAAACCTAATGTTGATACAATAAGTAATTTTATACAATTTTTGTTTCTAGTAGTTAATCATAGCATGCAAAATATGTTTCAACATACAATGTAATCTTTGTCTTCATCTTTAGGGCCAGCGCTGAAGTAAACTCTGTACGCTCGTGTAGCAGCTGAAATCTCTTCAGTAGTTCCAGTGAAACCAAGGAGACGAGGAGAAAATTCTGAAATTGAAAGCAAATTCTAGTCACTATTTCAAGAAGGCATTTAGAATACAAAAAAATTAATACAAATGAGGATCAAAATAGTTTCTCCATATTTTATCAGAACCAGTAATTTGTTTTACTTGCAACAATCAGAAAGAACTAGTTAAAGGTTTAAACTCACATTATTTAAATAAGATATTCTGAAAATACAGTTGTGAGTGTTCTCCTCTGTTAAGTCACTTATCCCTTTGGATATTGAAGAAGTGAGGGAAGTGTTACAGTATCACACTGCTTAATTTTTCACAATAACATCCAGTCTCAATCAAGTCAAATTATGATATTAACAACTAATTCTTTTTTTTTCTGTTACTATTATCTCTGGAAAGCATCCTAACATATTGTAACGCATCTCATTATCCAGGCTCTCTACAAACTGCACGACACGACACCACCAACTTAAAGAACTTGACAATATAGGGCTCCAAATATATAATAGTTTAATGTCAAATAAATCTGAGCCAATTCTGTACAATTGGCAACATGTAACATAAGACAAATATCTCTCCGTTAACAACCGTAGCACAGTATCAACTCTTGCACTGGCCTCTCCGTCTCGTCCCGGACTTGTACTGAGCCGTTGAAATGAACCCTGTTCGGAACCTGCTTGACTGTGACACTTCTGCTCTTTACATAGGGTCCCAACTGGCCTTCTAGAACCGGAAGGAACATCGCTCGACCCTTCTGGGTGGTCACCTGACTACATCGCTCTTGAGCTCTACTCACAACACTGATCCTTCTTGAACTGTCTTGGCTGACTGGCATAACTCATCACGGTTGACCGCTCGTCTCTAGCGCTGGCCTGGAGCAATTGGCGTCGGCTGTCTACACACACCACTACCCCCATCTGTGCCACCACCAGGTTTATTACAATATTTTTTTAAAGTATCTACATATCTACACATGAAAAAGATTAATACTAGGATGTTTATAAGGCTTAATATTTATGTACAAAAAGAATAAATGGAAAAATTAGGGAAAAATATGTTCAATTATTTCTTCATTTCTAGGACCACTTAATCAAACAAAGTTCATTTACTTCTTTCTTCATTTCTAGAACCACTCAATTAAACAATGTATGAAGAAGACAACAAACCACTGCAATATTCTTTAAGAGCTTCTGGTGTATCTCTTTCAGGGTCAACAGAGATAATCATAGGTTGAATCTTGGGCAGAGTTTCTATACTATCTGTAGAAGAAAGTGGACAATGTATTGTGCTTATGCTTTTCAAAGTTCTTCACTAATTTATTTGCACAAAAATGAGTTGCCAGTACCCCATACATTATTTTAATGTTTATCACATTAAAACTGTATTTTTGATAACTTGAATGAGAGTATGAACAATATTAAGCATTTTAATCAGCACTAAGGCCATCTGCCAAGAAAATGGACTAAAGAAGACAAGAGCAATCACTGTGATAGCAGTTGTTAAATTAATAATGACCAAAAGTGATAGTAAAGTAAGTTCTCTTTTCAGACCTTGCAATCTATAGGGCAGATGATGTAAAGGTCATCTGTTTATAATACCAATGTTAATGTGTCATGTGGCAAGCATAACGACCAACTGCCTTTACTTTCCATAATTAGTGTCAGGTACCCATCAGAGTTAGACTAGTTCTAAACAACAAAGCGCCATCTCACTAATGACAGCTAAATAAATGACAGATAAAAAACTAAGAAACAATGTAATTATGATTATTATGAATGTAAAGCCTCACCTGTTTTATTGATGACCTTGACAATTTTCTCAATTTCTTCTGGACAAATATCTGGACAATGGGTGAATCCAAAATAAATGAGCAGCCACTGGCCTCGAAAATCAGTGCTTGATCTTTTGTTACCAAAGTGGTCAATTAAGGTCCAATCACCACCCAGTTTTGCTTTACCTAAATACTTTTGACGACTTTTTTCTATACCTGAGATAAAAATAGATACAATTTTTACCTTACGCACATATAAAACAACTTTGTCTAATTATCTAAATTCATTACTTCACTACAGATATGAAGTGTATCACATAATTAAATGTGACAATGGTATTCTTCTCTTTTGAAGCAACATTTGTAATTTATAAGATAAGATAATAATAATGGAAGTTGTTCTGTATAAAGTTTGTTTTTTTCCAGAACAATGAAAATTTAATAGAGCTAGAAATAAAAAGTCATAAAAGTCCAGGGAAGCTAAAATGAAATATTTTCCACACAAAGCAGAATCTGGACTTTTCTCAAGCCTAAAACAAGTATAAAACAAAGCACACATAAAAAATCAGGGGATCAGTTGATTTTGTACTTAATACTTTCACTGTGGATTTATTATTTTGATTCGTTGAGGATAACTGTCTGGTTGAGTAGTATGGGCACTGGACTGTCATTCTGTCACCAAATAATCCCAGGTTCATAATCAGCCCACTGCTATTCCCCGTCATGTAGGAAGTTAGGACTAAAAAGTAAATTATCTTTAAATCTGAAGGAATATCCAAAACATGTAAAACATTGTACAACAAACAAACATTTATATGATGCCTATATATCTGAACACAATGAACATGCTTATTCTGTGGGATTATGTTTCTATGCTTCAAGATGGAGACATTCAATTTTCATTATCTATCAACTTAATTTTGTTAATTTTGTTTCTAGATTTACATCTAGAATTACTTCATCACAATAACCCCACAACAAGTGTCAACTAATAAAGCAGTTATATAAATAGATCAAGGGTTTGTCCATATTTGAAGACAAACAACTTACGCTCCTCTTTTTGCTTTTTAACAATTTTCATCCAAAGTAACATTCCACCAGCAAGCCCAAGAGCTACAATTAAAAGTTTCCATGAAATGGGCTGGAGAATAAAAAAAAATACAAATTGCTTTAAGATATAATGAGGTATTGTCTTTCATGCCAAAACTAATGCAGTGTTACACATGACTAGTAAAACTCAACTAATGCAGACAAAAAAACCCACTATTATACTGAATTAATTGAAATTAATATTAAATAAAAGCTGGATGTGAACCTTTTAGTTCTAATTAATATAATGTATCAGTATTATATATAGTCAGTTTTAACCATGCTTCACTATGTTTAAAAAAAAATATTTTGAACAAAATCCTGTTTTTCACATCCTTCAATGGATATATAGATGAAATATCTTTATTTTGTTCTTCTTGTTTCTTAAGCACTGTTTTTTCTTGCAAGTTACTTGTAGCTGATAGCTGTGCTTGTCTACTTTGAAAAAGTTTATTTTTACCAAAACTCATCTCTTTGTAGTCTCCAATCCATTATCACTTCCCCAAAACATTTTTTGACACAACTCTTTTTTTAGTACCCTATGGAGTGATCCGCATTATTTCAAAGTGACCCACACACACACACAACACCATTCACTTTTGACCGATGAGTTCTAGTGGCCTTTAAAGGTGAAATGTATTTGTTTTGCTCCTCAAATGGAACCGTATGACAGACATAAGTAAAAGTAAAGCTCCCCTTTAAGAACTTGCAATCTATACGGTAGATGACGTTAAGACATCCATTTCTACAATTTAGTGTAATCTGTCATTTGAAGACAATAACTAGGGTTCATTAAAAAGGTGGTACATGTTGTTTATTTTGACTGGAACCTTTTTTTTTCCTCCTTTAAGAGCATGGCCTTGAAAATATGTCCCTCCCCCCTCCCATTTTGATCTGAACTCTTATTTGCATACTCCAAAAGATGGTCTAGTTTTTTAATGCCCTCCCTCCGTAGACTTTTTGACAAGTGAAATCGAGAAGCCCTTAAAAATGAAACAACTTTGTTTAGCTACCCCACATAACAGTCCACAAGGGCATCCTCCTTTCCACAATTTAGTGCTCTCCTCTTACATACACTCTTCTTTGGCCATTTTGGGACTTTGTCTCCTCCCATAGAAAAGTCTGAGAGGGACAAAAAAAAAAGTAGTTTTTTTTTTCAGACCTTTCGCTCTATAGGACAGATGGTGTAAAGGTCATCTGTTTCTTTGGCCAATGGTTAACAAGCAGGGTGTCATGTGGCCAGCCTTTACTTTCCCCAACTTAAGTCAGGTACCCATTAGAGTTGGGTGGACTCAGAAGAGTTCTAAAAATCCCAGTCTTCACCCAGATTTGAACCCAGGACCTCAGATTCAGAAGTCAAGTGCTAAACCACTTAGCCACCATGCCCTTCTGAGAGGGACACACATTCCGAAAATTACTACCCACATGCTATTCTTTATCTGTAGCTGTTATGTTTGGGAAATATCCATTGTTTTTTATAAATTATTATTTATTTCAACCAAATTTTTTAGAAAAAAGAAAACAGACCTCAATTTCATAATTTTATCCATACACACACATACAATCATAATTGCAAGTTTATGAAAAATACAAAAAAAAACAACAAATGTATGATAAAATATTAGTTTTTAGACTTGAAACTTATTGGAACAAAACTAAAAATAAAATTATTGATTTGGCAAAGATTTATGTTGGTGAGTTTTGACTGAAAAGTGGTGTACAAAATTGGGTAAAAAAATGTCTTTATCATCCCTGAGAGAATTAAAGATGTGTGAGTCTTTGGCTTTTATATTTAGATTTACTGTCCAATTATATTTTATTAAATTAATTTTAGATTTTATGGAATGAAAAATCATTTACATAATCTCTCTCTCTCATAAAATATGAAAATGAAAAAAAGATGTTAAAAGTAAAATACAGTAGAAAAGTATGCCCAAATAAATATTAATACTCAGTAATTAGACAAATGTAACTACTGATAAAATAAGGTTTGACTAATGTTTTAAATAAAATGATGGCATGAAATTACATACTGATTTATCTGCACCATCTGAATTTTTCTTTGGTGGCAAATCTCTGCCACTTGAGTCTGTTGCAAAGGATCGAGTAAAAGATACTGATGGCACCTAGAGAAGATAATACAACAAACAAAGTAATATTTTTTTAATAATATAGATTTAAATATAAATTTATAGGTACATATTAAAATTCATAATTCACCTTCACCTATCCCTGAACCTGATGGACTTTTGGGGAACCACACATGATCTGTCAATCATCTTTCTCAATTTCTGTCTTTTGCCTTAACTAAAATCTCTTTCATCAAAGGCCTGTCCAATTCTTAATGTTGTGTTCCCTTTGATTCCTCTTTTTTTCCATGTTAAGTTTTCTTTAAGCCATGAGAACCTCGTGATATAGCTGCATAGTTTAAGTTGGTGGGCTTTTTTTTTACAGTAGTCTGCAGGTCATCATAGGGCCCAATGGCCACTGTGAACCTGTTTTGAATTTCTTCATTTATAGTGCGGTCTTTGTAATAGATACCTAGAATCCTTCTATAATATCTCCATTCCATGACAAAGATCCTTCCAATTCTGTAGTTACAAGTAGGTCACCAAGAACAAAAAATGCTGATGCTGAGGGCTATCCCATTAGTCTTTCCAGATAGTCTTGAGCTTTGCAAATGGGCTGTGGACTGAGCAATATTGGCCAGTAGTTCAGGCTTGGTTCCTTTTTTTTTAAAAACACTAGCTCTGAGGTATTTAAAACTTCTAACAATTGCCAGTTTTTCACTGCCAATACTGATACCCATTGTGTGTGTGTTTTATCCGCATTGGTTTGCATACCATTGCCAAGTCAGCTAGCTTTTGCTCCATCCCTGCCAGACCATCTAAGTCATCCACTTTGATGGTTTCAGAAAACTTTGTATAAAAGGCACATACATCTAGGCATTTATTTGTTCAAAAAGGAATGAATACTAATTTAAAATAATCAACACTTAACTGTCTTTATTTTTTTTACATTATGCCATGTTTAATTATTAGTTTCATGTAGACAAAAGATACCTTGTATATAATGTGCTTATATAAGTAAGAGGTAGACCTAATTTAATTAAGAAATGAAAATTAAAGTGGCAATCTGCTTAAACGAGATCCACCATCGCAGACAGCCTTTTACACCCACACTAAAATTTTGTCAATCTCTTAGACCCCTCAGGGTCTATAGACCACTTTGGGAATCATTGATCTAGATAGATCTACTTTGATTTAGGGCTAGGGCATGTTATCTTATAAAATAGATGTTACTTCAAAAAAGACTATGATTATGTCAAACATATGTCCCTAGGTCAATCTAGTGATGCATGTTAATCAATGACTTAATTAAAAACTCTGCCAAGTCATTGCTTTTCCTGGCTTATCAGGCAACCCATCCCATCCCTCTAATAGCACTTGGGAAGAAGTATTATAAATTTTTCCTAGCATATATGGAACAAGGAATGTGCCTTTATTTTTATGTCTTTTTGGATATTTTATTAGGTTTCATTTTAGTATTTGAAGATTATGTTTTAAGTATAATTTCTACATCTAATTTACTTTTAGGTCTTTTATCCTGAAAGCTTTCTAAATTTAATGATTTTACTAAAGGTGTTACTCTAATCAAATGGGAATATTTGTTTGTATGTGATACTAGATCTAAAATGTCTAAATCTCACTGCTAGGCTAGTTCTAAAAGAAAAATTGACAGGCTGAATCCAGTTAGTGTTTAGATGTAGTAATAGATTTATTGTACTACATTAGAATTGATTTAATTGATTGCATCTATAGGTTAGTTTCTAGAGTTATTAATTTTTTGTATATTTATTTTTATATTTACTAAATTACATATATATAGATATATAAGACTATAAGATAATGACATAGATCTACAATTCAAGATCTATATATATTAATATAGACTCTATATTTATTATATAAAATATAATAATAATGATCTAGATATCTAAGTATGATAATTATAGATAGATACAGTCAGTCTAGTTGCTGCATTAAAACAGAAGGAACAACAGAGTTTTTTTTTGCATCGAGACAGGTGTGAGACAGGGGTGCCATCTTATCTCCATTCCTTTTCCTCCTAGCCATCGACTACATAATGAGGAGAGCAATTAACCAGACTGCCTTTGGTATTCCATGGCGTGAACAAAGCCGAATGACAGACTTGAACTTCACCGATAACATTGCACTACTCAGGGCTACAAATAAATGCAAACAAGAAATGACGGAGAGCCTAGACAGAGAGGTACCCAAAATTGGCCTCCGCATAAACTTGGATAAGACTAAAATTTTGCAAGTGGGATATAAGGCAAAGGGTGCCCGTCAGATTTGGCGAGTCAAAGCTTGAAGAGTTGGACAAGTTCACTTACCTTGGCAGCATCATAACAAATGATGGGGATGCCTACCATGATGTAGCATGCCGAATAGGACTGCAGCCTATTTGGGCCAAGCCATTGGACTCGAGACAAAAATACACCTTCTCAACACAATCGTCATTCCAACTGCAACATATGTATGTGAGACATGGAAATCATCTGTCAAAATTGAGAAGAGACTAAATGTGGCTCAACAAAAATGGCTGAGACGGATTTTGGGAGTCAGTTACACAGATCACAAATCGGGTCTCAAACAAGGAAATCCTATGCCGAACTGGGAGTCGAACACTTAGTGAGGTTGTGACAAAACGTCGCATGAGGTTTGCAGGGCAGGTTCTACGACAAAATGAGCTATGCATACCAAGAGTTGCAATGACATGGAGGCCAATACGAGGAAAGCGCAAACAGGGACGTCCTCGTATAACTTGGCGTCACACCTTCATGGAGGACCTCAGAACAGTGGACACCAGGTGGGAGGAGGCTTCAGACATTGCCAATGACAGATCTTTATGGAGACAGCTTGCAACCCAATGCGCCGTTCATGCGAGGACCTAAGTAAGTCTAAGTCTTCTATAGTATTACTATTAGATTAGTTAGTAGTATTACTATTAAGTTTAACATACATGATTTGTTGTCCATATTAACTCTGAGTTAGACAGTCTAGAAATGCTAGGCGTAGAAGAACTGTTTCTTGAGACTACTTTCCATTGCATCTCATTACTGTTATTTGTTTCAAAAAACTTCCTTTCAATAACACCGGACTTTTGAGTCAGTGTGACTGTGAGTGTACATCTTGATCTGCTTATCATTGACATTGGATCGACTAAGATACGCTTTTGCTTCGTAACTGTGTTAATGGAAGTAAAATGTAATGATCTGTCTAACAGAAACTTAAAACAATAATTACATAAACTACATTGTAATTTATTCAACTTTTCCATTTTGGTAAATTAAAGCTAAAGCAAGATTCGGTAAAATCTAGATCTAGAATTTAAGCAAAACTTTCTTCGCTTGTTTATGTGCCGGTTTTAAAAAGGCGAAACTATTTGTGTAAGGCGAAAATAAGGCTTCGCTTTATACAGAACCTATTTCGACAATTTTCCACAAAATAAATAATTTCATGAGATATTTTTTAGAACCCCTCGGAATGTTTTATCTTATGAAAGTATTGGACCGTGGCGCCTGGACCTATTGCATTGGCTCAAGTGACCGTGACTCATGAAAAAAAACTGATGTGATTAAATGATCATCTATTGATGGGGCCTTCAGACTGAAGTGTCGGTGAAGAGTCAATCCTTCATCCTCGCCACGGGATAAAATCCTTTCCCGGTCAAAGGTTCATAAAAGGAATTTGTCTCGAACCTTTTGGACACCTAAACGAAGTTCTACCATGATGAAACACTGTGTATGCGAGCTGCCTTAAAATTGGGTTAGCAGCTCCTTACTTTACACCAGGATAGACTCCAGTAGTTTTTCCCAAGTTTGGGAATAGCATCAAAGCAGCAAACTGTTGACACATGGCCAGGTTTACCAGTGGCCCAGTACCTGATTTAGATATATTGTAGGTCCTATATATAGGCCTATACACAATAGTCATTAGAATTCTCTCAATCTGTGACAGGAGACATAAAACATTCTTACGATGCTTCAGCGCGTCTCTATCTGGCCCGTGCGTTTCATCTGTGTGCTATTTTCGAATAAAACGTAAAAACCTAAGTCTGCTCTAAAGCCCCCCCCCCCCCCCCCCCCCACCCAAAAAAAAAATCTTAATAGGTCTATTTAGTTGTAAAAGTCGATCGATGAAGATTATTTAGGTCTTTGAAAGTGTGTATATTGCATTACATAAAAAATTGGATCAAAAGGTGATTATGTGTAGGTGTGTGAAGGCATGCTATTTGTCTTTCACCAGTCTAGGGCTATGTCTTTCAAATTGTCAACATCAATGTCCAACACTTTGAAATGCCAGTTTGATTGCATTCACATGTCGGTGTCGAAGGTCGGACTGACCAGTTCTTCTTCTACCCATCCCAAATTACACATAGAGAATAACTTTGGAGATACGCTTGGAGACACGCATAAACCAATACAGGTGTCGTTGTCTGAGTATGGTGAATAATGCTGGGGAGACCCGTTAGAGCACCATACCCTTTTTTTCCAAGAGTCCTTTAGAATACGATGAGACCATGCTCTTGCTTCGCGTATGTAGTCGCTGCTGTACAGTAAGCTGATTGAGACACACGCATATTGTAGACCTCCCTATTAGTTTTTACCACGTCTCTATAGACTCCCTCCTTCTGTCTTGTCTGGGTGGAATCTTGTACGCGTAATTTCTTCCACTTCCCATTCTCGGATCAAGTTGAAAATTTGCTTAAATATTCATAGTCAATGACAAAACATGAATCAATAAAAAAAAACAAAAAAAACAATGAGCTGTAATAAATTAATTTTGTTTTATATAGAAAATATAATATGCTAAAGGGAGATAAGCCTTTCAATAAAGAGAGATATGGCATCGATTTAACGGTGTTCTCCTCCCAAAGCGCACAATTATCTATGGAGACAAAATCCTACATGGTTAGCCGTATTTGTGAATACTGAAGGATTAATTTCCCTTGTTGGTTTCAAACAAAATAGTTAATTACAAGTACCAGTAATAAATGGACTAATTGTTTTATTTTAATTGATTCAAGTCTAATATATGCCCTCTAAACATTGTAGTTTCAACTTGATCGGAGAATGGTTGTAGGAGAAAAAACATGTACAAACTTTTTACCAGACAGAATGATTAATATAGGCCTAATATAAGCCTAAGCTTTGTAAAAAAAATAATTAAAAAACTGGTTATTATATTCAGATTATATAAATTCTAATGATAGTTCTATAGATCGCCAGACTTAGAAGACAATGTGCAAATTATTTCTGGACGTCTATTTATTTATTAAACTCTTAATAAATAGGGCCCATTTTGCGATAATGTATGTTCAGATAAAGATTCTATAGACCAAATTGAATTTAAGAAGAAAATATTTCAAAAATTATATTAGTCCAATTATAGAGTTTACTCAGTGTGGCCATTTAGCTTGTAATTCTTTTCCTAAAGATATGTATAAACTGTTACATTTCTTGGAAAATCATTAGAGCTGTTTTCGAGAACAGAGTCCACCAAATTTTTTTTTTTTGCTTCCAACGTTGTTCAATGAAAAAACAACAACACATTTTTCTGTACACACTCACACAAATGTATAAATTCTATTAGATAAATAAAGCATTGAGTTTCGAACTGTTAGCTATACAAAACATGTAAGTAATATAAAACATAAAAAAGTAAAGCTCCCCTTTCTGACCTAGTGATCTATAGGGCAGATGATGTAAACTTCATCCATTTTTATGGTCAACAGTTAACGAGGGTGTCATGTGGCCAGCACAACAACCAACCGCCTCTACTTTTCCCCAACTAATGTCAGGTACCTATTACAGCTGGGTAGACTCAGAGGCGCCCTGAAGAGCCGGAAAGTAATATTCCCAGCCTTTACCAGGACCTCAGGTTCAGAAGCCAAGGGCTTAACCACTCAGCCACCTAGCATCCAATACAAAACATAGGCCTGCATTATTGAAAGGCTACAAAGCAAAGAGTGATATTTTTATGCCCACAAGTTAAAAGAGTGTAGTAATTTATTTAAAGTGATTGACATAAGTAAATTATACCTTTCAATGTATACAATATTTGGTTGCTAAGCCAATCTTAAAACATTTTTGATAAAGTTTTCACTCATCCCTGCATTTATGGTGCGCACCAATGCATTACTCAACATGGATGAGAACACACTGCTTAAAGAAAAGCTTCTTTCTGTCCAAGTCTGCGTTCTGGAACAAGAGGATTCTTTCTTCCAGCCAGGTAACTTCATCTGTCCTATTTATGCTGGACTGAAATCAAACAATATGGCTGCCTGGTCATGTCGTGTGTGCTCTGGATTGATGGTCGCAGCAATCTCCTGGAGGCTTGGGCTGGAATAAAAGATTCTTCAATTCTGAAGGAACATCCAAAACTTGTAAACAAAGAGTTATCTTTTTTTTTTCATTCGATTATATAGTTTAAGATTTTATGAAGTCTACTTGTGAATATAAAGTGTTGTATAGAAAAAAAATGCAGTAATGTTTAGTTGCAGTAAGGATTTTAAGTTTTTATGCTTGCTCAAATGTTGTTTTTTATTTTAACCAATATGTTTATATTCAGCCATAAAAGACAATATCCATTTTTTTTAATACTCTTTTTTCTAGTTTTATTGTTAAAATTTTGAACTATTAAATGATTTTTTGAAACTCACAAATTATGTAAATTAAAAATATTTTATTTTGTAAGATAAATCTTATTATTCTAGAATGTTTACAATGTAGCAAATGATAACAAAAGTGTACAAAATAAAAAAACAGAACAAGAACAGATTAACAAGAATATTTGTAATAAAAAAAAAAATGTTTAATTATTTATAGCATAAAGTATCAATGTCATCGTTTTTCAAGTTCATTGTATTTCTCAATATGTTTAGTTACTGACTGTATGACTTCTGTAGCGGTTCTACTACGACTGTAGTAGTTGACAAATTCTCCTTTTGGATTTATTAGATATATAATGATAGTGTGATCAACCTGGAAACGATAGAATGAATATAATATGTATTAAATTATTAAGACCATGCAATCATCATAGTTTTCATTAATACCAAGCAAGATTATTCATTAAAACATGCTATATAATCATTATAACATACTATATAATCATTATAACATACTATATAATCATTAAAACATACTATATAATCATTATCCTGATCTTTAGGTCCTTTCCCAAAATAAGCTCTAAATTTCTTGGCAACTTCTTTGATTTCTTCTTCTGTTCCAGTGAAACCAACGATACGAGGTGAAGTGAAGTCTGTTTTAAAAGAATAAAAATTTTGTTATGCCTTTATGCAAAAAGAAAAAAGTTATGACACGAACAAAGAAGTATAGAAGCTGAATTTTACCAAAAAGATAATTTTCTTTTTAAATTACAATGTAGAATAATAGATCTATTTGCAAATATATCTCCAATGTTAATTGAAAACCTTAACCAGGTACCAAGTATTTTTTTCTCACAAACTACTGCAAATTATTTTTCTCATGAATAATTTAATTTTTTTGTTTTAAAACCTGATTGCTTTTCTGTAAAATTGCTTTTGGCAAGGAGGAATTGGGTAATATTTTAGATAGAACAACAATATAGTCTAAGTGGGAGAATGAGTGATTAGTGTGTCAGTTTGTGGGGGTTTGGATTATATATAAATGGATTTTATAAATAAAAATAAACAAATAATATATACATATATATATATATATATAAAGAAAAAAAGTATATAATAGAGCAAGCAATTACTTTAATGAAAGCATTACCTTTTAAGTAATCTTTAATAACTGCTGGTGTGTCTCTCTCTGGATCAAGTGTTATAAATACTGGCTGCAACTTAGGCAAGTCTGGACTATTATCTACAAACATGTGAAGAAACCAAGACAAATATAAGAGAAGAGAACATGCGCAGAGGTAAACGAAACTAATAAACTTAAGTCTAATGTTGCAAGAAAAAAAACAACAATGCTCTAGTAACAAAACCTACCAAAAGTTTTTACAATTGTCCCCAGTTTCTCCATTTCTTCTGGACAGATGTCTGGACAATGTGTGAATCCCATATACATAATAATCCACTGACCCCTGAAGTCGGTACTTGACCTTTTGTTCTCATTGTGATCGATCAAAGTCCAATCACCCCCTAGATTGATCTTTTCAAATTCTTTATATCTATATAGTTCATTATCTGCAAATGTAAAAAGTGTTAGGTAACAGAAATATCAATTTAAATATAAAAATGTTTATCAACAACCAATTTCAGAAGAATCTCTAGTTAGTTTATCTGTATTTCCCATTTACGGAGTCAAATAAATATTTTCTTTTTATAAAATTATGACTGAAATGATACGATGGTAGTTCATGCTAAAACAGAGAAGTATACAATTATGTATTTCATTTATGATGGAACTATTTTCTGTAGTGAAATTCTGTGAATTGAATTACATCAATACAGATAATAGCAATATAATGAACAATTAAAAAAAAGAAAAATAGATGTGATTGCTTTGAGTAGCTTGGCTTTAATTGAAGTTTAATCGGAATAGGCTAGTGAAATACAATTGGGAAAAATGAATAATTCCTTCTGAACGCGGAAAATAATTACAGAGAGATAGAGTTAAACCTGGTAGGGAAAAAAACAACAACATGCAAATTTTACTCTGTTATTTACTGCCTGCTATGTTCATTCTAACCACCTCTATCTCTTTTTTTTTTAATAGAAATTTTTTTTTTAATCAATTCTGTTAAAGCACAAATAATAACACTTTTTATTAGCGGATTAAATCCTTACATTTCAGAACACATTAATTGTATTAAATTTCATAGAATCTAATATGATGTTAATATATATATATATATATATATATATATATATATATATTTTAGATTCTGAATTTTAATCTTGTCAATGAAGTGAACTCCCAAATTTTATTGACAGTTACATCTTAGACGAACTTCTATGAATGCATAGCTTTGGACTTCTGTTAACAATTGCAGAGGTGGGGTTGTTTATGTAGGGTGGCAGAAGACCATAAAAAGATCAGATTAATTGCCAGCCTTATCAAATCAACAAGTAAAAAAAAAATCTTTAAAAAAAACAACAACAACAACAACAAAGTGTTATTGTATCAATTAGTTAAGTCATCTAATTATATGTATGATTGACCTAGACGTATAAATCTGTGTGATAGAATTATTTTTAACCTATTGTTTTTGTTAAGCTTTTAGCTTTCTCAATGCGCCATGATCCTATAATTTGTCTGCGCCAGTTGTGAAAGGGGGAGAGAAGAAGGGGGAATCTTGGTGAATGTTTACATGATGGTTTTTTAAATGCATAAAAAAAAAATGTTCACTCAGAGTTCAAGGTTCCTCAAAGGGACTAATTCAACTTATACCACAAAATCTGTCAGATATGATTTTTTTCCCTTGTTCAAGATACCAAACAAATAATTAATTAACAATAGTTAATTAACTAATTGATTAATTTTTATATTGATTCTTGTGTTGTCAGGTAAAAGAAATAATTGTACAAAATTTCAGCAGCCAGATTTTTATCCAAGATTGGGTGTGAGAGAAATAAGGTGCACAAACTTTTTACCAGACAAACAGAGTGAGTTGAAATAAGCTTTGTAAATGAAGTATGTCGTTAACCAAAGAAAACAGTACTGTCTGCTTCTCAATGTTAACAAGATAAAAGGTCTAAAATCAAACATTTGTTAGAAATATAAAGGTTGTAAAAATTTACCTAACTCCTTCTCATGCTCTGCACTTTTATAAGTGTAGTAAACAGCAGCACCAATGCTAGAAACTATTAGGAGTCGCCCCCACCAAGGCTAAACATTAACAAAAAATATTAAAGATAAGATATTTAGAACAAGAAATTTATTTTGTAACTTAAATATATTATTGGTTAATGAGAATCACTTATAGAGATTGAAATTGTCGTTCCCAAATCTTTTTTGATTACCTCCTATCAGAGTCTCAAACATCTAATGTAAATAACATTATATATTATATGTTTTCTTAAGTGTATCACCTACTTATAATTAACCATTGTTGTGTACTTTTGTTTAAAAAAAATAACTACACACCATATTTGTTTTTAAATATTTCAGATGTTCCTCCCACAGGATGGCAGCAGGTTTGAACTTGGGGCTATTGAGTAGCCAGTTCAGAGCACATACCATATGACAAGGCAGCAATATTGCACACATATTCTGATACCCATTTTTTAAAATAAGATTTATGTGCTGTGGGTGTTGTTTAATTGTAGGTGAACTATCATTAGAGATAGTGATTATCTCTATCTGATGCTTACATATTACATTTATAAAGGCAGCACCAGTGACCAAAATTTTAATGAAAGAAAATTAAAATGGTAAATTAAATATATAACAAAGTAAGGGAATGTCATGATCCAGTAACCCTCTGATATGAAAACTCTGACTAGCAGTAACGCAATACACTCCAAGAAAACTAACCATTAGACCATCCAGATCTAAAAAAAAAAATCTTTATAATCTGTAGCATTTGCAAGATCGCACTTGCCACTTAGAGGTAAATGGTCACATGCCCCAGCCCAGCCCACCTCATCTGTCCTCACAAATTTTAACTGAGACAACACAGATAGCCATTAGGCATATAATTAGACAAACAATAGTGCAGTTTTAATTACTTAATTACCAATAATGTCAGTAAAAAGTAGAAGGATATGAACAACAAACAACTAAATTGCCATTTAATATTTTTTTTTACTTACTATGTTGACAGTTCCATCAGATTTTTTTTTAGATTTTTCAGAACTTGTTGTATATTGCTGGCAAATCTGTGTTTTGAAATATATTTGAAATTTAGTAAAGTTGCATGTTCAGAAAAAAAAAGTATTGTGGCAACTAGCTTTACAGAGTGAATTGTGTATATACGACAATCACCAATTATATATTTACATTATGTGACAACAAGTAGATTATGTTTCTTTTTGTAAATATGCACAAGAAACATCATGAATCATCCATTATTTAAATCAGAATTGGGTAACTAACTGCACTATAAGAATATTTTCCCCAGTTCTGCAAGGTCTTTCAGAAACCTGATAAAGGAATAAACAGAAAAAGCCAGACCCCCAAACATAAACCAATTCTATCTTTATCATTTGCTTGTTCCCTAGTCTGCATCACTGTACATTCTGTCAGAATGTACATCATTGTTCTCTTTGCAGTAAGCTATAATCTGAAAGTGTCCAAATCTTATCTGGGCTTAACTCTTTCTCTTCTAATTGATGACAACATTGTTTATTTGACCTCATTAAATTAATGTTTGATTTTATAAACTTTACGTTGTGTTATAGAAGAGAGCATGCATTCCCCTTAAATTCTATACCAATAAAACACTTTCTGATAACAAGCAACAAAGTTATTGAAGCTTAATCATAGCAGGGTAGTGAAATAGTAATGAGCAAAATGAAGAATTTTGTCAAAAATTGGAAAAAAATAATTACAGAGAGAAATAGTTTTATTTTAAACTGTTTTTTTCTGACATTGCAATACGGATTCTTAGTCCAAAATTATTTCTGATTTTTTGCTTAAATAAATTGGATTGTGACCCTTGAGTTTAATTTATATCAGGAAGTGTACCTCCTCCACCCCATACTACAAGGCAGTTTGATATGCATTTGTGGGTATATTTTTAGTCTGACAACTTTTCCCCTTTAGGCATCCAAAGCTTGTCACAGAGCTAGAGTATATCTGCTGTTAACCAGGGTTTTTTTGGGTGGCAGAGCTTCCCTAGTGCATCCAGGGCTGTATCTGTGACTGCTGTATTCAGCTTATTGACTTGTGTGTCGATATCCTGGACATTGGAGTCCAAGATATTGAGAGCTACAAAGCATCCTCCTACTTGTGCCTCAACTATGGCAGCAATTTGTGGGTCTTTCAGCTTATCCAGGTCTATTTTTATCCTAGTAATTCCTTATTTACTTCCTTTTTTAAAATGTAATTTAAAGGTCATCATAACAAGGTCATGACCACTTCCAATGTCAGCACCAGGAATACTTCTTGTTTTGGCTTATGAATGCTTGACTTAAAATGCTGATGCACCATGATATAGTTGATCTGGTTGTGGTGTTCTCTGTTTGCACTAAGCCATGTGATTATTCATGAATTCATGGCATCCTAATGTGTTAGCCTGCAAGAGGTTGTACTTCTCAAATTCTAGTAGTTGCAAACCTCTTTTGTTAGTTAAAGTTTACTGTATAGAGTGTATATTCCACAAATGTGCCATTCCAGGTCTGGTAGGAGTCGCTTCCTACCTTGGTATTCCAGTCTCCTTGTACAACAAGAATGTCCTTTTTCAGGACTTTATGGACCACTTCTTTTAATTGCTTATAAAACTTTTCTATCGCCATATTGACATAAGAGTATAGGCTTGTATGATGGCTTATTGAAGGTTGATGCCTTTGCTGTATAGAAATGAGTTTACTTGATATTGGATAACAGTTCACAAAACAGTTGATGTAGTTTCTGTGTAGAAGTAACCACTCCTTGAGAGTCCTTGTTCATAAGCATCTTGCAATTCACTGTGGTACATTTTAGTCTAAAGTTTAGTTTATGTTCATCTTCACCTATATATATATATAGATGCTTTTCCAGTGCATTTCACAGAGTCCAATGATGTTGAAACACAACACGTAAAAAGAGCTGGCCAGAAATAGATCTAGATAAAAAAGTATATTTATAATTCTTTTCGTCAAGTTGTCATGATGGTGATAATGATAGTGCCTGTTAGACTGTATTAGACTAAGTAAGTTTAACTCTATTTTACAATTTTGCATATCATGAATATTAATAATAAATATTATAATTAAATTTGTATTAGTCTAGATATTACATAAAACCTAGATCTAGAATTTAACATGCATTATGACTGACTATGAAGTCTAGATTTAAATCTAAACGTTTCGAACTAGAACAAAAAAAAAATAATTTTTAAAGCACTTTTTTTTACCTTGTAGTTGTAACTGTTGTTAGATCCAGAAGACCAAGACTTGTATATTGATGTCAACAACATACATCTTGAATTTGAACAAAAACAAAATTGTCCGAGTGAAACTTGCTTTGGTATTAAGTGCGAACGAAAATGAGAAAAATGACCATGAAATTCTAGAAAAATGTGCGGTCTAGTTGTCATAATTTTTATCATTTCTGCTTTTCTAAATCTAGATCTAGATTCGATATCTCAAATATTTGTTATTGAAACTTGTTATTGTCTAGTGCAAGGGCTAATAAAGGAAATGGAAAGTAGAAAAAAATATGTTTTCAAAACAAAAGAGCTTTAAAATTAGGTTGACTTCAAGTAACAAAGATTATCACTAACACATATTATTTTTATATACTTTCATGACAGTAGCTTTGTCCCAAACATTTAAATTTAAATAGATAGGCTAAGGCGTGTTATCTATCGCATATTTTTGCTTTTAAGCCTAGACAGAGGCGGATTTGGGGGATAGCAGGCGAGGATACTACCACGGGGACTCCACAATGAATGTTTAAAAAAATTGAGGAAAAAAAAAATGTTTCTTTAATTCGGAAAATAATTAGAGGCCTACGCTCCTTCGATGTCCAAGAACCTCGACCGAGATCAGGCCTCAAATCTAGCCCTTAGCTTATTTAAAAGATCTATATAAAAAAACGATGTTTCTAGATTCTTGATTTCTATGCCAATACAAGATTTTTCTATGTGTTGTTAAAATTAATTAGCTAAAATACCATTTGACCTTTGTACAATGTAGTCTTTGCTTTGCACCACGCAAAAACAAATGTAGGCTATACACACTAATATTATATAATATTCCTATAACATTTTTCAACTTAAATATAAATATGAATAAAGAGACGTTGAAACTTTGGCCTGTACCATTATTATTATTATTTTCTTAAAGTATTTTTTATACGATTCACCCAGAAATAAAAACAAGAACATAAAAAATACTTTAAAAAAAAAAAAGAAGCTTATAAGAAATGTATCAATAAGTTTGAAGTTTGAGCTCATGGATCACGCGTCTCCTCATGTCGACTAGTAACCACTCTGCTAGTGAGGTGGTTATGAAAATAGAAGAATGTATAGTTATCTTTTTTTTTTTTCAAACTTAATTTAAAGCGGCGACCTATAAAGGGGACTAAATCACCACTTCAGTCAAGTACAATTTCTTTCCCTTGTTCGAGATACCAAACGAAATAATTAATTACCAATAGTTAATTAACGATTTTTTTTTGAACTGATGGCCAAAGAAACAGATGCCCTATAGATCGAAAGGTCTGAAAGGGGAACTAACCTGTGTTGTACGAATCCCTCTCCGTTTATCATTTGTCTCGCTTAGTCCCTCCTTTCCCCATGCTCTTCTCGTATCCTCTGTTGTCATTGCCGGAATGCCGACCTTGGCGTTGAAGTCGCCCATTATAACGACGATGTACTTCTAAAGTTTTCTCATGTAAGATGGTATAATCAATTATGTTTGAAATGTTTTCCTTCTTACTTCTCCTCTTCACTGTCCCACGTGGATAATATCAGAGTGAATCCTCTTCTTCTTTGTGTGGAACGAGGCTTAATCTCGGTGTCAGATTCGACAGTTTCGGGGCTACTCCATAGGTTTGTGTAGTAACCTCCTGTTCTGAGAATAAAAGTAGCTCGCTCGAAGACAGTCGCTTCTTCCCGGAACCTGTCCAACTTGACTTGCTACATAAATAGGCAGCTTGGAGAACATTAATTAGTCCCTTGGAGAACATCAATTAGTCTCTTGGAGAACATCAATTAGTCCCTTGGAGAACATCAATTAGTCCCTTGGAGTCGCTAAAGTAATTTTGTGAGTTCTCATTATCTGGAATGACACTTATAATTGTGCTTTACATTTACTGCTACAAATTCCTTTACCCCTTTTCCTATCACAAATTTTTTACCCCCCCCTCCCGGTCTTTAACTTCACGTACAAAGTAAACGAAAAACCTTTCACATCTCTTTTGATATTCATCTGGAAAGGTAGACCTATCTTCAATACTGTTAAGGTCACAATTCTACTGCGTAGCCTATAGAAACAGCTAGCATACTTCAAGATAGAACGATAAATATAATACTAGGTGCACCAAATTGACCCTTCGATTAAGCGATCCAGAACCTGAGGGCCCATGGTGTTGAGCCTAATGCCTGCCATGCCCATCTCTAAATAAAGAAACGCTATCAAACGTTTAAATAAACAACGCTTCCTATCTATTCATCTTATCAAAGTTAATAATTATTGAGCCAAAATGTGTTGAACAGTTTGTTAAAAACAACTAATGAACTTTTTGAAAAGGAAAATTAGGCCTAATGTATATTGACATAAGCTAACTAGAGAACATTTATGATAATTATATTCAAACACACAGCCTATGTGTCGATAGAGATCTGTGTAAAGAATTGCAATTAGAGAAAAATTGCTGTTACATTTTAATCAGAGAGTGGGCCTATATAGACAATTTCAGGTGCCCGTGAAAGTTTCAAGAAAGTTCATGGAGACGATGTAACATTTGGAAAACTTTATAGCCTATAATTTTTAATAGACGTAACACATTAACGCCAGAGAAGTTATTTCATGAGAGAATGGGTAAGAAAAACATAAGAAATACTTTTTAAAAAATCAAAGCTTTTACGAAGTGTAATTGTATCAATTAGTTTGGGGTTAGTCATGTAATTAAATTTGTATTAGATCTAGACCAGCAACAATAAATCTGTGCGATTAGAAATATTTTTACCTATTGTTATTGTTAAGCGCTATTGCATGCATTAAGCTTTCTCGATACGCTATCCTCACCGCTATGATTTTATCACTTATCCGGACCAGTTGGGAAATATGGGGGGGGGGGGGGGGGGAAAGAAAGGGCTATCTGGGTGAATTTTACAATAATCGCTTTATAAAATCATTTTTATAAAAAGGGAGTTGACGACTTGAATTCAAACTCATGGCTCACGCCTCCTCAAGCCTCAAACAAAATAATTAATTACCAATAGCTACTTAACTAATTGGTTAATATTTTTTAAAATTGATTCTTGTGTTGTTAGGTAAAAGAAATAATTGTGCAAAATTTCAGCTTGATCCGAGATAGGGTGTGGGATAAATACCGTGTACAAAATTTTTACCAGACAGACAGACAAAATGAAATAATAGAAGCTTTGTAATAAAAATCCTACATAGGTTAAAAACGCCTTATGATGAGTTGAATCCTTTTTATTCTATTACTCATTTAAAATGTACATTCTATTTAATTACACCTAACGCATCGGTTTCTGTAGACAGGATAAATAGCATTTCAATTTTAGCACACTACGTTACTACCCAATCATTTGTTGAATTAATTTGACTTTTTTTTTTCACGAGAGAGATGACGTAAAGCTTTTATTTTTCTGGTGGCCAACTTTTAACGAGATTCGAATGTCACGAGGCCAGCACAACGATCAATCACCCCCTTCCTTACCCCAAAAATTTCAAAGACGAGGACAGAAATAATTTTTAAAAAAATTCTAAATTTCATCAGCATACACATTCACCAACCCCCTAGTCTTTTGAACCGTTGGGACACCACACATGATCTGTCGACCGTCTTTCTTCGTTCCGTTCTGTTTATTGTTGTTTTTTTTTGTTTTGCCTCGAATACATTTAAGCACCCAAATGTAGAGGACAATCCTTAAATTGTAATTTTGTCTCTAAACCTTTCATTGTTGTTTTTTTCTACATGAAAGTGTCGTTCTCTTTTTCTGTCGCTCTCCTCAATGATACCTCAGCCCTCCTCTCCTAATGGTATCTTAGCCCTCCTCTTCTCAATGGTACCTCAGACCTCCTCTCCTCTTTTAGCAGTCCCCAGGCAAAGTGTACATGTTTAACTCTATTCATTGACAGTTTATTTTAAAAAAACTTAAGCTGTTAATAGAGTCATTAATCCATCAACGGTCAATTGGAAACAATCTCAAATGTCCATTCAATGAATGAAGACACATTTAGGTCTAGGCCTCCTTTCTCGTTACTTCAGAGTAGTTCTCCAAATGTTGAATTAAAAGCCACCTCACCTAAATACATACTTCTTTTGCCCGTGAATTCGATTACCAGTATCACTTATATCCCCCGCCCCCCCACGCCACCTACACCAGCGTTTCTCAAACTGTGGAGCGTGTCCCATGGGGGAGCGACGTCTTCTCAACTGGAGGGGCGCTGCCAATAAATTTATTTTTTAAAGGGGGATTTTATTTTCAATTTCTATTGTCATTATCAATACATGTTTGAATATTATTAACCACCTAAAATGGCATTAAAACAAACTATTTTTAGAATATTTTAAATAATAGTTGTTTAATCTTCTAATAAGGACATTTTAAATGTATACCGGTACCATTTTCGCGAGAAGTGTCTGCAAGAATATCGACTCAAAACTATTTGAAGAAGACATTTCAAAAAGTCTCCGCTAAAGTGACTTTTTGCAAATATCTTCTGTCAGAAAAATAGCGGATATTATTCTGATTATTGTACATCTTTATGGTAACGATTTTATGCCGCAGCAAAAGAAAAAAGGTCCGTGACAATTAAGATGTCTTAGTTTAACACAAAAATAAACTTACGACGATCACGCCTATTATAGACGCTCCTGCGTTATATTATTTCCAATGTTCATCGCATAATAAAATTGGCCAGTGCTGTCTCCTTATTTATTAGACTTCATCACAATTGTTCTTTTTCACATTTGTGCATTCTACCCTACCACATTTCATTAACATTTCTGTTTGTAATCAGAAAACGTTACTTTTGGTATAGAATTATAGGAGAATGCATGCTCTTTTCATAAAACACAAAATTACAGTTTATAAAATTAAAAATTTATAGAATTTAATGGGGTCAAATTAACGATGATATCGTTAATTAGGAGAGAAAGAGTTAAATTGTGTTAGAAACGCTATTTAAAAAGAAAAAGGTAACGCGCGACCCTCAGATTAAAAGTCTGATGCCCTACCGACTGAGCTAACCGTGTGTTGTTTATATGCGAGGACATTTAGCAGAAAAAGTAAAGGGTTTTAAAAACGGAAGCATAATCTTGTAAAACAAAAAAGTCTCCCCTTTTAGACCTTGAGTTCTATGGGGCAGATGATAAGGTCATCTGTTACTTTGCCGCTTTTACATTCCCCAACTAGAGTCAGGTACCCATTAGAACTGGGTGGGCCCGGGAGCACCCTAAAAATCCAAAAAATTAATAGCCCATTCATCACCAAAATTCAGACACAGGACCTCAGGTTCCGAAGTCAAGTGCCTAACCACTCAGCCACCGCGCCTCCTAATTTTTTACTTTTCAATATGTTGGCTAGAAAAAAACAACATGTTGGGTCGAAATTGTCAATAAAAAAATCGTTTTTGGTAAATTTAACCGCTGCGGTTTCTATCATGAAAATATTTTAGTTTTCCTGTCAGAAGCTTTAGGTGCCAGACCAAGTGTACGCTAAGTGATAACACGTTCAATTTTCGTATATTTTTTTTTCGTCCACGGCAAGTGGGAGAATTAGGGATGATTGAGTGAGGGCTTTCAAAATATAGAAACCATATAGACTAGACTGGACCAGTCTAGATCTATGTATTTCTTTGTCGATGATTGCTACTCAATCTTTTAAACGGATGACAGTGAATATATGAGTAAAGTTTTTCATCACTAACCTATACATTGTCTGAATAAAATGTAGGCTTACATATCTTCATTTCTTTGTGCAGCTTGCATATAACAGCTGACTCTAAGCTAACTTTAAATAAACTAGAAAATTGAGTTTTATTTATAGATCAAAATTAGTACATTCTTATTCAAATGATTAACCTTTTTTTTCTTTTGCCTTGCTAAGTGCTGCTTTGTCGTCGTTTCTACATTTAGTTCAAACCATGTGTGAAGTAGATATTCCTTGTGAACAAAAAGAATGCTTTTTACAAAGTTTATATCAAATCACTCTGTCTGTCTGTCTGGTCAAAAGTTTCTACACGTTATTTCTCCAACACCCGATCTCGGATTAAGCTGAAATTTTGCACAATTAATTCTTTTACCTGACAACACAAGAATCAATAACAAAAAAATTTAACCATTTAGTTAATTAAACATTGGTAATAATGATTTTTTTGGTATCTCGATCAAGGAAAAGAGATTGTAATTGACTGAAGTGGTGGTATAAGCTAAATAAGTCTTCTTTATAGATCATCGTCCGAGTCTTACTAAAAATAGACGAGACTTTAGAAACAATAGATATTTAACTATTGGTAATTAATTATTTTGTTTGGTAACAAACAAGGGAAAGAAATTGTACTTGACAGATGTGGTGGTGTATTAGTTGAATAAGTCCCATTGAGCCCTCGCGTTCGAATTCAAGTCGTAGAACTTTTTAAAAAATGCATTTTAAAAGCGATCACGGTAACATACATCCAGATACCCCTCCCCACCCCCTTTATTTTTTTCCCTAACTAGTCTAACCAAGTGTTAGGGTCATAGCGCATTAAGAAAGCTAAAAGCATGAAATTGTGCTACCAAAATTGATAAAAATATTTCTAATTGCACAAATTTAATCACATGACTGATCCAAACTAATTAATACAATTACACTTAGTATTCGCTTTGTTTTTTTAAGTATTTTTTTACGATCTTTTTATATGTATCAACCGTGGGCATGCGGCTTCATAATCACTACTATACTTTTTACCTTCAGTAAGACTGACAACGAGCTATTAGTGTAAACTGCCCACAGGTTGTGACGTCGCAGGTCAGTGTTGAGGCCTACTATAACGATTAGTCTCGGCTGCGATAGTAACAATCTTTTTTTTTTATATAGGCCACTTTATATCTCAAGGTCGATTCACTAATGTCAAAACGAAGTTAAAATAATGCATGGCTCTGATACAGCACAAATGAATCGTAAATAAACTAAGCTGTAGGCCTACCGCATCTTATTGATAGTTAATTTGCTGTTCTTCGTCTTGAAACCAGACCGCGTGACCCTAACGCAGGTGACTGTAGATAAGTCATATCAATAAATTTTAAACTTAAATGTAACGCAGGGATGTTGGATAACATTTCGTTTAGAACGGTGGTTCTCAAGTAAACTTCAAAACACCACACACTATTCAGACACATTATACTTTGTCTCTGTGGTCGACTTTGATATGTTGGCGATAGATTCACTCTTACATAGGCCAGTGTGAAGATGGTGATTCTAACTTCCGGAACTTAAAAAATGTACCTTTTTAATATCTATCATTCATTAGTTAAGAGGAAAGTAATCGCTGTTACAAAAATAGATCTAAGAAAGGAGAAATAGTCCTTTTTAAAAAAGTATTTTTTTAATTAGATGTACAATTTTTTTACAAATCTAGGTAACTATTTTTTTATGTTTAATTAATTTTTCGATTCAAACAAAAATATTTTAATACATGTAGAGTCTATCACCTACAAATACCACTGACTCTCGATTTTTTGCTTTCAGTACAAGAGTAAAATCACTTGCAAGGAAAAGATTTTTTTTTATTGTTATTGTTATTCTAATCTTCAGTTTAAGGAATGTGTAGCAAGAAAAGCTTTGAGGACCTCTTGTTGAAACTTTATCTCAGTCATTTGAACGCAGGTACTTGAAACAGCTATCTAAATGTTATCGTCTGTTCAACGCAGTTATTAAGTACTAATAGCATGTTGTTTTTTTTTTACAATTTATATTAGCTTCATTTAAATACAGAAAATCTGTAGCTTTAGTATTAACAAGGTGAATAGTTATCTGCTTTGCCTATATACTTCTGGCCAAGTAGCCTAGTTTGCGATTCGGCCTGCCAACATAATGGTCCCAAGATACGTAGGCCTAATACTCTATCTGTCTGCGTTCCTGTCTATCAAGTACTATCATATGTTTTTGGCCTTTATATTTTGGAATGTTGTGTAATTTTAAAAGTTAACCTTCACCTGTCCCATCTTGAAATCAGTCTTACAGGCATATACAGACCTCCTTCGTTTACGATGTGACTAAAGATCATCTCATATAAATGGGCATTGACTATGGTTGGAATGATGTCGCCCACACAGCAGTTCACCCACACATACGCAGATGATGTATCCAAATGAACGGAAAGTCACGATACAGTTTAGGAACAGCTGCGTCGCAGGCTCTGTCAAGGTGTAGCACGGTGTACCATAATTATAGGGTCAAGGTCACCGGCTACTGATTTTTTTTTCCTTAGAGTTGACTTCCGAAGCCCTTTCTCATGTTAGGGTATAGCTGCAAGGCAGCAGAGGTTTAAATTCAGAGTTTTCCTTCTCCAAGAAAGATAGTTAAGGCTAACGAGCCCCTCCTGTCCAAAGCTTACTGCTTTAGGTGCCAGTTACTCACCTTAGACCCTTCTGTTCCGCCAGACCCAATATGTGAGCCACATAAAACCCTGGAGATGGACTAGTTGTCAGAGGTTATTTGTGATGCATACCTTTGAAAGCATCTTATAGGTAATTTAATTCATATATCACTTCCGGGAATGACAACATCACGTAATTTATATATGTTAAAAAAAAAAAAAAAAAGCTAAAGACAAAAGACCGATGACTTAAAAAACTGGTAGAACATAAGAATTGCTTCTCAAAGAAAGAGATATGTTTTAAAAGAGACAATAATGACACAAAACAAAAGAGACAGCAATGATAAATGAGACAATTAAGTTAATAAACAAGCTATGACAACAACAACAAAACGACGGAGATGATCGCAGAGAGCCAATTGGCCAATAAAGACAAATAACAGCGTAGCCGAACCAGAAATAAGGGGATAGGACAAAAAAAGGCTACCTGGAAAACAACTGACAAACAAAAATAATGCTGTCATCGATATGGTTTCTTGTGGATTCTCATCGATACCGGAAAACTATGAATCGCTATCTTTTTGTTGTAGCTAGTATACAGAACATAGGAAATGTTGACGATTTTGTGTAAGGTAAGCCTATAAGATATTTGTACTTTTTAAAACTGCAGAGTCAAAATACTATCAATATAGAAGAAGTATTAGAGGCTTGCTCTTTAATTGATAGCGCAACTGAAAACGTATTTTGAAAGGGATGGACAGCTGACCAGCGGTATTAAAGCAGAGGTGATAGAGCAGTGGTTCCCAAACGTTTTCCTTAACGAAACACTTTGCACATTCTGAGTATTTAGCAGAACACTTCGCACATTCGTAGTATTTAGCGGAACACTTTGCACATTCGGAGTATTTAGCGGAACACTTCGCACATTCGGAGTATTTAGCGGAACACTTCGCACACTCGGAGTATTTAGCGAAACACTTCACACATTCGGAGTATTTAGCGGAACACTTCGCACATTCGGAGTATTTAGCAGAACACTTCGCACATTCGGAGTATTTAGCGGAACACTTTGCTAATTTTTCAGAGAGATTAATTTACGTGGTGGCCTACTAGTTAATTATTCCAGTAGTTCGTGGAACACTAGGGTTCCGCGGAACACAGTTCGGGAAACACTGCTCTAGAGATATATCATTGGCAACAGTGATATTTTTGTTTCGCATTCCTAATCGTTCCCTTTCTTTCTCTATTACTTACGTTTATTTCTTTAGGTTCCTTTATATAGGGTCACATATTTCTCTATATCTGTATCTTTTCTTTGTCTATGTTATTGTAATTTATTGCTTAAAAATGAAAGAAAACCAGATCTTAAACATCAAAATGTACTACAGAGAGCAGATATAATATGTTTAAAATTGATGGTGAAAATCTGAAATAGTCGCTATGTAGCTGGGAAGGAGGGAACGCAATGGATATTGAACAAAATGCTTTATTTTAAATAATAGAAATACCGTAGGCCTAATAATAATATCAGTTTTAGACCTTGTATTTAAGCAATCATTCTGTTCTGTATCTTTTAAACAAAGTCTGCTGATTTTTTGTCTATATTTAACTCGATGAATTTACACGTGCACGGAATGTCAGTACTTGTGTGGGTCTATATTCTACCTTTCAATAAAGTTAATTAGACTGACACCGACATATTGTACAGGTCGTTGACGCATGCAACATTTTTTGTGTGTGTTTCTCTTGACTGAAACGTTTTGACAGTTTTGATGGGGCATCAACACTAACGAATTGGTAAGAAATACGTACAGGGACAGTGTCACCTTGGATCATGATTTCATATTATTGAAAATGAAGTAGATGAGGATTCCTTCATTTAAATTCTGAGGTAAGTATTTTGTTTACAAAAATATTTTTAAAGTTGTTTTTTTTAATATTTCGTTTTTTTAATTTTTTTTTTTGATATACATTGTTACAAAGCGTACGTCAACTCACTCTGTCTGTTTGTCTGTCTGGTGCAAATCTTGTACACTTTATTTCTCCCATTTCCTATTCTCGGATCAAGTTGAAACTTACCACAATTATTTATTATAAATAACAACATATGAATCAATAAAAAAAAAACTTACAGCTCAGCAGAAATAAAGCTGGCTAGAAGAAGAAAGAAAAAACAACAACAATTAGTTAATTAATTAGTGGCAATTAATTAATTTTGTTTAGTATATAGAAAATGGGAGATAAATCTTACACTAATGAAATATTGAAATCCGCTGCCAATGACAGACGCAGACGGCGAAAAGAAAATCTTAATAGACTCCAGGCCTACGTGTGATCTAGTCACTTGAAAAATAAAAATTCAAATAGCAAGACAAGTATTTCAATTCATAAATGGTATTCCCCTACCTATATTTGTCTTCATATTCGTCTGTATTAAATGTTTCAATGTATGCCCCCTTTGTGTATGTACAATGTTTGTGTGTGTGTGTGTAGTTTCAAAATGTTTGTTTTTTTGTTATGTGAGTGTCTGTGCTAGGACAGTATTAACTAATTCTTCTTTGCACATGGACGATATCGCCTTAGCGTAAGATAAGTCTACATTGCTTTACAAGTTTTAAACGACATATCGTTTCACAGTGGATGGTTTAAGATGGGTTGGTCAAGCGATTAATATTTGTGGTGTAAATCTATGTCAGTTCTAATCTTGCTGGCTATTTCTTTTTATTTGCAGCTTGGCCTATGACCCTTACCTTATTTCCTTTATAAGTGCTGGGTGCTTAACATCTACTTGTGACTGGTGTTTAAAAAATGTGTTTCTGTTTTTTTGCTTAGTCAGGCTTAAGTCAATGAGCTCAAGTAGGTTTACCTTTTTTTAACTGACATTTATTAAAAAAAGAAAAGTAAAGGCTCTCTTTCAGACCTTGCAGTGCATGGAGCAGATGATGTACAGCTCATCTGTTTCGATTCGGTTGACGAGGGTGGGGTGTGGCCAGCACAACAATCAACCGCCTTTACTTTCTCCAAATAATGTCAGGTACCCTTTTGACTTAAGAGCTTTATAGAGTATGAACACTCAGAAACCGCTCGTTTGTTCTAACTCCAGCCAAGGAGCTGAATTTCACAACAACGGGTGTGATTAACGGGTGTAATTAAATGATTATCTAGTTGACGGAAAGCCTCCGGGCAGAGGTATCTGTAAAGATATAAAGTGGTCAGTTATAATTGAACGTAATAGATACTAGAATTTACTGGCCAAAATGTATAATAATAGAGAATCTACGAAATCTGGGCCATTTAACTGGAAATAAAAAAAAAAGAAACATGTCAGAAAAATATGTGGTAGAGCAAAAAGATGCGAAGGAAGCAATTTAAAAAAAGGGGGGGGGGGGGCGGGCTTCTGTTTTATTGAATGTGAATACGAAAAAAAGAGGAATGGGGGCAACTGATCAAAATAAACAGTGTATACCCTTCTAGCAAATCAACATGCGGTGTTATATGCAATTGTATAATGAGTTCAATACATATTTATGAATATTTTGTTGTTTCCAACTCTAATTTTTTACACGAGTTTTCTCATTGCCTAAACGTGTTCTAGTTATTAGTTTTTTTGTATAGTTTTGATTGCACCCGGCTCATCCTTTGAACTTTAGAATGACCCCATTATAAAAAAAAACAATCGTCAAATGTAGGTCAAGTAAACGCAACAATGGGTTTGGCCTAATCATGTGATGGCTAGGTGACAGCAAATGTCAAGTGAAACAATTCTGATGGGGCTGCGCTCATTTGTAATAAGATGCACTCTTTTGTTGACGGAAATTGAAATTCCACCTTAAGGGTTATTGCACTTGACTTTGTAAACCAAAACTTAAGTTGTTTCGAATATGTACATTACAACTGTATAATTATCTCTTTTGTATTGCTAGTATTATTTATTTTATTTACGCGGCAATAACATCAGCAATGTTGGAAATCTTTATATCGGTAAAGACCATAGATTGTACATATATAGTCTATGGTAAAGACTCACTCTAGTTTAACATTTGATTAAAGTTACTTGCCTTGGAGATATTTGTCTAATTATAAACTTCTTCCAGACACATTTTTAATTTCCTGGAGCTCACATTTTTTATCTTCACGGGACTGCGTTAAACTTTATTGTAAGGTTAAATTGGTGGAAATTCTTTCCAACTGTGCAATTTAAAAAAAAAACTGGAACTGAACATTTGTAACTTTAAGCTGGTTAAATAAAAAAAGGTTGTTTTTTTTTTCTGTTACCATGGCAGTGTCGTAAGGAGCTTAGCTGGCGCCCTGGAACGGTATCTTGTTGGCGTCCTCCCCCTTTTTCCATGAACATCTTACAGTAATAAAGGCTTATATATAATGTATTTAATAATAGGAATATAATACAAATAACATTTGAATGTATTACTTTACTAAATTATCTACAATAATTCCGCTGTTGCAAATGCTAGACTAGTTTTCGTGCAATAAAAGAACATCTATTTTTGAAACTTTTTGTAGCACCCAGAAGGTGAGACGGAGCTGGCGTCCCACAGCCCCACAGTTTGAGAATCGCTGGCCTCAAAAGTCAAACAAAACACAAAAGGAGAACTAACATTATTCTAAGATGTATAAACAAAATATTGATCCTAAATCAAGTTCAAGTAAAAAATAAGCCTACCTAATTTTTTTTATTAAACTCAGTTATAACGGATTTCCTCAAATATGCCTACTTATATTGTTCACTGATTTATAATCTAGAATTAGATAATCACAAGATACCTTTGTAAACTGCTTAACATTAAAAGCACTTCATACTGCATTATTTAAAAATAAAAATAAACTTTTAAATGAAAAAAAAAAGCTTATATACGAAAGAATTGGATATTAACAGCCATATCTCTCAATACTGTACGATTTAATTCCCTTTTATGTATCAAACACTATTACTAATTAATTAAATAAAGGAAAACTCTGAATTCAAACCTTTGTTGCCTTGCAGCTATACCCAATCATGGGAAAGGCTTCGGGAGTAAACTCTGAGGAAAAATCAGGAGCTGGCGACCCTAAGGTGCGCAGTTTGCAGCGCCCAGTGCTACACCCTGGCAGAACCTGCGACCCCGCTGACCCCAAACTGTATCGGCACTGCCGTTCCTTTGGATACATCAGCTGCGTGAAGAGGGGGGAACTGATCTGTGGGCGACATCGTTCCGACCACAGCTAATGCCCAGGCATTCATCAGGCCTTAGAAATAATTGGTTAACTTTTTGTTTTATTGATTCATGTTTTGTGAGGGACAATAAATAGTTGTGCAAAGTTTCAACTTAATCCGGGAATGGGAAGGTGGGGGTGGGGGTGGAATAACGTGTAGGCTACAAATTTGTTCCACACAGTCAGAGCTTGGTAATCCGTTATCGAAGAATGTTCTACGTAGGCCTACGTATGTCTTAACTAAAGTCGTTGTTAGCTTTATAACACTTTGTGTTTTGAGCATAGTATTATTAGTGAAAACCGTGCTTTCATAACAAACACGACATGGAGGGAATGTATAGCAAGTTACGCTTTGCGAGAAATCTACACTATACTTAGTGGAGCGATAATGTTTGATGAGCCCTGGTATTTATGTTATTTTTAGCGGCCCCCGAAAAGAGAATAGCTGTTTTTAGTTTGTGTGATCTGTCTGTTCGTCCGTCCGTCCCTTTTATATCTCGTAAACTAAAAAGATATTGAAAATCCGACATCATGACATTTAGATCTTTCGCTTCTGAAAGCGAAAAAAAAAACAATTTTTAAAAACAATTATGCAAGCACTTTTCATAAAAATACACCATTTTTACAACTATTCATTATTAATTGTAAAGCAAGAAAAATATATATGTACCATATTTTAAACACATTTATGTAAACATGTAAGATTTTTTGTAAACAATTTTTTTATAAAAATTGTATTGCTAAATTCAATACTTTTTGTCATACTAACTACATACCGGTACATTTTTTAAAAAAATTATAACTTTTTTTTAAAGAGAAAAAATGCAGATAAGTAGAATATAATTTTATAACAACAATTAATAAGTAGTGTTTCCCATAACACACGTGAACTGCGTAATAGCATATATAATTTGCAACACTTAACTAAAGGGAAATTATTTTTTTTTTTAGGGAAAAATTTTATTTGTTGAGACTGAATGAGAGATTGACCCTTTACACAATAATTAGATGAATTAGATAATCATTCAATAACATCAGTTAGACCAGGTTCACATTTCACTTCCCCTTCACCTATCCCTTAGTCTGTTGGACGGTTGGGGCACCAGACAAGATCTATCAGCCGTCTTTGACTTTCCTCTCTGTCCTTTGCCTTTGATAAAATTTCATTCACTTCTATCGATTCTTTGGTGTAATCTTCCCAGTTTGAGTTATCGTTTCTTACAGTGCTTACCAGGTGTTGTGGGCTAATCTAATCTGACTTCGATTCTTACTTATTATTACTTCTCATTAGCCAAAGAACATTACAAATTAGAAATATACTTAATAGCTAAGTTCACTTGTATACAATGACACTTTATTTCTCACTGGGAAATCTGTCCAGTCTTCCTAAAACGTCGCTATTCCTAACTACTATTAAACTACTATTCAAAACAGCCTACTTCTAGATTAACGCCATGTTGGTCTTTTGTTTGCCTAGGTCTACTACGTCATTAGTCTGTCTTACTACGTCAATACTTTTACCGTCGCTAAAACTATACACAATATATTTAACTAACAAAACTAACCTACTCTCTAATCTAGTACATAACGCAGGTCATCGTGGGGTCCAATAGCTGTATTAATCCTGTTTCTAATTTCTTCATTCGTGATTCGGTCTTTGTAAGTGACAACAAGGATTTTACTTTTTCTTCATAACTATCAGTTCATTGAATACACATTAATATTAAAAATGTAATAATAATAACATTAATAAATCTCCGTATCCTATGGAATGAAGTCGTTAGTCGAACTAACAATACATCAGTATTGTCAACACTTTCAACACGAGCATGTCTCTTCTCTTTGTATCGACGGAGATAGGGTTGTAGTTGTGGATAGTTTGTAGTTCATAGTTTCTGATTTTCTTTCTGAAAATATTGAAACCTGCCTTTTTACCTACGGACCACTTCAGGGGCCGATTTTGAGTTTGTGTTTCCACACAGACTGTCTTTGTAACCTTGTTTTTATTTATCTTTTTATTTTTGGTCTATTTGGATCTTTACAATGTTGATTTAAGAAAGTTCGAAGATATTTTAAGATTTCTATAAATAGTGCTAGTTATCTATGTCATTCGTGATAGATACCTTTGTTAGACAGCCAAGAAATAAAGTGTCATTTCAAAATGAGCCGCGTGTCTATGCACCGGTTATGACTCTTTATTTATAACCTCTTGGGGCAAAGTGTGGGGTAGAGAGGATAGGTAGAAGTAGCTGTGGCAATTGTGTCACTTGTTTTATAGGATCAATGATGTAGCATAATACAAAGGATTGTGTAGATAGATGTTATGACTAGAGAGAGGTACACTTTTTATGTGATATACGCAAATGTTTATTGTGAATATGATTGACCGAACTAACAGCGCACTTAATGTTCCAAGGATATTAGATACAGAATTGTTGTGAACACTGACTTGAACTAAATTAGTTGTAAAATGTTTGTTTGTTTGTGTTTGGTGTAATTTTGGATGTACTTCCCTTTCTCAACTCAGCATGGAGAACGACCCATTGAATTTCAATTGACTTTCTAATTGAATTCATGGATTAGTAGATTAAATATAGATATGCGTAAAGCGATACATAATGTTATTTTTTTTAAAGAGAGCTCTGTAAATTACAATACAAAAAAGCTGGTATGTTTCAACATGGCATTTCTCCAAACATGTGCTTGCTTAGAACTAATAAATGTACCCTTACTCATATATATGTGTGTGTGTGTGTGAATGTATATGTATGTGCGCGTGCGTGTGTGTGTATGTATATTCTTTCTAAACGAACGTAATAAATGTTACAGCTTGAGGAGGAATGAAAACAATAGAACGAGTACACGACTATTTGTATATTTATAATTACAAACTTATTCTCGAAAGCAGAAACGAATTTTTTTTTATCTCTATAGCTATATAATGACATATGAAGCTTGTTATACAATAAATATAATTACTTTTTAAAAAAATACATCATTGATAATACTTGGTCTTTGGTTTGAAGCACCAAACAGCTTGTACAACTAATCGATGTAGGCGTGTTAAATTCTTTATGAAATAAACTTGAAATAAATTTAAAAAACAACAACAACTTAAGCCACCCATCTAAAACCGGCCCCATGACAAGTGGTAGGCTCAATATGAGTTGCCCTCTTTGCCATCATTGGTTTACATGGAAACGTCACAATCTGGTCGTCAATGTTTACATAAATTTAAAGCATATTAACGTAATCTGTGGCGTGGTTGAGTGCTAAATCGCTTAGCAACTAAACCGAGGAAGTATTTGGTTCAAATCTCGATGAAGACTGGGGAATTTCGGGATTTTTAGGACGCCCCAGAGTTTATCCAACTCTAATGGGTATCTGACATTAATTCACTTTCACCTTCACCTATTCCTTAGTCTGTAGGACTGTTGGGACACCACACGTCTTAGTCTGTAGGACTATTGGGACACCACACGTCTTAGTCTGTAGGACTGTTGAGACACCACACGTCTTAGTCTGTAAGACTGTTGGGACACCGCACGTCTTAGTCTGTATGACTGTTGGGACACCGCACGTCTTAGTCTTTAGGACTGTTGAGACACCATACGTCTTAGTCTGTAGGACTGTTTGGACACCGCACGTCTTAGTCTTTAGGACTGTTGAGACACCATACGTTTTAGTCTGTAGGACTGTTGAGACACCATACGTCTTAGTCTGTAGGACTGTTGGGACACCGCACTTCATAATCTGTAGGACTGTTGGGACACCATACGTCTTAGTCTGTAGGACTGTTGGGACACCACACCGCTAAGGCTGTAGGACTTTTGGGACACCACACCTCTAAGTCTGTAGGACTGTTGGGACACCACACGTCTTTCTCCATTCCTCTTTCTTTTGCATTGGATAGATTTTCTTTCAATGTCAAGCCCGTCTATTCTTTTATGTTGTCTTCCCATCGCAACACTGGGGGAAGTAAAAGCGGTTGGTTGTTGTGCTGGACACATGACACCCTCGTTGACCGTCGGTCATAGAAACAGATAACTTTTGCATCATCTGCCCTAGATCGCAAGGTCTGAAAGGGAAACTTTACCATATTTACGAGAAACGTATATTAAAAGAAAATGTGTAGGGCCTACTGTGTGTGTCTGAATGAGTGAGGGAGGCGGGGGTGGTCGGGTTGTTGCCTAGTGTGACTATATTAGCAACTGCCTGTTATAGAGACTCTGCCTCCAGGGGATAACATCCCCTCGGTCTTTCTGTTTTTCTTTCTTAGACCAAACAAAACATTGTAGGCCTACTCCCTATCGGTGTCCACCTGCACCCACCCGGCGGCCTCACAGAACACATAATTGTGTCACCAAGTTCAAGGTTGCCTGAATAAAAGATTGGTACACATTCAGATAAAAACGTGACCAGTGACTAAATCTAGAAGTGACCGCGTCCACCGTTAAGCGCGTGTGTGGTTCTAATGCGAGCATGCTCTAACTTGTGTACGGATTAGCCATCACAAACTCAAAAGAGGACTTTGCAAAGAAAACACATTCATCTCAAGATATATTTTGAAAATGCTACAGTTTTTGTTTGGAACAAAGTTTTCTCAATAGTGAGTTAACATTATTTGCTAATAAGCATTTTATTATTTTAGTCTAAAAACGTAGAAGGTATTTGTTTTAAAGTAAAGAGATAACTTGACGAATATTTGCGATATTATTTGAATTAAATTCTACAAGATCTAAAAAGCGTGTAACGGTCCTAATTATTGTGTCGTGTGTATAATAGTAATCAATTTCACTGGACTGCTAGGTCAGAGTGTGAACACACAAAGCTTAGAGTAGACCTATGATATACAAGAAATGGTTTTATTTTAATATATTGAGTTAAACTTTCAATCTTGTCATGAATAGTTTCTTTACCGTTGGATGATTTAGGTCCTAATTGGTCATTGGAGAATAAAGTCAATGTTTAACCCTTTAAATGATGCTAAAATATTTACAATGTTTTTAAAATTACTTTTAAATTTAGGCCTATACATTTCCCCATCATTGTTGATGCTAAAAACACATTAACTCTTCATTGTTAGCAAGCAGAGTATGTAGAATTTTTTATTCATCATCTTTCAGATTTCTGTAACACATTGTTGAAATAAATCTGTATATTAAACGTAAAATTTTAAGGTGGATAATCATAATTTAGAAATTTCTAGGTTTTCTTAAATATCAATTTAATTTTAAGTTTTAAATGTCAATTTAATTTTAAGTTTTAAATGTCAATTTAATTTTAAGTTTTAAATGTCAATTTAATTTTAAGTTTTAAATGTCAATTTAATTTTAAGTTTTAAATGTCAATTTAATTTTAAGTTTTAAATGTCAATTTAATTTTAAGTTTTAAATGTCAATTTAATTTTAAGTTTTAAATGTCAATTTAATTTTAAATTTTAAATGTCAATTTAATTTTAAATTTTAAATGTCAATTTAATTTTAAGTTTTAAATGTCAATTTAATTTTAAGTTTTTAAATGTCAATTTAATATATCGTTTTATACTTTTATTACAAGTACCGTCCCTATAAACTTGGCCATTATGGCCCAGTACCGTTTTTGATTAGGGTTATCCTCCATTGCCCTGATTGCAGCCCTAAATAGCCCCATGTGGGCCCTAATGGGCGCGGTTATCGTTTGCACATTGGCGTTATTAGGGCCCCAACTGCCCTAATCGTGCCAATATCGGCCCAGAATGGGTAAAACCACTTTCGGATTCATGAGGGATTTCCAGAATCGCGCCGTAATGAAGCCCATACTAGCCCCAATGGTTTAGTAACTGACATTTTTATTGGGGCTCAATTAGGGATAACCCTTATTGTGCCAATATCGTTCCGATGCTGGCCCTAATGGTTTAGTAAATGCATTTTTTGTGGGTTGTAGATTTTGTCACTTTGAATTATTCAATAATAACAGTTTGTGCGCTTGTATTCAGACATTTGTCTTCTCTGTTTTCATTATCATGTGATATGTTCGGGGTTTGGATAGATAATCCTAATATATCTTATACCTATTGGATGGAGTGCAGTGTTCCCAGATAGAAAGCGCTACTTAGTTTTTCCTTTATATGGTTGTTTTGTGGCGTGTATCTTGTTCCGTCTTCAGCTTTGCAGAACATAGTCGACGTTCTCCACAATAGACATCGTTCTTAACTTCAGTGTCATATTTCCATTCAATTCGTGACCTCAATCGTTAATGCTTCTTGGATGAGTCAACGTCAAATAACATGATCGTTTGAAGACACTACATCCCTGTTTGGTGATCACAATATGATATTCGATATTCGATTGATATTTGGTTGCAAGTTTAACTATTTAAGTAATAATTGTGGTTTGTCAATGACTTCGTAGCTGAGAAATCCTGGGATCTTGCGACGAACCGACCAATCTAAATACAATGCACATTAGATAGGACAAATCACTACTTAGTCCATTTTAATAGTGGGTCTACAGACTTCTTTAAACATAGCTGCATCATTACATCAGGGAACACTTCCTTTTTTTAAGTTGCGGGTCCCGTTTTAGATTCACACGGGTATGTTCACACTAGTTCGACTTCTATCGGACTATTAAAAAAACCATAAGTCTTCAAATTTAAAAATCTGTTTTTGAACTGTATCTTTTGAGTGACTTCCCCCTTCCAAAGACTTTTTGTCTATGCAGAAGTGTGAGCTAATAGAAGGAATTGAAAAAACACCACCAGTGAACGTTGGACAGCGATAGGCGACGAAAAACGAGCCAAATGCAAGAAAAGTGGCTAGACCGAGACCAATCGTCATAGAAGGTCTTAACGCTGACCTGCGACGTCGCAACCTGTGGGCAGGGGAGAACAATAGCTCGCTGCGACGTCGCACAGATTCCAAGGACCTGGACCTATAGATTTAATAACATGAAACGGATAAACACGTCATTCAAAATTAGTGTGTGTGTGTGGGGGTCCATAATAATTAGTGTACCGGTACCTTCCTTAAATTGCGCACTTCTTAAAATCTCCTTGGTCTTTGCAAATCATGATTGAAACAAAGCAACATTATATACATAGCTATTTATAGAGGTCTTTTTACGAAAATACACTCTTAGTCTGTAGACGTCAGTGTATTTTGTTTTAAAAGAATCCGAAATGACTGGATATATTTAGAGTGGACTACTGTTTACCGCTGAATATATATATTTTATTGCTGGACACAAGTAGACTTGAAAAGTCTATTTTTGGTTTTATCTATACATTTGTTTAAATACGAGATTTGACGTCTGCTGTTTTATTGGAGACGTTCTGTTATCTCTCATCTGGGCCCTATAAAACGAACCGCTTAGCCCAGAGCTATCTCCCATTTGACAACGCAGTCAGCCAACCCCAGTGTTCAACTAGGTATAGCTGTTTAAAAGTTCGTTTGCTTGCTACATTTTCTGAAATCCACGAAGCTGCGCAACTTGTCAAACGGACACAATTTTTTTCTCCTCATTTCATCATTGCGCAACTGTCTGGTGGAGGGATTTAAGGAACAGCTCGAGGCTTGAAAAAGTGTCTATATTAATTTTTGATTCGAAGTCGAACAGTAAGTATTATGAGTGTTAAGTTAAGATGTTTGAATATCAGTTACAAGTTGTATTTGGCATGTGTATGCGAGATTCGTTTTCGGACGCGTCTCTTTTGTACACAATGGTATAAAATGTTTTGTTTTAAATTCTTTAATGGCGTACTTTTTTCTTTTAAACTTTTTCTGTGCATTAAATGAGGGTAGGTGCTAGAGTATAGAACAAAAAACCGATGTGAAAATTGTCAACTTTTAAAAACTTTATATTTCATAACCCCAGACATATGTATATTGTAATATATGTCTGTGTTCACATTTTTGCGTAGTGATAGAGATCTCCATATCCAGTCTAGTTAGTATATACAGGTATATATATATATATATATATATATATATAGGTCTGTGTTCATAACATATTTGGGCCTATATTTTATTTAGGCCCATATTATCATAGAATTCGTATATATGTACTGAATCAACTTTTTTTTTTACCTCAACGTATATATAGATATATATATAAATCTGAAGTTTGGTGAATAGGAAGAGAGAGAGAGAAGGTACGAGAATAAAGACTCCCTCCTAATGGTATTAATTTTTTTTTCAAACTGATCCAACTCCGACAATTTTTAGTTATGTTTTTTTTTTTATATAAACATGGTTGACATTACAGAAACAAATTTATATTATGCCCTGATATCTTGTCTGTTTTGTTGCGACATCACCACAATAAAAAAATCTTAAAATTCAATTAAGGCGCTGAGGTTTCATTATACACTGAGGGCAGTAATTTTCAGGGGCCGAACATAGCCCGCAGGGCTTAGTTTGGATCTCACTTTAATACAAGTATCTGTTTCGTAAACTTCTTTACATTGAGGATAATATGAAGAAAAAAAATATAGACCTACATGTATTACGCGTTAAACTGAAAGCGCGGTTACGGTGTCTGGTACTTGAATCAGACCAAGATCTTGACGAAGTGTCCTTTCTTTTCTTCCATAACAGACTTCTATTAAACGGATGCTGCACATAAATTCTCGCTTCAATACTGACGCTGCACAGGTACTATCCTATCGCATTCTGGAAAAAGGACTCAAGATCGTGTCATATTTTGTTGTTAATGGTAGATGACACTGACTTACTCAGGTAGGTTGGAAGCATACATTTGTCAGGTCATTTAATATAGGAATTGTAGATACTTTAAATTTGAGTGGTTTGGCCGATTGCTCCGAATAGTGCCCCGCTCATGGCAGGGACCCCGCAATTTTCATTTAGCGTAGCCATGGCTATTGTCACAGGCTTTTAGAGATATAAAACTTAAAGGGTTAGCATATTTAGTGTATCTTATCATTGACGTAACTGTAACCCACTGGCGCCTGTTGCGTTTGATTTTTTCCTATGAATGTTGTATAATAAATGTTTGTATAAAAATCTTATTAATTTTAATAGTTGTCATTGAAAAAAATAATTAAGAGGAGCTTCGCGAGCATCCACTAAATTAGGCTCCGCAATTCGCAAGTCTCATTCCAGGCTCTGCATTTGTTTTTTTTCAAGATAAAAGGCCGAAGCTTGGTCTATCCCATGATCACACAGTACAATTAAAATTGACTTTAAATGCTCAATGACCTTTTGCTTCAAAGTGGAATTTAAATAAAAAATATGAATTTCTTTTTTCTTTTAAATTGCGAAATAAAGATAGTACGTCATTCGCTTTAAAACTTCACTTGTATAATTATAGCTTACATCTCACACGAGCGCGATGTGTTAATGACTAATGAACTGTAGGATACACATATATGAGAACAAATGAATGATTCACAAATAAAGCTGTAGTTTGTTACCACTCACTCAGTCTGGATGGAATCTTGTCACTCGAAGAGTGATCCTTGGAGGATTGCGGGCACGACATGGCATAAATTGTGCCGATGTGCCAAAACTCAAAATCATTCTTGTACACTCTACATCTCCCACTTTCCATTCTCAGATCAGATTGAAACTTTGCAAAAATAATTCATTGTCCCTACAATAACATGCATGAATTGCTCGAAAAATTGACCAATTGATTAGTGGTTAATTAATTTTGTTTACATAGAAAAAGGGAAATAAATCTTGCAGTATTGAACTAAAAGTAATTACGCGGTTCTTTCCCTTATATAACTTTTTTTTTTAAAGTAAATTTTAAAAAAATATTCTACTTGTTTTATTTAATTCTTTAAATGCATAAAGAAAATGTTACCACTTATTTGTTCGTTTTCGTTCACAGCGACATTTACATTCGACCAGTAGATTTTAATCAGTGTAAATTATAACCAAACACAATGGCTGACAAAGCTTCTAAACATTCTAAGAGCAAGAAAAAGTCAGGGGAGACAAACGGTGTTGTATTATTGCTGAACGTCAAGACTCTGGATCAGCCGACTAGGGCACTGAATGTTGAGGAAGTGCATGTAAATATTGGATATGAAAAGGTTTGTTTTGATTGGTTGAAATCACTGTTCTATAAGTGCATCATAGTAGACTAGTTAATTTTGAAATAGTTATATATCATTTTTAGATAGGCTTACAGGTCTATGATAAAAAAAGATATAGGCTTTTACCCAAGGTGAAATATTGTAATATATTCGTTTCTCAGTTAACAGCAATTTTTAAATGTTTATAGCTAGATTTCTATGTTTTGCCAACGACAAGTTACCCATGTTATAGTTTATGTGGATAAGTTGGGGGCAATGGGATACTATGAAATCAAAGGAGTCACTGTAAAATAATCACATGTCTGAATAAGAGATAAACATAAGCTTATCATAGGGAAAATGTTTCTTAAAATTTGATTTGAAATTGAGAAATGAGTGGGGGGCGGAGAAAGTAATATTTCGCAAAGCCAAATAAAAAACAAAATTAATGTGCGCATACTTCATACATGATTCATTATCATTTAGCTCGCTATTAAAGATGTAGACGTGACTGGGACAACTTCATTTCTGGAACAAATTAAAAAATATAAAGTTGAACGTTCTAAAGTGTTCAACAAATACAAAAGGGAAATCACTTCTTTAATTTTATAAACTTATCTACACACCATTCTTTCTGAACATACATTAATAAAATAAAGATCGCAAAGAAAGGTCTCAGATCTAGTATTATACAAATTTGATCCATTATTACTTCCCTAAACAATTTTGCAATAATTATTTTGCGAATTGTATTTTTCCTGCGTTATTATTATTACTTTATTTAAGAACCCACTTAAAAAAAAAACACAATTTTTAAAAAAATTGAAAAATGCAGATATTTTATCCTAACACACATACTAAATCTGGCATAAAAAAAAACATCAATTAGTATTCATTTATTAATCAAATAATTCTACATAGTGTCATTTGCAAAATAATCTACTCCACCTGTTTCTCACCATGCCAGGACAATACCTCTTCCCTAAATCAAGAAATCAGCACTCCAGTAGATGAAGCTGACCAGTACAGTAATGTTCTAACGACAAAAGAGATTGCTCTGAATGCCTCACATCCTCCTGGTGATGTAAGTTTAATCTATACTTTGATATGACATTGGCGTAACAAGGATGGTGCGGTAGGTACGGGCGGCACCAGGCAGTACAGTATCCCCCCCATTCATTGGCGAACTTGGTATCAAAATCAATCCTTAAATTACCCAACAATTTGACCCACAATTATCATGACATAAGATGGGCGCCCTTTGTAACCTCCTCAGAATGTATAAATTATATTTTTATATTGCATCAAAAACTCAAGGCATGAATGTGTGGGTTAGGTTAGGCCACTAGCGGATCCAGAACTTTGAATGGGGGGGGGGCGATTTTTTTCAAAACCCTAACCCTAACGCCAAGTAAACCCTAACCCTGTGCATAAACGTGCGTACAGCATGCATATATATATATATATATATATATGTATATATATATATATATATATATATATATATATATATATATGAGAATAAAATAAAGCAGTGTTTCTCAACCTTCATCGAAAAAAAAAAGTTATATTGAGGCCTTGGGGGTCTGGGAGAGCGCTGTAGGATTCCCCAGTGGGGTTCGGGGCGAAAAAGCATTTTCTTGCATTTTTCACTGCATAAACACATTCTCCTGACATCTAGAGCTAATTTTTCATCAGTGGGGTTCGGATCGAAGCTTAATCACGAAAAGCGTTTTTTTGCATTCTTCACTAAAGAAACGCATTCTCCTGACCTAAAGCTCATTATTCATCCTATTTTAAAGGACCCTTTGAATAATGTTGAAAAATATTCTAATATAAATTTTTAGGCCCTTAATACATTGCAAATAAAACCGATTTGTTCCTTGAAAATATAAGATACTCCACATCTTTAGATTAAGGCTTTGAGGATCGCTGCCGAAAAAAAATGATTCGATAAATAATATTCAATAAAATTCAAGCATAAATTGTGAGTTATAGTTCAAAACTTATTTAACTAGAAAAATATCAGATTGAGTAAAGGTTGTAAAAAGGCGACAAGGAAAAGATATTTGGGTTTAGATTTCATCTCAATCGTGACTTATACTGAAAAATTTCGTTTGAATTCTTAATTTTCCAAAGCGAAGTTTTTCTTAAAATAATTAAGATAAACTCATGTGAAATTACTTAAACTCTGTCTGGAAAGGGGAGTGGGCGATAGAGTGAAAATGATTAATCCTCACTCCTTTTTATAATTTTTGCTAATGATTGCATTTGGCATTAAAGAATAGCGTTGGGACGACTCGATATAAGAATTTAATTTTATAGCATTAAGCATATAGCATATATAAATTATATTAGTTACAGATTTTTTTTTATTTTGTAATTTCTTAACTATAATACAAAAAGAAAAAGTATTGGTTTGTCCGATGGGGGGGAAGGTGATTGCATGTAACCCTTTTTCATTTTATATTTACTAATGATAAATTTGAGATTAGAGCGTGGTGCGACATAATATACAATGGGTTCACGTAGTTTATATTATATACATATTCAACTAATTTTGTTCACATTCAATGATTTCTCCATAAAAATAGGACTGCCCCCCCACTCAGAGGCCTAGAGTGGGGAGGGCAGTACATGCAATCGCCCCCCCCACCCCACCGAATCGGCAAAAATACCTGAAGGAGAGCGACATAATATAAAATGTATATAATAATTCAACTAATTTTGTTCACAAACTATGATTTCTCCAAAAAGTAGGACCGCCCCCCCCCCACTCAAAGATTTTAGGTGGGAATGGCAGTAGAGGTATTCGCTCCCCACCCTATCGGCCAACAGGGGAACGAAATAATATAAAGATCGGTTAAAATACCAATAACAAGTTTTAATCATATAGATATTCAATTGATTCTGTTAGCAAGCTGTGATTTCTACATATAAATTGGACCGCCCCCCCCCACTCGAAAGTTTATGGGGGGAGGGCGGAATCGATGCCATCGCCCCCTCCCGACCCCACCATATCGACCAACATACTACAGGGGGGGGGGGGCGAAATAATCTAAAAATAGGTTGAAATATAAATAATTAGTATATATTATTAACATAAGTTATAAATTTGTATACAAATTGTGTGAATTCTATACTAAAAATCGTCCGACGAAGGGGCGGGGGCGATCGCCCCTACCGCCCCCCCCCCATGATCCGCCAGTGGGTTAGGCAGGCCATCTATTAGTCAATTTTGGTAACGATGGAACTATAGACTTATGAATATGATAGCCCTACTCAGGGCAAGATTTACCTTTGAGCAGAAATTGGGTAGCAAGGGAGACTTGACCTTTTTAAGGACCCCTGCATTTTTGACCTCCAACATCATGACATGAGATAATGTACTTAATAAATGGATGTCTAAATTTCAATTGATACAGTATATAAGTAAAATTAATATGTAAAAATTATCATTAAGGCTCTTTTATTTGAATAATACCGTTGTTTATTGGGGACATAATGCATAGGGGACAAATTTCATTTCATATATCTCACGTTGTGCTTTTTATGCAACAAAGGCATCTAAAACATAGTCTAGAATCTAGAACAATCCTGTCTAGTATTTTTTGAGTCCATGTGAAAAGCAAGATTATGGCAATGGCGCAATATTTAATTTTTAAAAAAAAAATTAGGACATTCTTTTGCCCCCCCCCCCTTAAGCGGGGATTCGTGGGACTTTTGAATTTGGACTGCCTCTTCCCCATCCTAGCTACGCCTCTGCCCAAGAAATATTTAGCCAGGGCCGGCCTTAGGCCATGCAGTCTATTCGGTCGCAGTGGGCCCCGCGCTAATTCTAAGTGTACATTATTAAATTAAACCATTATAACGTATATAAGAGGGTTTTCGCGACCTCCTGATTTTCCAGGGGCCTCCATGAAATCTCATGAAAAGGCAAAATATACGATAAAGTCCTGAACTTTTTTTGAATTTATTCAAATCTCCTGAAGAATAGACGAAATTGACATTTTGGGGTGCCAATAAATAAAAAAGTGGCATTGCGAGCTTTCATTTGATAAAAATTCATTGCAAAGACGAAAGTAGGCCTATTTTCTAATTGAAAAAAAATAATTTTGACTCTATGCTTATCCCTACCCAGACTAGGCCCCGCGCGATCCGTTTCGCATAGGGCCCCGCAAATGTTAGGGCCGGCCCTGTATTTAGCACCGACATATAATCAATCTCTGGGCTTATAAATGGCCCCATATCTCAAATAGCTTATGGACTCTTTGAAGTCAAAATACGGTACAAGGCTTACTATCCCAGAACATCGAACATACGTTACAGATCTGTATATGAAAGTCCCGTAATAGATTCATCCGTCTAGGCTAACGCTAATTCTATTGGACCATAAAAAAAACTATAGTTGGTTGTTAACCACTAAGTTTGTAAGTCTATAAAGAAAAGACCCTAACCTGACTAAAGAGTTTCAGCACTATTGAAATAATAAAATTTAGAGACACTTTAGAAAGACTAATTACTACGAGGTAAAGTAGAAATAATACATAAGATATAAACCACAACTTACAAATACAACCTGATAAAATACATAGAAAGACACAATGAAAAGGCACATTTTTTAAAGACTCCTATCTGTTGGAAGTACTACAAATGCTCTTTCTTCACTACTGTAGGCCTATCGTTAGATTATGTAACTAGCTGTAAAACCAAGATTGCACAGAAATTAAGTCCTTCTTCCCTAGTGCTATTAGAGCATGGAATTGGTTGCCTGAGCTAGCCAGGAAAACCAGTGACTTGGCAGAATTTAAGTCATTGGTTAACATGCAAAACTAGAGGCGTAGGACGAAAACATCTTTTTTTTTTTTTTGGAAGTAACGTCTGTATTATATAAGATACGTCTAATTAACATGCATAGGCCAAATAGCTAGTTATTCTTTTTCGAAAGATAAACATCTACAGTCAGATTTCTATGAAAATCCTTAGAGCCGTGTCCAGATTTTTCCCAGTTCCCATGACTTTGCAAGATGAATAGAGGAATTGCTTGTACGACTCTTCGCTTGTGAATTTTATAAAAGAAAAGAAAATCTCAAAATGCCCTTTTGAACCCAGATCCCGATGTATCTGTTTGTGAGTTAAAGTCAATTTAATTAATTAATCTTTCTCGAGCTCCAGAACGCAACTAAAAAAAAATCGGTGTACAATCATTTACAATGAACGCTGTAATCAATTGTAATCAAAGTTAGATGATATCAACTTGGAAGTGTGAGGTGTTGTTTTGAGGAATGAGCATTGTAGGCCTATTATCTCCACAATCATGTGACATACGCGGATTCGGTGTCTTTAAATCTCGTACAACTCATTGTTAGGATATTAGTCGATCCAATGACTGGTAACTAGCGACTGTCTGACTTGAACTCCTGCGATAGCTAGTTTCGCATTTAGGAAGTAATGTATATCGATCTTTCTGGATATTTGTTTGACATGTTTCCTTCTGAGTTGAAGATACACTACTGCTTAGCCCAAACCTCCCACAGGACGACGGGGGATGGCAGCGGGCAGGGTATGAACCCGGGACCATCGTGACGACTGAACTACAGTCCAGAGCGCATAGCGCACGACCGGGCTGCTATCCTCTGATAGAACGTACTATCACCTTCCCATGTTTCCATTTTCAGTTGGTCTCCAGAAAAAAATTGTATATGAATTTTCCCAGGCTTACATAATGTGACCTGGATTATAAGGATAGTTAACATACTGCTGGTCAACTAATTGTGTGCTGTCAAGCATGACCTACTGCACACACATGTGACACACAGTCAACCTTGTTGACAGGGTGACATTCAGATCTGAAAAAAAATGCATGTCAAAGTAATTTAGATTAACGTTTGACCCATACACTAGTTGGACCTTGTCTAGACAAATGTATAAATTACTTAGTTACCTCCCCTGTTCTTAAGAGCTAAATAGTTGTTTTTTATTATTTATTTGTGTTAGAGAAATTAGTCCAGAATTTTAAAGTGGCTATAGAAAAGAATTTTATAATGGTAAAATTTAAATCACCCTCATCTGTCTTTAGACTCAGAAAGAGGTGTCATCTCCTGTACAAGAAGTTAGCATTCCACTGGATGAAGCTGTCCAATACAATGATGATAAAATCCCAGAGATTGTTCCAAAGCATTCGACTATACTGACCGAGAGTAAGTTCTTTTTTTTTTCATGAAAATTCTATAGAAACAAAATGAAATTAAAAAACAAACATGAATCTAAACACCACTTATCATTTAAAAACTTTTTTTTACTAGCAATTGGTGAAATGCTGTCAACAATTAAGCACAGCTTCAGATTTTTTCAAATGTGCTCTTATCTCTTGTCACAACTAGAAAGCAATAGTTTATTAAATTTCTACATCTTTTCAATTAATTAGACAAAAACTTATCTTCTTATCTTATATAATACAGATGTTACTTCAAAAAAGAAGATAATTACGTCCTACGCATCATGCATTCAGTCATGCAAGTTAACCAATGACTTTAATTCTGCCAAGTCACTGGTTTTCCTGGCTAGCCCAGGCAACCCATTCCATGCTCTAATAGCACTAGGGAAGAAGGATTATTTGTACAAATTTGTCCTAGCATATGGGATGAGGAATGTGCCTTTATCTTTGTGTCTTTCTGAGTATTTTATTAAATTTTGTTTTTGTATTTGAAGATTATGGTTCAGTGTTTTATGTATAACTGCTACTTTACTTTTGAGTCTTCTGTCCTGAAGGCCTTCAAAATTTAGTAATTTTACTAAAGGTAAAAAACAGTTTAGGTTATAGGATTGTATGGTAGATAACATAGAAGGATCCATAATTTTTAAGTAAGAGGGACCATTTGCTATGTTATTTTGTGGGTGGGGTGTAGGCTATATCAGTGAATGACTTAATGAGGTCATGGATCTGGGTTGTGTAGGCCCTAATTGTTAATGTTGTTGTTAATTGTTGTTGTTGGTTTGTAGCTCCCTATATCTAGTACAACCAAACCAATGTAGGTGTACTAAATATTAATGTAGAACTTGAAATAAACAAGTTTATTTAAGAACAAAACTAAATATAACTTTTATTTATAATTCTACACAGAGTCAACTTTATAGTAGATGCATGTGGAAACACACTTGAAATAATTTAAATTACATACAACTCACTACAAATACACATCCTTTCTGTCCCACATCTCTCCTTCAACTTACCAATCCTCTTTTATACACTTCAATTATGTAAGACCACCTTGTATTTTCATCTGAAACTCTTCAACCTACCCAACTAAAATGTCCCCCTGGCAAACCTCATAGTTACATTATAAACACACACATACACTCTATAACAGTGACAAAGATCTTTTCTTAAAAAATTATGTTTTTCTCAATTCAAGGTGATGAAGACAAAAGTTGGAAGATGCCTGTTGATATTTTTTCCTCAAAGAAACAAAGCAATTACAAAAAATACTCCAAGAGATTAAAGTCTTACTATAAAGCCCAGGATGAACTCATTTCTGCCTACGAGGAAATCATTCAGCCTATTGATGTTCAGTCATCTGCTGAGGTTGTTTCAAATGCTGGCCTTAAAAAAGCTGCCCTGTTTTCAAAGATAACCCTATTCATCAATTTCTTACTGCTTGTTGGCAAAGCTGTGGCTAGTGTTCTATCTGGTTCTATATCCATTATATCCAGCTTGCTTGACTCCTGCTTGGACCTTGTAGGTGGTAGTATCATGTGGTGGGCCACGAGGGCAGTGAAGCGACGTGATCCATATGATTATCCACAGGGGCGCACAAAAATTGAGCCAGTAGCCATCATTATTTTGTCTGTTTTCATGTGGCTTTGCTCTGCCTTTCTCATTAGAGAAGCCATTGAAAAAATTGTAGGCTTAAGTGAAATGTCATCAAGTCTACCAACTGTTCAAGCTCCTACATTTGCTATTGCTGGAAGCACAGTTGCGATAAAGCTTATTCTTTTTTTAGTGTGCCGAAAAGTTAACTCTCCAATAGTCCAGGCTTTAGCTCAAGATCACCGGAATGATGTCATGTCAAACTCTGTGGCTATTGTGTTTGGCTACCTTGGCTCTGAAAATTTTTACGAAGTTGGGAACATGTATGGATTTTCATACCTTGATCCCATAGGTGCAATGCTGATCAGCTTATACATTATGTACAATTGGACAATCACTGGGAGAGAACAAATGAAGCTCCTTACAGGCCATACTGCTCGGCCAGACTTCATAAGTAAGTTAACCTGGATTTGCTTCAATCACCACCCACTAATTCAACACATTGACACAGTCAGGGCCTTTCACTTTGGCAACAACTTTCTGGTTGAGGTGGACATTATACTGCCAATGGAAATGACTTTAAAGGAAGCCCATGACATAGGAGAGAGTCTCCAAAGTCGACTGGAGAATGTAGCCGAAGTAGAAAGAGCATTTGTTCATTTGGATTATGAGTTTACCCACAAGCCATATTCTGAACACAAAAGAGTTTAAAGGATGCAGGCAGAAGCCTCATTAAGACTTACTTAAAAAATCCAAATAAATACTTTATGTATACATTCTTTATGGCATAAAGTCCTTATTTTCAAAATCACAATATTCCATTTTGTATTAAACAACTCATGTCAACTTTATATATGTATGCTGTTCTATTTTTTTAAACTAAAAACTGTTAATATATAAGATACATAAATTCAAATTTTACTGTAAATTCTTTTTTTATCTATGTTCATCTTGGTATTAGTTTAGATTTAGGATCGGTGTCTACATAATGCTTTTTCTTTTCTCTTTTTGTATCATTATTATTATTTTACATGTGAGCTTATAGAAATTCTCTGATGCTGCTAGGCTCAATAATCATATAAGAAAAAATAATAATTTACTAATTATTTGAAGCTCTCTTAAGTGACCACCAAGGAGCAGCAACACTGCTCTTTAATGGACAATTACAATTTACTTAATTTGATATATACAGGGTACCAAAGATGACTCTGAGGTCTCTTATTACCACAATGTGATTTCTTTTTTTAAAAAACGTGTGTCAGAAAATAAAACAAATACTCTTTAGAGATTTTTTTTTCATTTCATTATATTAAGTTATAAACGTTTCACACAATAACAAAGTCAATGAATTTAAAAAAAAAAAATGTCTAGAAGAAGCAATCTTATCTATTTTCTAAAGTAATAATTGCCAAACACTTTTTTAGGACTTTAAAAACCTGACTTATGTATAAATAAATTAAAATTTAAGCTTCATCAAATGTATATAAATAATGTTAGATGCTTGTTTTAGTAGCAATATATAGTTGTTGTTTTTTTTTGGGGGGGGGGGGGATTCTGCACTGTTTTTGTAGAGTGCAAATCAGCATTAAAAATACCAAGAAAAAAATATATGTATAAAAATATATTAGTGAATTCTATTTTAGCAAACTAAACCTGTTATTGAGACTGAAATAATGGCAGATCTATGATATATAGTGTAAGAGAAACCAAAGCCTTATATTTAAGACATTTTTTGTGACATTATAGTCCTACTGCATATCACTAATAGATTTTTCTTTAATATGAAATCATTACTTTTTATTTTGAATGTGATTTTGAATGGTATAAAACAGCTGTTTTTATAAGGCAAAAAAAAAAAATGCACAATCACATTTGAAATGTTACTTAGAATGTAATATATTCTTAACAACCAAATATTAATTGACCCATTATATTTATAAATGGTAAAAAAAAAACATTTTAGCTACAGAGGGGACCTAATATTGTATTTGTTGGCAGCATTCAGTCATAGAACAACTATAATTCATCTTGAACACGTTTTCATGTGACTGTGGAGCCCTATTTTGGAGAGATACTCCCATTCACATATATCGCATATATTGTAATAATGCTTCAATTATGAACGGACTGTGGGAAAATAAACAAAAGCACACATTGCTATTACATTGAAAGTTTGTTAAAAAATTAATAATTTTCTTTATATAATTTTTTTTTATTTACTGCTGATCAGCTTGTACATATATATATATTACATAAAACACTAGTAAATTTAGTAACAGTTGAATAATTCAAATAACACATGCCTAGTAATATCTTATTTCCATTGTGCATGATTCAAAGGAGCTGTTAAAATCCATACATAAAATGTGACCTATTGTTTTTATTATTAAACATTCATTTGTCATAGATTTCAATAGACAAAACATGTCATGTATTGTTGCATTTTTGTTTTCCTGTGGTGTGATCAAAACAGTATATAAAATAAATATATAAGACTTTTAATTCTGGTTTTGAAAATATGTATGTGTTTGAAAAAAATGCAATTTAATTAAAAAAAAAAAAAGTTTACTTTCAGAAGACCAATGTAATTATTGCATCTAATTAATTACTCCTCCATTGGACGGTCCCAAGCCCGGGTGAGAAAGGAGGCGAGTTGAGCGCATGGCTAGCTACCCTACCCTGTGGAATAACCATTAGCTACAGAAACACAAAGCAGCAATTACATGATAAAGGTGATAGTGAACTTGGATTTTCAAAAGCATCAAAATTTTTAGATCTAAACATGATTGACAGATGAACAGACAGACAACACACCTTGAACAGGGACGTTCTGAACAAAATAGCTAGTCTTAAAAGCTTGGTTGAAACCAAGAAGACTCAAGATGTCTCAACTGACCTAACTTGGGTTTTGAACACTGTGTCATTTTCAGTTTTTTTTCCCCCATTCCATCTTCTTTCAGGGGCGAGGCGTAAGTGACGTTAGTGTGCACTTGGTTTTTTGTCTTGGGTTTTTCCATTCCCCCTTTAGTGGTTATATTGGAGCACTGGTTTGAACAATTGTCAAAATTCCATAGTTTGAAACGTTCTCTTTTTGAGCCTTCTTCAGTGAAGGACTCAAGATTTCTGAAATTTTGCTCTTTAGAATAGTAGGTGCTACCCAATATAAGAGTTATTTTTACTTTTTCGTCCTCTTCTTATATCTTGTATGTCCCTGACGGCCTGTTCTGATATCTTATATGTCCCAGACGGCCTCTTCTTATATCTTGTATGTCCCAGACGGCCTCTTCTTATATCTTGTATGTCCCAGACGGCCTCTTCTTATATCTTGTATGTCCCAGACGGCCTCTTCTTATATCTTGTATGTCCCAAAGGACTTTCCCAGGATACGGGTTTCTCCATTGCGTTGGTTGGGACCAGACGCCACACGAATGGATTCTCAAACATGTAAGGAGAACCCACTTTATCCGGAGTCAGATCTAAAGTTGTCACGAGGCTTGTCATTGTGGCGTTGACGGCCCCAGGGCCTGCCAATTTAAGGAGCAAAGTGTCCGAAGTGTGGATCAAGCCCCCTTCTAGTTCTTTTTTCTTCGTTCACGAAAGTTTTAACAGGCATAAAGGAAAACAAATGAATTCAAATAATAAAAGGAAATTTTAGAAAAAAATAAACTTTCGACTCCCACACGTCTCAATTTTTTTGTTTTGTTAATATGGCCCGCGGGCCGATCTAGGTTGGGCATAACTGCATTGAATGATAATAATCAAATTCGCGATTGCAATAATCGCTCTCAATATATACATTGCTTTAAATAACTAGCTGATACTGCTACTGGTTATAAGGGCTTTGTTATTTATAAATATATATGGTAATGTTTTTTTTTATTTTTTGTTTGTTAATATAAACTAACTTTTTTTAAAAATAACAATGCCAATGTTAATTTAGTTTTATTTAAAAATACATTTTAAAAAATTGTGTGCATTCTTTACAAAGTACATATTTTGTTATATTTTGTTATAAAGAATTTTTTTTTTTTTAAAAAGTGGGAAAAAATAAGTTGTAAGGGTTATTATTTACCGTTTTTCTAAACATTTCGTTTTTTTTCTACATGATTGCTTGCTTATGTCGATTTGGCCGCAAGGTTGTTATAGCCGGAAAATGTAATGGATGTAAGCATTTCACTACCTACAAAATGTTTCCTAATGTCAATGGCATGCGTTTCAAATAGCCTCTGACAACCAGTCCAACTCTTGGCCTTCACGTCTGGCTCAGACATTGAGTCCAGCGGAACTGTTTTCACTAACAGAAGGGACGAAGACGAGTAACTGGCGCCTAAACCAGTAAGCTTCGGGCTTGAGGGACACGTTATAGCACTGGCTGGCTACTCACCTAGAAGAAGGAAAACTCTGAATTTAAACATCTGCTGCTTGCAGCCATGCCCAATCATGGGAAAGTCTGCGAGAGTTAACCCTGAGGAAAAATCATTAGGCAGTTTGCAAAACCTGCGACGCGGCTAACCCCTAACTGTATCGGCACTTGCCGTTCCCTTGGATACATCGGCTGCATGAAAGGGGGGGGGGGACTAATTTGTGGGCGACATCGTTTGACCACAGCTAATACCCAGGCATTTATTTCCATGCGATGATCCATGGTCGCTTTGCGACTGAAGGAGGCCATTAAAAAATGTGTCGAAATGGCCAGATTCTCCAACAGTTCTGGAAAAGTGATCTTGCTTATAAAGAACGTGTCATTTTTTATGTCTAAGTTCAAAATGTCGGCTCTCGACCTTGAAGATAATGATATATATATGTACAATATTAGATTCATTTAATTTAATTAATGATTTTAAAAAATATATATGAATGTAATATATAACCGTTGATTACGATAAAGCTTCTATGTTACATTGACTAAAAGTGTTTCTCAAACGAGAAAAAAAATTGGTCGCTCCCTAGAGTCCCCACTCCTCCCTTTTAGCAAGCTGGAGACCTTGGGGAGCTCTTGCAGGTGGGCTCATGATGGTTATATGAATGAAATAAAAAAGAAAAGAAACTTAGACATAATTATAGCAGTATCTTCTGGTTTTATTTTTTATAAATATTTACAATGTGTTTAAAATCCAAATTTACGAATTTAATGCTTATTAAAGCTAGTATATTAAGATCTATTCTTTTTTAAAAGTGTTTTGTATATAATTTTGAAGTGTTCTTATGCCAGAAACGTTTCTTTCTAAGGATATTCTTGGAGAGGCAGTGAGTTCTCCTTCGTGTAGCAAAGAGGTCGGAGGGAGCGCCTTGATGAGCTTCATAACTCATTTTTGTCACATAGTTTGTACATACGTGGTAACATGATGACCACTTTCATCATCTAGTGAGCTAAGGTATTTGTACTGCGTACTTGTGCCTCCTCGTGTGTCTGGTTAGACCGGAATGTTCGGCTGCACACTGGGCAGGTTCTTCCAGCTCGAGCTTTTGTAAGTTGCCTTGCTTCTTTTTTATTTCAGAGATATAGAGGACTCTTCCATTCTACAGATGTGGCCTTACCATCGCTACCGAGACTGCTTCAGGAGTGTGTGGATGCTTTGCTGGCCCGCTTTTCGAAGAACTTCAGTGTCAGGTATTTTTTCTTGCCATTAAACATTCAGTATTTTTCTGAGACAGATCATGTGGAACTTGGCTCATTTTTTTTTCTTTGCATGTCTTCTCTCTCTCTCTCTCTCTCTCTCTCTCTCTCTCTCTCTCTCTCTCTCTATATATATATATATATATATATATATATATATATATATATATATATATATATATATATATATATTATATATAACGTAAAAGTGGATGTTATACGGATGTATGCAAACGCGACATGAAGCTCTTCAAAATCGACACTGGCAACTGGGAAGAGGTGGCACTGGACAGATCCTCATGGAGAGAGAGCATAAAGGAAGGGTCAAAGATTGCAGATGTCATACACAACAGAAGCAGAAAGAAGGGTGAAAATGCAACGACGCCTGGTGATTATATATGCCCAACCTGCGATCGCAGCTGTGTATCAAGGATTGGCCTCTTTAGTCACACAAGAAGTTGCAAAGGGAAAAGATCGTCTCTCGAGACGTAAAATGCCACAGATATTATATATACATACGCGCTTATGACGGACTAGATGTAGCTTAGGCTATATGTCGGCCTACCTGTGCTTTGTGTATGTATGTTTATAGGTCCTTAGATATATAGGTCATGTGTACTTGCCAGCTCTTAAGTGGCTTGACATGTTGGCAGGGCCGAGTTTTACAAATATAATAAATAACTCTTGTACAGTAAGGATGCCCACGTGTACTAAAAATTATGCTGTTGTATTTGTTTCAATAGTTTTAACATACAGATCCATAGTCTACAGAATATAGCAGCTTTTGAAGGTTGCATTACTAGAACCAGTAAATAAGTAGATCTAGATGTAAAGTAAAAATACTAGAAAGCCAGAGCCATGGACGCCTAGGGGAAAAAACTTTCTTTAGTTTATATGCAAGTAGATTTTGATCTAGTACATGTATTATAATGTATTATATAGATCTGCATAGTAACACATATATGATATAGATCTAGATCTATCTACACCCGGATCACTATAGATAGTTTTATAGTTTAAGCACTCATATAGGTCTACTGATTCCCAATCTAAATTTAAATTGGCCACTAGACCTTTAGTTCATACCACATAATTAACTTTATACATAGTCACACACTCAAAATGCTCGTAGCCAAGCCAAGGGGTTAAATTGAGTTTAAACCTCCCTTCTCTGCGTTTTTGAGGCTAAAAAATGCCTCTTAAAATTAAAAAAAAAAAAAAAAAAGTAAATTACACACTCAAAATTCTATGATAGTAACCAGATTTTGAGTTTGAACCCCCTTTAGCGGGGTTTGATGCTAAAGAATACCTCTTCAATAAAAAAAAATACACACTCTAAATTCCATGAGCGTAGCCAAGCCAAAGGGGTTTTGAATTTGTTAGTTTAACCCCCCCCCCCCCCCATCAGATGATTTTGACGATAATACTTCCCATTTCGATATAAAATATAAAGCAAACTACATCAGTCACTTAATTCCAAGAACGTAGCCGCAAGAGAGTTTACAAATTTCTACCAGTGGCTGGGCTCCATTAATAAAGTGCAGTGAATAGTCATCTGACAAAATTGAAAAGACTAAATGTGGTTCAACAAAGATGATTTTAGGAGTCAGTTATAGAGATCGGGTCTCAACCAAGGAAATCATATGCCGAACTGGGAGTCGACCCCTTAGTAAGGTTGTGACAGAGCGTCGCACGAGGTTAGCTGGACATGGCGGGGGGGGGGGGGGGTAAATTCAACCCCCCTTTGGCTACGTTAATAGATTTTAGAGTGAGTAATTTGCCTTTTTTTATATTGAAGAGGGGGTATTTATCGTAAATTTCGGAGGGGGTTTTAAAATCAAAATCTTTTTTAACTGTGCTCTTGGAATTTGGGGATTGTCGTTTGCATTTTTTTTGTTTTGTTTTATAGAAGAGGGGGATTTAACTGCAAAAACATCTGGTAGGGGGTTTCAAACTCGACCCCCCCGGTAGGGGGTTTTAAACACGAACCCCACCTGGTATAGGGTTTTAAACTCAAAACCCCCCTTGGTTGTGCTGGTTTAGTATTAAAATCTCACCTAAAATAAACAAAATCAAAGCAAAAAAATTAGTCACTAAATTCCGATCCCTTCCTGCGGGGGGGATTTCATTTCGGGGGGGGGGGTAGTTGAACCCCATGATATATATATATATTTATATTATAACATGAATATCTATCATACAATGGTAAGCCTAATAGGAATGCTATATCAGGTCACTGACCTTCAGATAGCTCTCCCGCTCTTGTGTTTTTAGAGTACATGTTTTCTAGACTCTAGATCTCTGGTAGTAGAATCTAGATTTAGTCTAGTATCCTTTTTATTTTTATCTTCTTTCTATATTCTATATTTATATCGGCATACCCTCTCTTGGATGTTTTTATTAATCTCTTGACTACTGAGAACGTGTGGTGAGTTAGCAGCTTTATAGATTCTAGATTAGAGTCTGCGTAATTTAGATTCTTAGACATTTTAGTTATTTCTTAGTCTAGTCAGTGACAGTCATCCTTCATTCAAATTATTATCATATGATACTCATTCTTAATCTTATGATTCTAGACCTAAGGACTAAGGGAAGGCCAAGGCCTTAGCCTTAGACTACACTGACTAGTGACTCTGAGTACTGAGTGAGCCTGCACTCACACTGTGACTGTAGTAACACTGGCCTTACACTTAGTTCACTTACTTACACTTTTCAGACTTTTGTCTACAGACACTGAGACAGAGACTACACTCTTAGACACTACTACAGTACTACACTGTCACACTACACAGTAGTAGTAGTATACTACTGTCTACACTCACATTAGTATTAGATTCTATATATAGATCTATGTCACTATAACTTACTGACACTGCCTAAATAGAATACTTATTAATAGATCTAGATTTATTTGTTCTAAAATCTAAATCTAGATTCAGATCACTTGAGAGATTTTGTATTTGTTAAAATAAAGGGGTATTTTTCATATAATAAATTTTAAAAACGTAATTAATTTCTTTAAAAAATCCTCAATTCAGCATTATATAGTAAAGTGCCCCTTTCAGGCTTTGTGATGTTTGAGGGAGCTGATGTAAATGATGAATTTTAGTCATTCATGTTCCCTGAACAGGAAAAATCATATTAAGTAACATCATAGGGATTATTTAATGTATGGTCGTGTGTATTGTTTGTTAGAAGAGTTTATTACAAACAGAACCTAGATCAAGATATCTAGGGTACAGAATGGACTGCTAGTTTGAAGCCAGAGACCATGCCCACTGCAGGTGATCAAGCCAGTTGAGCTGGCGTTGTGGAGAGTAAGATACTGGTATACTGAACATTATACTCTGAGCATGCTGTGACAACCTATCAAACAGGCAGTGAGGAAAAAGGGGGTCATGTAAAGAATTATAAGCATCTATCCATAGATAGTAATTTAAAAAAAAAAAGAGAGAGAGAATATATAAAGTTAAAAATTTAAAGATCGAAATATATTTATTTATATATTATTTATTTATTTATGTCGGTTTCTACAAATAGATTATATCTAATAGTCATTTCATATATTATACAATATATTAATATATATTATATAAGTAAAATATATAGAGATATCTAAATGTTATCTTATAAGTATCCTTTTAAGAAATGTAGTTAACTTTGATACCTCCATCTTTCCTGTATTTGCAATGACACCCAGGATCCCTTATACCTTTCTAGAGGATTTGTTATGTGTGAGGCCCCTGATGATTGTTAACAATTCCATTAGATAGTCTGACCCTCCCTCCATGGGAAAGGCCTTGAGAGGGGGAAAACCAGGAGCTGGCGACCCATAAGTAGTTTGCAGTACTCAGTGCTACACCTTAGAAGAGCCTGCGATGCCGCTGATCCCAAAGTGTATCAACATTTACCATTCCTTTGGTAATATCTGCTACATTCTGAGGGGGGAATAGCTGTGTGAGCAACATTGTTCCAACCATAGCTGGCATTTATTTCATACTTGAGATGATCTATACTGGCTTTGTGAGGGATGGAGACCATTACCATAGACTTATTCAAATTAGCCATTGTAATTATTCTTTATCAATCACAGAGACTACCAGCTATCCAGGAGGATTTTGTCTACAAAAATAAAAGCAACTTAAGTCTGTATAAAAATATATTGCAGAAGTGAATCAACTTCTTTTAATACAATCTTAATAAACTTAAAAAAAACACAGATATAATTTTGCAGCAATTACACAAGTGATGTTTGGTAACTGTGATCAATGTTTATTGAAAAGGAAACCACAGAAACCACATTCTGTGTAGAGGAATGAACTGACCTAATTTATTGTCATGAATTTGAACTGGAATGTGCCTGTACCCCTGTGGGAATTACTCTTAAATCATCATTATACTTGAATAAGTTAAAGAAAAAAAAGTTGGTTTTGTATTATTTTGTTGTTTCATGTGTGCAAGTAGATATAGAAGCTATTTTGCTTTGTCAACTTGTTTCTCTCCTCTGCCCCTCCTTGTATTTAACTTCAATAGAAATTTACTGGGCACAGCACCTGAAGTCAGTCTAAGTGCAACATTAGATTTTTTTCTTTTGACATCAATAAGGTATGAGGAAAAAAGGTTGGGCTCCTATTTACTTCCTCAATATGCTCACTGCAGAGAACTAGCCTTTACCTATCCCTTAGTCTGTTGGATTGTTGGGGCACCATGCAAGATTTGTTGACAGTCTCTCTCCATTCCACTCTGTCTTTTGTCCATTCTTTGATGTTGTCTTCCCATTGCTTTCTCTGTCTGCCTCTTCTTCTTTTTCCTGGTACTGTTCCCTGAAGGAAGGTCTTTGCAAGCCCCGAAGACCTTGTAATATGGCCATAGATTTTTAGCTTGCATTTTTTTTTAAATGATAGTTAGCAGGTCATCATGGGGTCCAATCTCTGCAGTAACCCTGTCTCTAATCTCTTGGTTTTTGATGCAGTCTTTCAATGATACCTAGGATCCTTCTCCATCTAAATTTCATTGCTAGGATCCTCCTCGCTAGTTCTGCAGTCAGCGGCCAAGACTTGCAAGCATATAAGAATGTGCCATGACCAGGGAGTACATCAGTCTGATTTCGGTGCTGAGGGCTATGCCTTTGTCTTTCCATATTATTTTAAATTCTGAAAGTTTTTAAGTTTCTAGCCTACTACATGTAAAATTGTCTTTTTTAGTCTTAATTATCTTTCCCCCCCCCCCAATTATAATTCCTAGGGAAGTCTTAGAATTGAATGCCAGTAGTCAAAGCACTGTTTTTTCAACCAAAATCTCACTAAAGCATATTTTACTATCATCATTATTCTGAATGAGAAGTAATTAAAAGATTAGAAGAAAAAACAACAACACATGGTTTGAAACATGCAATGTGGTGGACAGAAACATATTGTAGGGTGCACTATTTACACATTGTAGGGTGCACTAAACCAACTGGCTAACATTTAACACTAAGATACTAAACCAACTGGCTAACATTTAACACTAAGACATAAACTTTGACCTAATTTTCACCCTATGGTGTCAGGAACCTGTGTAAAGAGGTAGATAACACATCTAGAATGGCTACAAGATTATGACTTTTTTTTTGTTGTTGTACTTAAGGTGATAATTTAAAGCTGTTTGTCCTGTTCTAAGTTGGAAGATTGTAGATTGCTCTTTGTGGGGGAGAAAAATATTACTGTCCAGTTTGTTTGGCCTGGTCATTTCTTTATGCACAGCTCTGTATACATATGATACATACATATAAACTAGTCCTGCAATACATTCTGACATTTTTATTAAGTGTGTGGTAGACGAGTCATTTTAGACATTGTAAACACTACTTCACACCTCCCCCCCCCCCCATTTATTTATTTTTCAGTTCAATTACCTCATGCATCTTTGGGGTTAAAATTTCCATGAGCTCTGACCCACTCTTCTTTTTCTAGTGGAGGGAAAAAAAAGAGACTTTGAAACCTACACAAATCTAATCTTTTAGAAGAAAACTAATCTGAATATCTCAGAACTGTTAAAAGAATTGGAACATGCACATTATCTTTTTTGACGTTCTGCCATTGCCATAATTATCAAATTAAAAGAGGTTTATAGACCAATGGGGTGAGTGGTAAGCATTAATTAGAGGAATTGTATGGTAATGGTGATTTACTCTAGATCAGGGGTTCTCAACCTGTGGGTCGCGACCCCCTTGGGGATTTGCCAGGGGTCGCCAAATACCATTGGAAAAATGGATTGTTATTGTCTATTCTTCAATTGCTGTGTGTTTGCGGGGGGGGGGGGGGGGGGTCGCGGCTAAGTGGGGTATTGTAAAAAGCATAAAAGGTTGAGAACCGCTGCTCTAGATGTAATGTAGAATATACGGCATTCTAGGTTCAGCCTTAATTTAAAGGTCAGGGCAAGGCGTTTCACTTTCAGACTAAGAATTTTAATTTTAAAAAAATACCAGTATCTTTAATATTAAAAAAAAAAGGTGAAAATGTCCTTCAAAAAATTACTTTTTGGGAAAAAACAACTTTATTCTGTACCTTTATTTTAAATATATATGTTATACAGAAATGTTTTATTTTGGACTGATCTATTTATTAATTTGCTATCAATTATTAAAGCTGTAAGAATCAAAACCTTAACTTGCTTTCCACCTCTGTTAATTTAAATGTTTATTTAAATTGTAATCTTTGTGGCTAAGCATTTCTTTTTTATAAATTTTTTTTTGAAATTCTCTGTGCAATTTTATGAAAATACTTTGTACTTGAAAAGTATTCATTAAAAATGACAACAGCGTAGCTAGGCATTCTAATCGCATGACCTTACGGGCTGGCTGTGTTAATGAGCTGACCAGTGACGCGTCTACACCGCCTTTCACCCACTTGTGAAGCGCGACCTCGTGATTGAAGATGGCCTTGGTTCAAGCAAGCATTTCATCTGGCAGTATTTTTCTGAAGTCAGCGTAGAAATTTTAGTTTCCATTTATTGTTACCACTAAAGACGCGCTAGATCTAGTCTGTTGTGACTATTGTCTATAATTAGAGCAATTACCAGCCTAATTTGTAAGCTACACCCCTCCGGGCCCTCCCTCACCTAAAATCTTGTTGTAAGTGAAAGAGTAAGAGTGACTTCGCGTTGAAAGTCGGTAAATCTTCTAGATCTAGCTAGTAATAGTATTTAGATTTAGATCTAAGTTAGATCTAGTGAAGATAATTCGCACCTAACCTGAAACCTGAATTTTTGTCAATTTAATGATCTCGATACATCTAATGTCTAGATTGCTCTAGAATTCGCTAGATTCTAGATTTACGCCAAATCACTTTCTACTAAAGATAATTAGCACAAAGAAGTGAAAAGCCCGCAAATTTAGTGACTTAGATCTAGACTCTAGATCTACGGTATATTCAGTGAAGATAATTTGTACATAGCCGCGAAGAAAAGTCCGCGAATTTTAGTGACTTATATCTAGACTCTAGATTTACTCGAAATCACTAGAATCTAGTGAAGATAATTCTCACACAGCCGTGAAAAGTCCGCATAATTTAGTGACTTAAAGTCCGCGAATTTCAGCGAATTAGCTTGAGAGTCTAGATCTTCTGTAAATTTAGTGAAGATAATTCTCTCACAGCCGTGAAAAGTCCGCGCATTTTAGTGACTTAGATCAAGAGTCTAGATCTACTGTAGATTTAACTAAAATATTTCGCATACAGCTGTGAAAAGTCCGTAAAAATTATTTCACTCGTAAAAGCCAGGGAAACTATATGGTTGAAAAAGATTCTGCTAGGAAAAAAAAACGCGAATAGGTCTAATCCCCCCCCCCCCCCCCCCCCCAATCCAAAAGCCATTTTTTAGTAAGCAAATGTCAACTAAACATTCAAATAGGCCAATATTACCCAATATATTACTGGCTCTGTTTATGAGAAGGATTTAAGTTAGCTAATAAAAGAATAAAACATTACCTCAAATGTACACCATGACTCTAGTATCTATAAGATACACATAGGAACGAAACATTTACATTTCCACCATAGAGTATACACATTATGAAGGCATCTCTAAGAATGTTTCTTATTTTAAAAAATGGAATAGTAACCATTTGTAATGTTTTTAAATAAATCTTTGAAAAAAAAATGGTTGTTTGAGGTTTTGGGATGACAGTCAAGTTGTTACTTGATTAAATTAAAAGATAACTTTCATTACATTTTCTGTGGACATACCACAGCTGATAACATTGTTTCTGTGGCATATTGTCAAGATATTTATTATTTTTAAAATCAAATAACAATAATTGATTTGATAAATGCTTAGTTTTGTGTATGTTTTACTATGTATCACACAAACGGATAAGAAACACATCATACTTTTCATCCTTAAAAAACCTCCTAAAATCTTCTAAAATTTTGTCATGGAAAAGTGCTACTAACCCTGTAAACTGCATAGTATAGTTCCTGATCATTTATTTTAATGTCACTGTCCCACACAAGTGAGAGCACTAATGATTTTGTAATTTAAACGTGCAAAGTATAAAAAAAATCCTTTTCTTTTTAAAAACAAATCTTATCTAAGATAAATAACTTCACACCTACAACTATATTTATCTCAATAATTCAATATTAAACAAAATAATTATTTGACTAATTTTTTAATTTTTAAATGATTTTTGTTTTGTTAGGTACAATAAATAATTGTTTGAAGTTTCAACTTGATTTGACAATGGTTGCAGGAAAAATAAGGTGCTCAGTTATCTTTACATATTTAGCAGTATTTATGAATACTGAAGGAGGAGCTGTGTCTAAGCAGTAAAGTGTTTGACTTCTGAACTGGGGGTCCTGGGATCAAATCCTGGGGAAGACTGGAATTTTTCATTTCAGGATCTTTGGGCACATCCAAAGCTCTAATGGGTACCTGACATTAGTCAGGGAAAAGTAAAGGTGGTTGGTCATTGTGCTGGCCACATGACAACTTGTTAACCGTGGGCCACAGAAAGAGATGACCTTTACATCATCTGCCCCATAAATAACATTATAACAAAACAAAATAAAAAACGTTGAGAGTCCTGTTTTCCACATTAAAAAAAAATCCTAAACATTATTATTTTATTAAACAAAATGAGAATTATATTTTGAAGACTGTTTCTATCTAACTAATTTGTTGTATTGAATTATTAACATATTGTTGTAATCACTTGCCTTGCAATTATGAGGATTGACTGTACCACTGATTATTTAGGCTCAAATATAGACATCAGCTTTATGGTTCAAAATGTAACTATCAAAAGTAATTTTAAATCATTGCTTTTGTTAAGTTTTGAAAGCCTCAATAAATGTGTGTTTGCCATTTACTGTACTGTTATGTAAAAGTGAACAGATGTTTAGTCCATTAGTTTCAATTGTTGGTCATAACAAACAGCTGTTGTCAACACTTAACAGGCTAGATACAAGTCATTAAGTGTAAACAGACAATACAGCACAGAAGAATCTCTTTTACATTTTTTTTTTTACATTGTAAACATCTTAACATTTTATTGTTATAAGGTTCATAAATAAATATAATTTTGCTAGTAGATAAAAACTTGTCAGCCATTCTAAAAAAAAAAATACATATATGCATGCACAGTCACACACACACACACACACAAGTCATTACTTGTACACGGACTTTAAAGCATATATTGGACTTATGTAATTATTCTTGTCTACATGATTAAAACTAAACAGCTTAGAAAATTTATTAAAAAATGTCAAGAAAGAGCAATGCCATTGATCCTAAACTACCAGGTAGGAATTATTTCTTTGGACCTAACAGCTGTATGGTTAGAGGGAAACTGCTGTCTGGTCAACAACATTTGAACCCTAGCTAATGCACAAGCTGTATCTCATCAGTATGAGATGAACCATAGTGGTCCTACTACTGAAAGTTGAAAAGTTTTAGCTTGAGCAGAACTTTCACTCTCATAATGAGAAATTCTCCCCCAAGATCATCTGCACACTACAATGTTCTTTATATTTTGCTAAAACAAACTAAACATTCATTTATTAATAGCTTTTATAAACATTTACATTTTATTTAGACAGTAAAAATGCAAATGTCTTTTGATAAAATCCTTTTTTGATTCTAAAGGGAAAATTAATTGGCCCATCTGAGCTTTTTTACCAGACCAAACCTTTTAAACCTTTTGTAATGAAATCATTTTGGCATAGCTTTTCATTGTCTCTATCTTACATTCTCCTCAACTATAACCTATATGTTTGTGAAAATTGACTTTTTTCTTTAATAATTTTAAAAGTATTTGATGCTGATGATATTCTTGTATTAGCACAGCAATGATAAGCTCACACAATGTGTCTTTGTTCTTCCAGAACAGTTCCTGAAAGATAAGATTGAACAATGGCAGAAAGTAACATAGAGCAGAATGGAGACATTTCCAAAAATAATGCAGGAGAGACTGTAAGTAATCCATTTCTGATTCTAGTAGGCTTTTAAGTCTTTCTTAGGTAATGCAATCAATAAATAACATTTTGGATTTTAACAGACTATAACATTGGATTTGTGCAGATCATAGAATGCAATTTCATAGATTGTGGTTGAGATTCTGAGGTTCAAATATTGTATGGTTTTCCCTTCAAAACAATATCTGAAAACAACATTGTAATGCCAGAGATACTGATTTAAACATAAAATATTTTCTAAATAAATACAAAACATTCTAGAACTTAGAATCACTATGTTGATGAACCTATTTCATAAATAAAGAATACAATTTAATTTTAATACATTTACAACATTCACTGAGGCCCCGAAACAGTTAGTGCATCTCCTCATATTGTCTCTACAATCTACGTCTTGCCTTTTGCTCAAAATATCTAATCTATTTTTAACATGCATGGAAACTTCTTAATTTTTGTCTAGTAAACAATTTTCAACTGCGACTTTGCTATGCTATTACTGTTCTAGAAAAACACAAGGAGAAATAAATTTTTGTTTTTCAAACTATGACCGTGAAGCACTAATGTTATGTGTCATTAAAAAAAATAGACTGCTGACATGAATTCTATTTTCTTTTTTGATTAGATTTGTAACAATTAAGATTAACCTGTTTGCTTTAATGCTGATTTGTTTCATTAGTACAATCAATCGAAAGAAAAAAAATTCTTTACAAATATTTTTTCATTACTATCTTATTTATAGGCAGATTTTTGTTTCTGTGTTTGATTTTTTGAGTTGATGACATTATGCTTGAGCGCTGGTACAAGAAAAGCATTAGATTGTTAAGCTTTTTTAGTTCACAAGTCTGTGAAACATATATATAGTGTGATGCACACAAGCACTAATTTAAAAATATCATATCAAACTAAAGTTAATTATAGGGTAAGGTTTTATATCACTTTTCACTGTGTAAATATCCAAGCTCTGCTGGTACCATGCTACAGAAATACTGTATTGTTTCAGTTATAATATTTATACATTTTTATTCTCTCAGATTTCATTAAAGGGTGGCACCCATGAAGAGGATACCAACAGTTTAGAGGCAGGATACACTAACTCACGAATGATGGAACTGACTCCTCTTTGTGACTCTGTGGAAACTAGTAAGGCATAGTCTCACTTTCAACATTTGTTAAGTGTTGCTATGAAAGGGAACATTGAAATTATGTAGTTTTCACATCGGGATGACTAGGTCTAGAAGATTCTTTGTCCCCACACCAGCGTGATATAAATCCCAACAGGAATAAATCACAGAAATATAATCAGAATATTGAACTTTGAATAATTTAATTGAATAAAGTAAAGCACAATAGCTTTAAAAATATAGTAACACTATAGTATCAAATTTAATCAATAGATCCATATGAGAATCCTGATGATAAAAAATGCAAATTTACAACTGACTCTAGATCTTTCTTCTCTCCTTCTTTTACATCAATACATCAACATTTATCTTCTGGAAGATTTTCAAAAGTGAAAGAAGGGGGATGGAATGTCAGACTTCTTTCTCATTTTTATGCACATTATGTCTACGTAAATTATGTACATCGATAAGAACCCATGTCTAAGTTGAGATACTTGGTGTGTAATAATAAAACAGCACCTACCTAAATAAATTTTAAATAGAAATCACATCCAAAATATGTAAAACATTTTACAAACATTTTTTACATATATCTGCGTGTGTGTGTGTGACGTTTTATATTATATAGCTTTTGTAATTTCTTTTATAGAAAATTAATTCTCTTAACTTATTTTACAGTATGAGACTTGAGAAAAACTGCAGTAAACATTTTTCTAAACAAACTACTTGATACAAGTTTTTTTTTATGTGATTTTTTGTTTGGCAGCATTCCTTAACATTTTGTATATGTCAGGATGATATGAAAGCAACAAAACTTTATTCTCTCTTTTTAAGGTGATGCTAACAACAGTTGGAAGATGCCTGTGGACATATTCTCAGCCAAAAAACAACAGAACTACAAAAACTGTAGAAAGAGAGTTAGGTCTTATTACAAAGCCCAAAACAAACTCATCACTGCCTATGAAGACATTTCACTGGAGGTTGAGGTGGACATACCAACAGAAGTTCACCCCCATGTTAATCTTAAGAAGGCAGCATTTTTCTCAAAGATAACTCTGCTTATCAACTTCTTACTGCTTGTCGCCAAAGCTGTGGCTAGTGCTCTTTCTGGGTCTATCTCAATTATTTCCAGCCTGATGGATTCCTGCCTGGACCTCGTCAGTGGCAGCATCATGTGGTGGGCAACTAGAGCAGTGAAGAATCGTGACCCTTACAACTACCCACAGGGTCGCACAAAGCTGGAGCCAGTGGCTATCATTATTTTGTCTGTTTTCATGTGGCTGTGCTCAGTGCAGCTGATTAGAGAAGCCATTGAGAAAATCATAGGCCTGAGTGACATGTCTTCATCTCTCCCAGATATTGATGCTCCTACATTTGCTATAGCTGGGAGCACTGTTGTGATAAAGCTTATCCTTTTTTTAGTGTGCAGGAAAATCAACTCTCCCATTGTCCAGGCATTGGCTCAGGATCACAGAAATGATGTCATGTCCAACTTTGTAGCCATTGTGTTTGGCTATCTGGGCTCAAGGAATTTTAATGAGATTGTACACAAGTACGAGTTTGCATATCTTGACCCCATTGGTGCCATTTTGATCAGTTTGTACATCATGTACAATTGGTCGAAAACTGGGTGGAAACAGATGAAGCTCCTCACTGGTCACACTGCCCGTCCATCTTTTCTAAGTCAGTTGACCTGGATCTGCTTCAATCACCACCCCCTGATCCAACATATTGATACTGTCAGGGCCTTCCACTTTGGCAGCAACTTTCTGGTTGAGGTGGATATCATATTGCCTGGTGATCTGCCCCTTAGGGAAGCACATGATATAGGGGAGAGTCTCCAGCATAGGCTTGAGAGCGTACCAGAGGTAGAGAGGGCTTTTGTACACTTAGATTATGAGTTCACTCACAAGCCCCACTCAGAACATAAAATTGTGTGATAGTCTGTGTAGATATGTATATTGAAAACAAAATTTGTATCTACTTCAATATTGGCTTCGCACACAATGAATGTTGTTTGATTTATAATTAATATTATATAAAAAGCTATTTGATAATGCTTTGATTAATATTGAACTGGGACTCTAATACTGTGTATTGGTTCTCCGAGGCTGATGTTTGAAAAGTTTAACCTGTAAAAGACTTATTATTATTTTTTGTTTTTATGTAATTTTACATATAGTTGATGAAATTTTGTTAAATTGATACCTTGTGATTTTTGTTTACACATGATGATCACTAAACATAAGAAACAAGCTGAAATATTTCTTGCCACTATTTATCTAAGGCTCTTACTTCTGAATTTATATTAATGATTAAGTTGCTGTACCAAATTATATTTGTTTCAGTTTTGAACTAGAAGGCTGGCATGAAGCATATTTTAAAAGTCATTCAACATTCTTTCTTTAGTAATTGTACTTATGTTAGGGTGAATAGTTTTAGCTTTAAACTACTGTTTTAAATTGAGTATTCCAAACCATTGTTTGAACACTATTGCATAATATCTTTTTGTGTTATATACTAATAAAGCATAATATCTTACTTTGTTTTGCTATAAAACTATTTGATTTTTTATGTTATTCACATTTTTTGTTTGTAATTTTGAAACCATAAGAATTTTGAATCCTGCTTGAAAGAGATTAGCAGAATGATTGACTTGCTAGAAGAAATATTTGCACTAGTTCATTTAGTAAACATTTATGATATGTTAAGATTTCTAGTCCCTATTTAGAATCCTTGAGTATCCTTGAGAATATTTGATGACCTTAAAAGATTGAGAGCTGAACTCAAAATAAACTCAAAACGTTTCCTTTAACATTAGTGTCTATTTTGATACACCATATACCTTCACTGGAAAAAGTTAACATTGTTACCCTTTTGCCCACCAACATTATTTGAATGAATTTTTTTTAAAATTGTGAATTGTACATATATTTTTTTTTTTCAATACAAGTTTTTTTTTTTTCTAACATTTATTTAAATCAAAGTCTTAAAGTCATTACAAGCACTAGTCATGACAGTTATAAAAAAAAAATGTTTCTGATAACAATGAATCAGAAAGTACACGACTTATATGATCAGTTTAAATACTGCACTGGTGAAAACAAACACAAAATATAAATCAAATAGAGACACAGTTCTGTGTATTTGTGTTGTGTATATCAAATAGATAAAGATACAATGTTTTGTATATTTGTGTGTGTTTATTTTCTTTTATTAATTTGTTTTTTGAAGTAGAGCTTTATCAACCAGATATTTGATAACATTCAAGAGTTTTGTAAGAGAAATACTGGATTGTATGTCTAAGGAAACATTTGGTGAAAAGTCAATTGAAAAGCAAATAATTTTTATTGTACATTGTCAATTTTTATTTGAAAAAAATAATAATGTAAAACATCAGTTTTGTCATTATTTTAATATATTAAATCCAAACCAGTCCCCCATTATATTTTTTTTTTCAAATATACTTAATTAGAATGTTTTTCTACACATAAATGTTTTAAACTTTAGCTATTTGTATACACATGTGATTTTTAAAAACAATGTATGCTGATTTTTTTGCATTGTTTGAACATGCTAGGTTGTTGATCTCTTTACTTCCTGTAGACCTCTAGGAGATCCATTTCAGTAACACAAGTCTAATGCATCATGAGAACCAAAGTTTTAACAACCATTAAATAGTCCCAGCTTTGAATCCAAATGAATCTCTGGATTTATTGTTTTTTCAATTGATCAGTGATGAAGGCTATACATTTTTCAATAAATTGATAACTTTACCTTTAAGAATAAATATCTAAATAAATAAATATTTCAGCATGTATGTAACTTATTATTAATGTCAGGTTCATTGAGTTATAAATAGAAATAGTAAAGTACCCCTTTCAGACCTTGGGATCTACAGGGATGATGATGTAAAGGTTATCTGTTTCTATAGTCTATGGTTAAGGAGCAAGGGTGTTATGAGGCCAGTACAATGACGAGCTGCGTTACTTTCCCCAAATTATGTCAGGTATCCATTAGAGTTGGGAGACTTCAGGGGCGCCTTTAAAATCCCAAAATTAAAAATCCCAGTTTTCACCAAGATTCAAATTCGATACCCCTTTGCTCGTGAAGCCAAGCACTTTTACCTTTCAGCCCAAAGCCCCCATAAATAGAATAAGCTAAAAAGAATGACAGTTACTTTTGTTTTTTTATGGATTTGATAAAAACTAAAATGAATGTTTCTGTTGACTTTCTTACAGTGTTTTATAAAATATTAACATTTTAAAATTCTCAAAATGGCATTCTAGATCTTTCTTGACCATTTCATTAATTTACAATTTGATAGAAATAATGTCCTGTATAAAATTGATATTTGTTAAAATAATGTTTGGAATGTGCAAGTTACTTCTTGGTTTTCATAGCTATATATGACACTGTTCCTTAGTCTTTGGACAATAAGACTGTTATGCTTTTGAGAAAAGTTTATTTACCTCTGGATGGGCATTTTTTTGTTTTATATTGTGCACATTTTTTATGTACAATATTTTTAAAACCTTAAATTGGCTTTTAAAAAATGTAAATCCCTTATCTGTTCCATACTAGTTGATCCTACATTAATTGTTACAGTTTGATTTGTTATAAATAAAGTTTGTAAAATGTAAATTTAACTTTTTTTTACAAGATATCAACTTCTCCTTCAGTCCTCTCTACATATATGGTGTCAATATTTTTGTCATTATTGGAGACAGGAGGTCTACTAATAAATCCTGACTCTTGCACTTTGGAAAAAAGTGTACTTTGCATTTAGTAACTTAGTAAATCAGAATAAATATTAGTTATTTCTGCTGTTGGGCTCAGTAAAATGTAAAAAAATATATTAGTTCTGTAAACGCATTAAGCATTCTTAAATTATTATTATACAGATAAGGCATATCTCTACATATATATTTGGGAAATACCACTGACAGACATCAAGAAATCTCTGAAACCACATAACATGTAAATGAAATTTTGTACACATGTTGGGTGCTCACTGAGAAAAGTTTTTGATAGATTCACACTCTAAATTGGAGATTGGTAACAAAACACAAAAACACGAGCCATTTATTACTATTTGTTCTGATTTTTTAAAGCATCTGAATTTAAATAACCAACCAAAACGAGACCTCCTTTGTTTTTTAAAAGCACTCTAAAATACTTATTGGTGCTTATCTCATCATTATAAACTGTCTGATATTTCCTATTTTTCCCCAAAATAGCTGCATGAATGAGTGTGTTTGTGTGTACTAAGCTATAAAAACAAAAATGAAATTTGTGAAGGACTATTTTTTTTTTGTTGCAGTTGGAATAAGAAATACTAGAATTCACAGGCCAAAAGTGTGTTATAATGCTCAGTATGCCAAAAATAAGGATTTGGAAAAAAATCAAAACAAAAACAAACATAGAGCCTATCAAGGATTTCAACTTAAAGCTTGTAGAATTCACAAGCCAAAGTATGTGTGGAAGAGCATTATAACGCAGGCCGATTCATTGTAAGTGCAAAAACAATAAGTTCTGATTAAAAAAAAAACAACAAAATAAAGCCTATCAACTAAGGTTTCATTATGGCAAAGCACAAGAGTATCAGGAATGCTATAATTCATGAGCTAAGAGTCTGTGTGGGAAAGTTTTTTTTGGTTGGGCAAAAAATGAGATGGAATTATGTTAAAAAGAAATGCATATAGGCCATTTTGAAATGAGTATATTGAGATAAATCAGGTAGCCAGAGGGTAATCTAATCTATAATAAAGCTATGTATAGTGTTGAAAATAGTTTTGAAATATCTTTATAATCATTATGAAAATATTATTTTACATTCTGTTCATTCCTTATGCTTGTGATGTAATATAAACACATCTATATTCAACTGTCATTATTTTACTAAATGATTTTATTTGGAATATATTTTTATACATATTTGTTTTAGAGTTCTTGTAGATAGTCTATTTGTGTGGTTTATATTTGTCTACTTCATCAGGGCCGGCCTTCGGCAGCCGCCTAAGGACTCTACGAATTTTTTTTTTAAATAGCAAAATATAGATCAAATCTCAAACATAGCAGAAGTCTATGGCTCTATGTCTACTATGATTCAAGATTTATTCTCGAATGTTTAGATCTACTTGTTAGACTACATATTTTAGAAGAGTATTGTTTCTTCCTTTTGATGAAATTTCGAAAGGTTATTTCTAATCTGGTGCCACATTTGTGCTATCAGCATTATATGAATAAAAACTTATTTGTTGATTTAGATATAGATACAGTACTGGAATGTTTTTAATTCATTGGCCTTTTTCGGTCTTAATTTTTTTTTTGTTTTTCTATTTCATTTAGGGCCACCCTATTAACTTTGCCTAGGTCCTCCAATTACCTAAGGCAGGCTCTGACTTTGTTAACACATAAAATTGTAACAGTCTTGATGATTCACTTAGCTATCTATCTGTTGTGCCCAAAATTACCAACACATATTGAGGGCCCTAATTGTGTTTAACTGGCCAGTCTACATTTTGTGCAAATTGTATGCCCCTTGATTGATATTTTAGAAACATACACACTTAACATCTATTAGTTTAGATTACAATGTGATAAATTTTAAGTGTTTCTTATCTTGTGATAAATAAATGTCTTTACTAAGATGCTTTGGTAGATCATATCATTTGATGTTATGATTTCAATTGTGTTACATCTCTAAGAGTCACAGTTGAATTAAAGGTGATCTCAAACTATTAGCAACCAAAATGTCTTTTGTTTTAGTCTATACTTGAAATTTCAACTAGAAAAACAAAAGCTTTGAGTCATTATTTTTATAGCTTTTATATATCGCTACTTTCATGCTTATAGCATGCTCAGGGCGCTTTTGGTCCAATCTCATTTATGGACCAGTGGGAGGGAGGGGGTATCTAGGAGTTGGTTTTCCATGCTGCCTTTAGTCATGCCAAAGTCATAAATTAGATAATAATTTAAACCTTTTGTTTCAACCATCCTTATTTTACACAAAAAGGGAGTAACATTATCTTCACATAGCCTCATAATGGTAGTAACTAATTATTTATTGTTGAATACTTAATTTTACTTTAGAACTAAGGGTATGATTAAATTTCATGTTTCATTATTATTACTTTTCAACCAATCACTTTGATTCATCCAGGAATATTATGGGCTCATGTTCGAAATTTAAAAAGACATTTTTTTATTTTCACCCGAAGGTTATGCTAAACCAGAATTGTGTCTACAATTATTTCGGGAATGTTTTTGATGAACAAAACAATACAACTGCATTTGTTAGGTCAACGTTTCTCACAATGAGGGGAAGGGGGATTGTACTTTCATGTTATTTATCAATCCATGTTTGATTAACCAAGTAGAATGACATTATTAAAAATGTTTAACAGATTAAAATATTTAAAAGTCGTTTCATCTTCTAGTGACAACATTTTATAAATGTATACCATCTTCGATAGAAGCGTCTGCAAGAATATAACTTTTTTGTAAAAGGCATTTCAAAACATTTCCGCTAATGTGATTTTTCTCAACTTTCTTTGGTCAGAATGGTTGAAATTCTTCCAGCTGTTTTACATTGTAATGTTGATGACTTTTGTGTGACAAAATAAAAAGGTCCAAGGAAAGAAGTCTTACTTTGAGGATGAACTTGTGATGATCACGTGGTATTTCACGCCTATTGCAGATGTACGTAACTCGAATGTTCTCTCATAATAGTAATAGCCAGTGCTGCTTCCTGTTTTGTTTTATGAAATGAATATTGTGCTCATGTTAATGCTTGGTGGTTGGTTTGAAGCTTTAAACAGTCGGTTCATCTAAACGATGCGTATTAAATTCTTAATATAGAAATTGAAACATAACAAGCTTCTTTTAAAACAAAACTGAATATAACTTGAATTTATAAATGGACACAGATTCAACTTGAAAATATACACACAAAGTGGCAAAAAATAGTATTTGATATGAAGATCAACTGTCACGCAATGAGATATAACTAAAGCTGTTTTTTTGTTTACTTTGTTGCGATAGGAATGTTATTTGAGCTTTCTTGACATTGTTTAGTTTGTCGTAAAGATCTCCAATCCTTATTTACTTTAACCTTTTTTAACTTACAATGTATGTGGGTTGCACCTCTAATGGCCAGGCTGATTGGCTCACTTTTGGTCCCCACTCGGTACCCAACTCTCACTGTGGCTCCCAGTAGCTTATAGCCTGCTCAGCAACCACATACCGGAAAAAAACTGTCCGAAAGGTAGAGTGTATCTGATGTGTACATGACACTAAACAAAACAAACGTTATGATTCTGTCAAACCTAGCTTGTGTCTGGACTTGGCGCAAGACCATTCGTCACAGAAGGCCTCAACACTGACCTTTGATGTGGCAACCTGTTGGCTGTGGAGAACAATAGCTCGATGCCACATCATACAGACATGTGACGTGGCAACGAGCTATTGGGGCTTTATTTCTCAGCTACTCACCAAATATTCAGGACATTACCTACTCAACCGATTAAAAATGCTAGATAAATCAACTCCACAAAAGTACATTGTGTAAATACCATTGCAAAATGAATTTTCCAAAAAAAAACAACAAATTGGTTTAAACAAAAATTATTTAATGATACCGGTATTAAAAAGATTTAGATTTTAATAAATTTATGTACAACTTGATCAACATTGCAAGACAGGCTCACAAAAAAATGATCAAATTAATTCAACAATTCAGAGATGCTGACAATTATTGAAACTCATAAACTGCCATCAGTATATTTACATTATAGAACATAACAGCAGCAACATGAATTTAAGTGGGTTAATTTAATAACATCAATAATTGTATGGAAGCTGCTAACATACTAATGAAAAAAAAAGTGCTGATTTTTGTAAAAAAAAAAAGGTGGCAAGCATAAAAAATTTGGATAACTTAATTGGCTAGCTTAACTCTTTGATATTTGCCTTGAATCTATGTCTTGATAAGAAAAACCAATAAGTGGGTCAAGTTTCTAGCTCAAGATGTTGGTGCCAGAAATAGCTGTATTTCTTCTTCCGCTGTCTATCTTTCTCATACATATCCTCCAATAACTTGTTTGCATTGATAACGTGCATTAATAACAAAACCAAAAGTCCGATGAAGAAAGTAAAATTAAATTGAGTGAAGATGTAGACTTTATAAAAGCTTATGTACTATACTCATATAGTACCACTCTATAAAATATATAATAAATAAAATCTGCATAGAAATTAAGAAAAATTTAAACAAATACCCGGCATGTGGTAATTGTTAACCTAATTGTTTCTAAAAATTAAAAGCTTCTATCTTAAAATTGATTCTGGTAAAACTTTGTATGGATTCATTATTCCCTTTGGATCAATAGTTTTTTTCACTGCTGCCATCAGAGTGACTGCTGGTGGTGTTTTGCTGTGGTGAATGTATTCTCTCTTCTTCAGGCCCAGGCCATGCTCTGCACTGATGCTGCCTCGATACTTGGCCACCCATTCAAAGACAAAGGGTTCAATCAAGTCAAAAGTTGTTTGACTGTACTGTCTACTAGTGATGTTCAAATGCAGGTTACCTGAGGGATAACCAGTAATAATTAGTGAACAGTCATAAAGTCTACAATTTTTTATTGATCAACATAAATGAATCTGGTGAAGAGTGCCTCTCTTCTTGCACCCAAAAAAAAGGCAAATAAACTGTAGCTTTCAACATAGACATGGAAACATATTTCTAATGTAGGATAGCAGAAAAGATTCACTCACCACAAAAATAAGTTCTAAAAGCACACTTTGGCTCATTTTTTACTAACTTTTTTTTTTTTGTGGAAATCAGTTTTAAGCAATTGTATTGGTATCTCATTATCTGGCTATAAAATAAGGGAAATATCATTATGAAGATGAACAGCCTCTTCTATATGCATTATAGTCAAAAGGAGAAAGAGGAAGCTATAGAAAAATAAATATACTCTGGGGAACTTGATTTGATTCAGAAAAAAATGTTTCACATATCCTGACAAGATAACTTCTAACTATAAAAAATGTATGTTGAACTCCCCAGAAAACATCTGTAATTGAATTATTCATAATGTGAAATTTTAATGATTCTTTTTTCTTCTAGAAGTCTCTATTATCAGCAAGTTTATGTAACCATTTTTTTTGTTTTTATTTTCTAAAGTTTTTCTTATTTTATTAATTATTTTTTTTTTGTGCTTGCGGAGCTTAAGGATGTTAATTTACCTAATGATCTAATTTCCAGACACAAAGGAAAAGTAGGGTCTTGGTACTCATTATTATCTTTTTGTTGTAAAGTGACCAAATAAAACAATTTAGCTAGTTTTTAGATAGAGAAAGCAATGGGAAGACATAAAAGAATGAACAGACCTGTCATTGAAAGAAATTCTATGGAAAAAGACAGTCAACAGATCTTGTGTGATACCCTCAACAGTTCAACAGACTAAGGGATAGGTGAAGGACTTAATCATGCTTAATCATCTCTAAGATTTCAACTAAATGATCAAATCATACAATGAGAACACTAAAACAGATTCAAGTTTGTCTCTAGTAATCAATTACCCCCTCCCCACCAGAAAATGAATCTTTTAGCAATCATAGTGAGGCCAAATTAACCACGAACACAGGAGCTTTATAATTATAGGCCTTTCTTACTATACTAAAAACTAACAATGTATATTCTTGAATCAATAATGATTTAAAAAATAAAATGAACATTTTAATTATCATGACTTCTTTAAAATTTAATATTCATCCTATTTTTTATTTGCTTCTAATTACTAATTTTAAGCTTTGATTCACCACAGGAAATGACATACCATCCCCAACATGCCCATAGGCTACAACTCGAGTGGCATTGGCTCCTAATCTGTCTCTCATGTCTAAAACCAGCTGATAAAATGCTGACAAGGGCAGTGATACATCATATTTGTAGCAGTAACCATCATACATCAAGGCCTCAGCACATCTTTCTCTAAGACTCCATATATTCTGAAACAAAAACACATTATATTTACATTTCTATCAACAAATGAGGAGAAGCGTATAAGGCACCCAATGTCATAAAAGTGCGAAAAATGGGATTTTAAAAAATATCTTAATTAACACATTACATTTAACTACCAGCAATACTGGTTTCACACGAAGATATAATATAGCAATACAAAAGTGCAAAGTGACTTAAATGAGCTTAGTATATGTGTTTATTTGATCACAAGATACAACTTCATATTGCTAACAGGACACAGGCTGGATGTTTTGTAAGATAACATCATAAAAACAATTAAAATAAAAATCAAAACTGTAGAGGTTTATCTACATCCCCATACTTTTTGATCACATAATACAATTACAAAGATGTAATACCATATCACAGCTGGATGCTTTGGAAGATATAAATAGTGACATATCACAGCTGGATGCTTTGGAAGATATAAGTAGTGACATATCACAGCTGGATGCTTTGGAAGATATCATAAGTAGTGACATATCACAGCTGGATGCTTTGGAAGATATCATTAGTAGTGACATATCACAGCTGGATGCTTTGGAAGATATCATAAGTAGTGACATATCACAGCTGGATGCTTTGGAAGATATCATTAGTAGTGACATATCACAGCTGGATGCTTTGGAAGATATCATAAGTAGTGACATATCACAGCTGGATGCTTTGGAAGATATCATTAGTAGTGACATATCACAGCTGGATGCTTTGGAAGATATCATAAGTAGTGACATATCACAGCTGGATGCTTTGGAAGATATCATAAGTAGTGACATATCACAGCTGGATGCTTTGGAAGATATCATTAGTAGTGACATATCACAGCTGGATGCTTTGGAAGATATCATAAGTAGTGACATATCACAGCTGGATGCTTTGGAAGATATCATAAGTAGTGACATATGTCCTAATGAAATGTCCTTGATATTGCTGTCAAGAAACTGCCATTACTGAAACAAAGGATTAGATTTAGTTCTTTAAACTCTTAAAATACTGGTAGTACAGATGGAATGCAGAAGATGAAGAACAATAATTCAAATAAACTAAAAGTATGGATAATAACATACTAAAACTTATTGTCCTTTTGCGTTTTTACACATAAAAAAATATACCTTTATTTTAGCAGAGTCTGTAACAATGCAACCATCTAAAGCCTCTCCTTTGTCAAGCACTGCATGTAAGAGGCTCATAAGTTTCTCCTCATCATGGTGAGCATTAGAACCAGAACACTCAACAAGGGCATAAAATGGGTAGTCAACAAGTGGACTGTTCAACTTTAAATTTTCCTTCACCAGAATCATTGACTGTGAATCCATAAATTCAAATGCAGACAAAATTTCTCCTAAGTATAGCTTAGAGGATTTGAAGACTTGAAGAATTGAATCAAATGTTTCACAACCTGAAACAGAATCAAATGTCAATACATAATTTTAATTCAATACTTGCAACCTTGCTTCACATTATTTATTGCTTCACATGTAAATTTTTTGTTGAAAAAATAAATCTTATTATTATATTTTTATATATTGAAAATGTAATGAAAATCAAAATTAAATTGTTCAAAATTAAAATGCTTTTTGTTTGCCTGGACTATGGACTCACCAAGCAATGCTACACTGACAGATTTAGGTTGAGGTGGGCATAAGATAGAGACAGCAGTGATTATGCCCAATGTACCCTCTGCCCCAATAAAAAGTTGCTTTAAATCATATCCAGTGTTATCTTTCCTGAGAGTTGTAAGGCAATCGACTATTTCACCATTCGGAAGAACCTAATAAAAAAAAAAATTACACATTAATAGAAAGTTCTACAGATTAAAAAGGAAAAAAAAAGAAAAATAGATTAAGATTAGGGTCCCAAAATTTAACTTTTCTTTTGCCTGAAATTTGGTATTAATTAATTTTTTTTTTTTACTTTATCTGAATCTCATGTCAATGGAATCTACATATGTAAATGTATTTGTTTTGATCAATATATTTGTTTTGGTAAATATATTTCTTTTAGTAAATATAATTCTTTTAGTAAATATAATTGTTTTGATAAATAAATATTTTTACTTTGGTAAATATATTTGTTTTGGTAAATATAATTGTTTTGATAAATAAATTTGTAATTTGTTGGTAAATATATTTGTTTTGATCAAGAAATATATTTACTTTGGTAAATATATTTGTTTTGGTAAATTTATTTGTTTTGAATAACAATTCATAAAACCCAGAGTCATTCCATTGGTAGTTACATACGATTCTTCTGCATATTTTCCAAGTCTTTTAGTAGTAGGCTTAGTTAGGATCTTATACGGTACATTCAATACAACATTTTTGTTTGGATCCTTTTTAGTGTATTGGGGTTATAAATGCTGTTTTTCATTCTGTTGGAATTACTACTTCTTCCCAAACTCTTAATATCAGTCTGTGTATGAGGTTGCGTGTCAATGTGTTATGCACCAGGAGGCCCATTGACTCCGACTTCAGCCAGCTTTTTCTTTTTGGGTGTGCTCCCATAGCCATTGATCACCCAAGATCATCTGCAAGGCAGCAGGTAGTAATTTTTGGAGTTTTCTCACCTAGCTGAACTGCTATCTGTAGCTAACGAGCTTCATCTACATGGGTTTAGAGATAGAGCGTCTTATACTTGCTTTTTGCAATCATTTCCCTGGATTTCTGAGATGTTTTTAGTAAATATTCTAACCACTGGAATACTCCACCTCATCCTCCATGACTGCAGACCAGTTGGTCCATGGCTGTTTATTTGGTATTCACAGGTAACCCTTGTATTCTAAGGGTCCTTCCCCTATTCGCCACCTGGGGACGTGTTTGGTAGAAGTTGGTAGCTCCCACAAAACAAAAATCCACAAAACTGGCATTAAAAACCGTCTCAAAAGGATCAATTTCATACAAGAACTTCTAAACCTAAGAGAGAAATACCGTCTTGAAAAAAAAGTAACTCTGGCATCCACGATACATCATAATGAATCTCTACCCTGGGACAAAATCTCTCTCCCTACTATAAGAGACCATATTAAAAATATAACCAAAAAATCTGACTACATTCTAACAGAGCTCAAGGAAATAGTGAACTATTTTCTACAAACTCATTATCCTATCAATCTGTGGATCAGAGTTTACACGGATGGCTCATCCCATAAAGCCACCATAAATGGAGGAGCTGGAATACTAATCAAATGGCCCGATGGAGAAAAACTAGAAAAATTCATTGCAACTGGAGAGCTCTCTGATAGCCAAAGAACAGAAAGGGAAGCATTAGAACGAGCTGCTACCATGCTATCAAATCATCCAAATACCCCACACAGTCAGATTGTCTTTCTAACTGATGCGAAAACAACCCTCCAAAGCTTTGAAAACTCTGATTCCTCCTATATAAAACGACTCAGGACAGCACTTATACAGCTCAACAACAACAGCAAAAAAAAAACTGTTATTCAATGGATACCAGCACATATAGAACAAGAAGGAAATGAGAAGGCTGATACACTCACCAAGAGTGGGAGAAAAAACACAATTAAACATTGCACTCTATCCAGAAGAAATTAAGAAACTAATATTAAATAAAATAATTGACAAATGGACAAGCTCTCATCCGAGTCACAAGAAAGATGATGCTTATTATAAGCTATCCTGACAAGATCAACGTCTAATGTTTCAACTCAGAACCGGACACAACAGAATGAGACAACTAAATTGGAACAAGTGAAATCTGCCCATGTGGAGTGTCACCAGAGAATGCTGACCATGTCCTCCAAAACTATCTCTTTACCAAGAGGCCAGTACAAGACACTGGCCCCAAAACACCGCAATAGAAAGAAAGCTAAATGGGGCGCTCCCTGATTTGTAAACCACTGCGCAGTTCATCTCATATATTGGTCTAGTCATCTGAACGCTAAAACATAAAAATGAGAATGAAGAAGAAGTCTGTGTATTTCGAAATCCTGGTCTTTTCCTACATATTTAATAAGTTCTGGGTCATCTCTTGGTGCTTTGTAGTTCTTCATGGTTCTAATTATTTCTGATGTTGCACTCAGTGTTGGAGTTCACTAAGGGATCTCGTCCTCTTTGAGGCAGTTCATTTCTCCATAGTCTCCAATCTTCAGTTGAATTTAGGAACCCCTGAAATAATTCAGCTATTTCTCAATTACCTTGCTGCTTTCTGTGATGAGCTGACTATCTTTGTTCTCAAACATGCAATCTAGCTTGAAATCCATTCTTTTATCGTTAACCTTCATGTACATTCCTCGCACATCGCCCTCTCTTGCTAAGTCCTAAATATGAGTGATTTTGGATTTTTTCATTCCCGTTTTTTCTTTCTGACAGCTTTTGTGACCCTTCTTCTTGTTTTATTGTATAGCTGTCAGGTGTTTCTTGTCTCTCTCTGTAGCATTATTATCCGAACATTGTTTTTCTCTTCTATAACATGTCTGCATTCATATCATACCATCTGATTCTCCTGTTCTTCTAAATAAATCCAACTTTCCAGTATGGATAAAAAAATTGTCTTAATTAGCCAAGAAAATTTAGGATTAACACATGTAACAAATTAGTGTGTCCTTCAATTACATAACACATATTTTTTTTTAGCTTGTTACATTATGCTTTTTTTTAAAGTCACGCTTATAGTAATAAAGAAATGTATTTACAATGAGTAAAAATGTAAACTAATTTTCCATATGATGTATGAATCTGCAATGAACAAATTGAAGTGGGGATTAAAAAAACAAACAACAACCTACAACTTCTAATCCAAGAACATTCCCATGAAGTGAGCCATAGCGCAGCAAACGAATTCCTCCAGCATTAGTGGAGACATTACCTCCTATTTGGCAGCTTCCTTTGGCACCTAAATCTAAGGGCATAGTCAGCTCAAAGTTACTTAAGTAGTGGTCCAGAGCTTCAAGTATGCACCCAGATTGACAAACTAAGATTCCTTGAACAGAAAAAAAGAAATCTATGAAAATACAATGATTTTTCTAAGATGCTTGAATAGATTATTTTCAGAAGACTGAATTGAAATATCCAATAGACATTAGTATTTTACATTTGCATGCCCAATGGAAAAGTCAATCATCTAAAATATTTTTTTTTCCCTTCTTTCCCCCTTTATCTCCTCTTTCTTTAGAACCTGCCTCCCTTTTTACTGCAGCAAAGGTGAAGGTATAGACTGCAAAAATGTCCAAAACAGACAGGTTTAGATACCCTAACAAAAGATAGGACAAAACGTGACTGCAATTTTTTATATGTATATTTTGGTTTTCTATAGTTGTAATGTTTTTGTTTGGTGTAATGCACAAATTGTTAGACAAATAAAGATCATTAACTGGATATAGAACAGGATACTATAAAGCTAAGAAATGAGATCATAGGATGACCAACAATTCAATAACATCAGCAATTTAGATTTAATTTTTGTTGTTGTTTCTCAAACATTAGTGTGACATAATATGGAGTTAAGTATTTTTGAGCTATTGTAAAAACAGGAGTGATTCCCCATAAGAAGTATATATAAGATCTTGCAACTTGTGCTTAGAGCAGTGTTTCTGAAACTTTTTTGTCTGCCGGCACAGTAAAAAAACTACAAAATTTTGTGGCACACCACGAAGAGCAACAGTTGTTTTATAATAAAATGAAGAAAAAAAAGATTTTACCAGTTTTTAAGTATTACATTTAATGTGAAGGGTGGGCCTGTTTTTGAGAGCAAATGTGATCTAATCGAGGCTCCAAAGTCAACAAACAAACTCGCATTTCATTGTCTATTGTAAGAAGTCTCTCTCTCTTTTCTTAGACTTGATTTCAGTCAGTGCTGAAAATCCAAACTCACAAAACCATGAAAATGTAAAAGGAAGAATTATTTTGATTGCTTTTAAACTGATTGCAGGATATAACTTGTTGACTGAAATTCAAAACACATCCAGGCTTTTCTCTGCAAAACTTGACTTAAGAACTGCATCATTTTTTTTTTTAAATCAATGAGCCGCTCTTCTTCTTCAGTTGTAAGATTTGTAGCTTAATTGTTTCCAGATCTTACTTTGCCACAAAGACAATTTTTATCAAATGACTTCAGTTTTGAGGATGCAGTGATGATGGTTTTCGATGGTCCTTTAAGACTTAAATTCAATGAATTTACTTTGTCAAATAAATCAGAGAGAAATGTCACCTTAACCCACCAGATCTCATCATGAACAGAAAATCCAAAGTTTTTTTTTTCAGCCTCCAAGAATGAAATCAGCTCAGCCTTGAGTTGGACGACACGCTTAAACACTTTTCCCCTGGAGAGCCAACAAACGTTGGTGTGATACATTTGATACAGCATCATACAAGAGACATTTGTAATCTAAATCCATTGCTTCACTAAGCTCTGAGAAAAGTGGGGATGCAAGCGGTCGAGATTTGATGAAGTTTACAACTTCAATCACTTGATCCAGAACAGACATCAAATCTTTCGGCAAAGATTTGAAGACCAGTGCTTCTCTGGGGATCATGCAGTAAACAACTAATACATTTGGATTTTCTTGACACACAAGAGTGATGAATCCCTTTCTATTTCCCTGTATGGAAGAACAACCATCGGTGCAAACGCTGACACAGTTTTTCCACTGTAGTTTGAATAGCAAAATGTTTTCGTTCACCGCTTTGAAAGTATCTTCGTCTTTGGTTGTAGTTTGTAAGTCTTTGCAAAATAAGAATGCGTTGACACATTTTTCATTCTTTATGAACCAAATAAAAGTTAGCAGCTGTACTTTGCCGCTAACATCAGTGGATTCATCAACTTGAAGAGACCTCAGCAGAGACACTTCATCGTCAGTCACGTCGAAGTGTTCGCAGATTTGATCTTGTAAATCTGACAATAAGTCTTCAATTCTGTGCGAGATAGTATCATTTGACAAAGGAACTTTTTTAACTTTTTCGGCGGCATCGGGACCAAGGATAGTTTCAACAACTATTGCTAAAGCTAGTGCAAATGACTGATTCAGCCTCTGGGTGTGCTTTCTTGCATTTTGCTAATAACTGAGCAACCTTATAACTTGCAATCAATCCCTTTTCTGGCAGCTTTAGTTAGTTCGTAAGTTTCTTAGCTTGTTTATTTTGTTGAGCCCTGATGTTTACAAAGTATTCCTTCAGTTGCGCTTTTACAGCTGGATGTTTTGTTTCCAAGTGTCTCTTCAATTTGCTCACCTCATTCGATAGAAATACATTGCAGATCATACAGAAAGGCAATGGAGCATCTTCAGGTCCAGAAGATATGAAACCATATCCGATGTAATCTTCTTTGTACCTTTGTTTGGTTCCTTGCTTTTCATTTAACGCTTTTGCAATTTCATTCTTGCTAACGTATTTCTCCATGGATAACAATGAATAATGCTTATTGATAATTTATTATTATCGTTACCAATTCAAGAATTGCTGTGCGTCAGCTAATGCCGCCTACATTTGAGTCATTATAATAATATATGTATAGTGGAAAATTCCATAACCTGAAGAGCTAACACCCCTTTCCAACAATATGGAGCGATCCACTACTATTACTGGTCGTTGCAAGTGGGGATGTAAAATGTGTAATGCTATATGTGTGGCGTTCTAAAAACTCCTGGACACACCTGCAAAGTTTGAGAAACATTGGCTTAGAGCTTGACCACTGGACCTGTGTTGTGAACTGTATATATTTTTTCTGTTAGTTATTGGTCGTGTGTCTTGGGGTACTCTGGAGAAGTGTGCCCTGCTCTGGAGATGTTACATAAAGATGGGGATTGCTATGAAAGAGCACCCCACACTACACTTCAAATTTATTGAACTCTTCTTTTAGAAACATTTAAAGTAAGCCTGTTGTTAGATAACAGTTTGCCTGATCCTTTTACATCAGCAGTATGTGTGATATAAAACAAAATAAGAAAATATGTGTCAATTTAAATAAACAAATGCATGTCACAATCACCAACCAACCAAATTTTCTTATACTTTGTTCATGGACTAAAACATTAAAACTCTTATTTTTTCAGAGTGCCTTGAAAAATTTAAACAACAAAATGACAATGATTGGTACTTAAAAAAAAAATTATATATGTTACCTGTAAGATTCAAATAAAAGTTTGATTTAAGGATGTATTCCTTATATAATACATGATATCCTCCAGCAAAATTTGTATTGCTAATAGTGATGCTAATTTGGTTAAAGTGTCTTACCAGAAACCTGGTCCAAGCTTATAATCTGATTCATGAGTTGAGTTGTGATTACCACTTCATCAAAAACAGGAACACTTCCTCCAACAAGCCCTGTATTCCCTCCCTGTGGACACACAGCAAGATTATGATCATAGCAGTATTTTACAATATCTGATACTTCTTGGGTCGTCTTTGGTCTTAATACAACCTTGCTTGCTCCTGAAATAATCATAACAGGTATTAAAGAACAAGTACTTTCTAAGTTTTAAACCAATTACACTAAAACTTATATAGCAAATTTGTTCATAATATATATATATATATATATAATGAAAGTCTGAAACTTCAATTGGAAATCAGAATTCATAGCTTATGCATGCTACATTTGTTGATATTTCTACACCACAAGTCATGAAGAGGATTGGGCCATCAAATATAATGTGGTGAAGAAAGGATTAAATGTAAAGCTGTTTAAATGAAGGTCTAGGTTCAAATCCTTGAAGGAAATTTCTACTCTAAATTTTATATTTAAAATATAAACTAGCTCTAAATAAAAGTTATTTTAAACATAATATATAATCACCCACTAAAAGTAAGCTTTGGAAGATACAGAAATGTGTTTATTACTATATTATTTCTAACAATCTTAAAATAGCATAATTTATAATAATCAACATTTGCTCACAGGCTTTGACATCTGAATTAGACAATACAATAACAAAACTTGCAAGACCAAAAATGTCTGAAAGCCGTTTTGGGATCATTTATAAGGCCATCTCAATTTTTCGAAGTATCAGAATGGAGTATTGGAATTCATTTCAACTTTATTTTTTTAAGTAACAGAAAAGTTAATTAAAAAAAAAAAGAGTTGTTATTTAAGATATAGCCTGAAAAAGCTGATTTCTATATAGAAACAATACAAACAATATAATGTTTAGTTTTTGTTTAATTCAATTATCAACAAAATTGTTTTAATCGAATGAATTTTTCTTTTTAAAACCTAAATTGATATTTTTTAATATATATATAATATATTATATAATATTAATCAGCCTAATATTGTATACATTATGGTCTACAATTATTTAATCTTAGAGTATTTTTTTCAAAAACTTCCAAAAGAATTGAAATTTCTGTAAGAAAACATATCTATATATATATCTATCTATCTATGTATATATATATATAACTAATTATACCAAATTAACCTTTTGAACCCGCCAGCCCGATTTATTGGTCTGCGCATAAAAATTCAAAAATTCCACACCCCCGCCACATTGGTCACCCGCACCTTACCTTAAACCTAATGTGCACCTTACCTTAAACCTAATGTGCACCTTACCTTAAACCTAATGTGTACCTTACCTTAAACCTAATGTCCATAATTAAAAATCCAAAGAAAAAAAACACTTCACATTGGCAATAATCTCGAACCCATGAGTTTTGTGTTTTTAAATGGTAAATTGAATTACAAAATGAAAAAACACTTTATTGATTTAGGTACTCTAGTATAATCCAAATAAATAAACTGTGCATGAAGCAGGAAACTATCTTCAATGGTTCTAAGAAATGAACTAGATCTAAAAAATGATTACAATGATACTAATGATAGGGAAATGGAGATCAACTCAACGATCATCTAGATCTAAACAAATTCGGTACAGTTACAGAAAATAAAACCACTAGATCTACACCTATACCAGCACCAGGTTCATTGAAGGAAGGAATAAGGGGTCTACATGCTGATAAGACTGGCATACCATGAATTAATATAGGAGATAAAGATTCTAATAATTTTCTTTCAAAATAAAATAGCTCATTTAAAAGTTTTAATACCATTAGTTTGTTTTTAATCATGCTTGTGTAAAATTTAATTTTCCCCAGGAGCCTAGGGGGGAATAGGAAAGTAAGGGCAGGGGACTGCGAGGGTCCAAAGGGTTAATATTATTGACTTCAGAAATGTTTCACATTTCATCATTATATGAAAATAAAAATATTGGCTTAAAGTTTACCTCTGACAGTTTTCAACCAGTCAGTGTTGTATGGTAGAAGTTCACTTTCATCTGTAATAACACGACCATATAGTAACTTCTTAAAAAAAGCAATGTCTTCATTTGACAAAACAGCAAAAGACCCTCTTTTCATATCTGGATGTTTCACGATTGTTAAAGGAACATCAGAATAATGTCTCAAAAGAAATGTGCATTCTTTTTGAAGCTTCTTCTTGTGTTTGGTGAATAGATTAAGTGACCTGAAGGCAATGCCAGAGGACTCAGAGGTGTTTAAAGAAGGGTTTGATGTAGACAGTAGTGATGACTTATGCACAAGTACTCTTTGACTAAACTGACAAGTTCTTAGATGGTGTACAGAATAAGCAAGTAGTCTTGAAAACAAAATATTGCTTGATGCACTGTATGCCATTTTACTTAATTCTTACTTTAGGAGGAAAAAAACAACATGAAAGTGGATTTATAAACCAATAACATAACCTTCTCTCAAAGAGTCTAAACTATTTATTTCCATCCAGAACAATCTTAGTCAACTAGAATGACTAGATGGATTAGTGAGTGCTTCACAAAATCAGCAAAAGTTAACCACTTAACAAAAATTATATATGACAGTGGTTTGGCTATAATTAAATATATAATAGGCCTATATATTACATTTAACAGAGAAATAAACAACAACATAAAAGCTGCAGTAGTAGGCCTATTAACTCTTTCAGTGCATATTATTTTGTTGAAAAAATTGATTTTTCCGGTGACAAACAAAATTTACGACAACTAACCTTACTTTTTTATTTTATTACAGAACCTAACATATTTGGTAAAACTTCCCATCAAAGGACCCTTTTGAAGAATGTTACGCAAATGGCAGCGCTGCACTGTCTATCGTTACGGTAATCAGGTCACAAGGTCACTACTGGCTAGACGGTGTCAGTAGCACATATTTAATTTTATTTTCAAGAAAAATGAATTGGCTACAAAAGTGTAATAAATAAAATAAATTATTTAAGAAAATATTTCTTTTAATAAGTTTTAACTGATTACAGAAAAACAAAATATATTTAAAAGTTCATTTGAAAATCGATATACAGAGATATAACATTTTAATTTTTACCCTTCTTCAGTCACAAAATTTTGTTCTAATACATAATACAGGCATAATTTTTGGCACTAAATTCATCATAACTTCTGTTCTAGACAACTTCAACTTGTAAGTATTAAAACTATTATATAAACGAGGTATCACATTTAATAAACTTGGTTATTCAAATAACTTCAAAATGATCAAACTAGATCTAATATGATCTATTGACTATTGATCTATATTTTTAGTTTCATTACAATTTTTTGAACTTGAAACTTTTATCAAAGTACCTAATTTTTACCAATATTTAATAGATCTAGACAATTATAATAGATCTATACTTATCTTATCTTATATAATACAGACATTACTTCAAAAAAGAAGATGATTACGTCCTACGCGTCATGCATTTAGTCATGCATATTAACCAATGACTTAAATTCTGCCAAGTCACTGGTTTTTCTGGCTAGCTCAGGCAACCCATTCCATGCTCAAATAGCACTAAGGAAGAAGGAGTATTTGTACAAATTTGTCCTAGCATAGGGGACGTGGAATGTGCCTTTATTTTTGTGTCTTTCAGAGTATTTTATTAAGTTTTGTTTTTGTATTTGAAGATTATGGTTCAGTGTTTTATGTATAATTGCTAGTTTACTTTTGAGTCTTCTGCCCTGAAGGCTTTCTAAATTTAGTGATTTTACTAATGGTGTTACTCTAGTCAAATGTGAATATTCGTTTGTTATGAATCTCACTGCTATATTTTGTGTTTGTTCCAGTTTCTTAAGGTTTTCTTGAGTTGAGGGGTCCCAAACGGTGGATGCATATTCTATTATTGGCCTAACCAAGGTTAAATAACATTTTAGTTTTATGTTCTTATTTGATTTATAGAACTTTCTTTTAATAAACCCTAATGCTTTGTTGGATTTTTTTGTAGTTTCATCAATATATGGATTCCATGACAGTTTTTCATTTATTATAACACCTAGGTATTTTGCGTTTTTAGTCTGTGTTACTGGTTTGCCATGAATAAGATAAGTGGAATTAATTTGTTTAGTTTTTTTGTTACTCTTAACAACTGACATTTTTCTGGGTGGAAAGACATGCTCCAATTTGATTCCCATTTCTGTAATTCATCTAATTCTCTTTGTAAAATATCTGTGTCTTGTGTTGTTGTTCTATATATTATGCAATCATCTGCAAATAATCTGACTTTTGTTCCTGAACTAATGCAATTTGGTATATATTTTAATTTTTTAAGCAAACTATGGTGGTGAACTTTGTCAAAAGCCTTGGAAAAATCTAGTAAAATAGCATCTATTTGTTCACTATTATCTAAACCTTTTGAAAGATCATCAATTATTAGTTGTGTTTCACATGATCTATATTTCCTAAAGCCATGTTGGTATGGGGTGATAACAATATGTTTGTCTAAGTGGTTTATGATGTTGCTACATATTATGTGTTCTAGGATTTTACATGTGATGCTGGTAAGTGATACTGGTCTGTAGTTTCCTGGATCAGATTTTTCTCCTTTTTTAAATAGGGGGGTTACATTAGCTTCTTTCCAGTCCTTTGGTACTCTGCCCTGGTTAAGCGATGCCTGAAAGAGTATTTTGAACACTGGGGCTAGCTCATTGCTTAGTTCTTTGAGTAATCTAGCTGGAATACCATCAGGTCGAGATGCTTTATTTGGTTTGGTGTTGGATAATAGTTTTTGAATTCCATTTTCTTGTACTACTAAATCTTCTATGTTGTCTACTTGGTTCAAATTAAGAAATATGTCTTTGTCTCCTGGGGCTGAGAATGCTGATGCAAAGTATTTGTTTAGGATGTTTGCTTTAGTTTCATTTTCATTATGTATTATGTTATGTTCATCTTTTAATGGCGCTATGCCTGTTGTTTCCATTTTCTTAGACTTAATGTATGACCATAGGTTTTTGTTGTTATCTTTAGATATTACATTGTTTATGTATTCACTCTGCAGCTGTCTGCTTACTTTTTGGGTTAGGTGTTTAATTTTTATATACTTTTTGTGAACTCTTTCTGCCTTGGTTTCTTCAAATTTTCTATATAGGTTTTCCTTCTGTTTACAAAGCTTCTTTAATCTATTATAAACCAGCATTTATTTATTTTGCTTGATGTGTATTTAGTTGGTATATGATTTTCTATAATGCTTTTAAGATGGTTTTTGATGAAATTCCAGAGGTCATCGACTGGTTGGTTAATGTCTTTTTCTAATAAGAATGTTTGTTGAAAGTTTAATGCAGCTTGGTGTAGTTGTGTTAGATTACATTTATTCCAGAGTAAGATTTTTCTTTTGGGTTTTGAATTGGCTACTGCTTTTATCTGACTGTGTATTTTTATGATCTCATGGTCTGATAGACCAGGGATAATATCATAATCAACTACTAATCCAGGTCTGTTGGTTAAGAAGAGATCTAATGTGTTGTTTAATCTAGTTGGCTTTTTAATGATTTGATCTAAACTTAGGTTGTGTAAAGTTTCTATGAAAAGCTCATTTATGTCCTTAAGGTTTTGGTGTTTATCTATGGTTAGTGTTTTCCAATTTATATCAGGTAGGTTGAAATCACCCATAATCCAAAAAACTGCATTTTTATTTGTCTCTTTAAGTGTAGTAATCTGATCTGATTATACTGACTATTATGACTTTACTCTATAGACTTATACTACTTATTAAATACTATTATTACTAGAAGATCTACCAGTACCAGTAGATATATAAATAGATGGGGTAATCATGAGTGAGGTCAAAAATTAATGTAGGTACTTTGACATCCCAACTCTACTAACCTATAAACTGCTAGACAAGCCGCTATATAGTATTAAACACCATGGCTAGACTTCCAAAACCATGGTGTTAGTTGATTGATTGTTGTCTTTACATTTGCTTCATGTTTTGAAAACCCTCATGCTAATCTTAAAGGAGGATTCCTTAGCTTTTGAATGATACCACATTGTCAACAAATGAAAGTCTGTTTATTTAGAAAATTTACAGTAAAGTCAAAGGTAATAGTGATTTTACATTTAATATAATTTTTAAGCAAGCTTGGAATTTTTTAATTGAATTTAGACCTAGATTTATGCTTAAAGTTTGTTATTTCATTATTTTTTAATGAAATTTTGTCCTCCAAAAAAACTTCCTCTAACATGCTATAAATTAGAATAAATGATGCCAAATTAGGCTATTTTTCTAAATGGGTAAGTGGAAAAATTATAACTACCATAACAATCTATGACTTAAGTATTAAAATCAATATTTCTATTATAGAGTAGTGTTAGAAATCTTTTTTTTCTATACTTAGGTACACAAAATATAAAAGGAAATCAGCTAATTAAGGCAAGTTTGGGCCCATCCTGACGATGTTAAATGAAGTCACTCCATGATGCAGCGACATGTGGTGCCAGACATTAGTAATTCTCGTGGATAATATGAAGTATAAATGATTTATGCATTGTTTAACAGCTTATCTTTGATCAACCTAGAGGAGAGAATGCTATCAAGGTGTTATAAACATTATATTTATAAATATTATAAAGCTGTGGAAGTTTCTACCAATCGGCATTCTAGAAAAAGGATCGAAGTCAATTTTCAAACAATTGGATTAGCTGTGAATGAATGTTAGCTGCATGTGAAATGAAACATTCAAAATAAAAATCATATAATATGGTAGCTGTGTTCCAAATTTCAAGCTTTTATCTATTATGGTTATAAAATTAAGTTATGATGTCATAAAGACGAAAATTTATTTTTTCGATCACAGCTTTTTGGACATTTTCTATAGTCCATTTTTTTACACATAAAACGGCATAACTTTGCTCCTATATAACAGAAATGCACCAAGATACCTGTGTGTAGTCGCTGAATGAACTCTATGTTGTCTGTTGTATTTGTGTGTATTTTTCTGATGTGTTGTCTTTATATGAGAAAAGAGTCCTTGTAATCACAACAAATTTCCGTAAGGATCAATAAAGCAGTCTTAGTCTTAGAGATAAATGTGGTATCATTACTATCATTGTAACCCTCTCAGCAAGCTCTACATAACTAAATATAAAATAACTTTTGTTCATATATTTTTATTTTGAATTTTTTTGTCAAAGTACCTAATTAATGATTCACCGAAAATTTAAAAAAAAAAAATAATACAATTAATAAATTTAATTTTTTTTTAAATTTTCGGTGAATCATTAATTTTTGACGCTCACATTCATGATTACCAGATATTCTATAGATCTAGACGTCTACTACTATAATCTAAGTCATTTTCTAAGTCTAAGTACTTCTAGTAACTAGAGAGTCTAGTTAGTACTATAGAGTATAGTAGTGTCTATAGATCCCTAGGTCTAGTCTAGATTCTAGATCAACTAGATGACTATTATATATAGTCTAGACTGTTTAGAAAATTATTAGACTAGATCTATAATAATACTAGATCTAAATATAGACATTCTATCTATATAGACTATTATAGACCTAGAAGTGAAGGCTAGATTAGTTGTTTTTTTCCCCTAGATTACTGGATGCTACAAAATACAGTTCTAACTGAGAAGTGAAGTGGCTGTTGTTCAATTTTTGTATTACCCATAGGTTCAGAGGTCATAGGTTATATAGATACAGACTTTTCTTATTTCAGTGTTTCCCAGACTGTGATCCGCGGAACCCAAATGTTCCTGAATATAGGTGACGTCCACGAACTACTGGATTAATTAATTTACTAGTTTACCACCAAGTGAATTAATCACTCTAAAAAAATAAGCAGTGTTCCGCTATATTACAGGCCTAATACCTTTTAATACAACTGTAATATAGACACTGGCGGATCCAGGAGGGGGAGGGCGGACGAATTTTAATATAGAATTCACAAAATTTATTACTTATGTTAATAATATATACTAGTTATTTATATTTTAACCTATTTTTAGATTATTTCGCCCCCCCCCCCTCTAGTATGTTGGCCGATTTGGTGGGGTCGGAAGGGGGCGATGGTATCAATCCCGCCCACCCCATACAATTTCGAGTTTGGGGGGGGGGGGGGGCGGTCCAATTTATTTGTAGAAATCACAACTTGCTAACAGAATCAATTAAATATATGATTAAAACTTGTTATTGATATTTTAACCGATCTTTATATTATGTTGTTCCCTGTTTGTCGATTGGTGGGGGGGGGCCTTCCCACCTTAACCCTTCAAGTGGGGGGGGGGGGCGGTCCTACTTTTATGGAGAAATCATAGTTTATGAACAAAATTAGTTGAATTAATATATAAATTTTATATTATGTTGCTCCCCTTCTGGTATCTTGGCCGATTTTGTGGGGTTGGGGGAGGGTTAGGGAGGGGCGATACATGCAATCGCCTTTCCCCCATCGGAGAAACCAATACTTTTTCTTTTTGTATTATAGTTAAGAAATTACAAAATTAAAAAATCTGTCACTTATATAATTTATATATATTATTTATTAAATTCTTATATCGAGTCGCCCCACCCCTATTCTTTAATACCAAAATGCAATCTTTAGCAGAAATTATTAAAGGAGCGAGGATTAATCGTTTTCACTATACCACCCCTCCCATTTCCAGATAATTTATGTAATTTCACATGAATTTATCATAATTATTTTTTAAAAAAATTGCGTTGGAAAAGATAGAATTCAAACGAAATTTTTCAGTATAAGAGTCATGAATGAGATGAGTTCTAATCTTTTCATAGGCGATTTTTCCCAACCTTTATAGTCAATGTGATATTTTTGGAGTTAAATAAATTTGGGACTATAACTCACAATTTATACTTTAATTTTATTGAGTATTTTTTATCGAATATTTTTTTTTCGGCGACGATCCTCAAAGCCAACATCTAAATATGTGGGGTAACTTATCTTTTCAAGGAACAAATCGGTTTTATTTGCAATGTATTAAGGGCCTATAAATTCATGTTAGAATATTTTTCAAGTACAACATTTTTTTTAAAAAGGTTCTTTTTTAATAGTATAAATAATGAGCTTTAGATCAAGAGAATGCGTTTCTTCTGTGAAGTATGGAAGAAAACGAACCCCACTGATGAATAATGAGCTGTAGTTGTCAGGAGAATGCGTTGCTGCAGTGAAGAATGCAAGAAAAAGCCCACTGATGAATAATGAGCTGTACTTGTCAGGAGAATGCGTTTCTGCAGTGAAGAATGCACGAAAACGCTTTTGGCATCGGGGCTTCGCCCAGAAGTTCATTGATGAATATTAAGCTGTAGATGTCAGGAGAATGCGTTTCTGCAATGAATAATGCAAGAAAACGCTTTTGTCATCGGGGCTTCGTCCCGAACCCCACTAGGGAACTTTATATCGCTGCCCCAGATGTTTTGTTTTTGTCCGAAGGTTGAGAAATGCTGCTTTTTAAAATTCTCATATATATATATATATATATATATATATATATATATATATATATATATATATATATATATTGTTACGAAACCCACTATCCAGGCTCTCTGCAAACTGCACCATACATCACCAATTTAAAGAACTTGACAACTCAGGGCTCCAAAGTAACGTAACACTTTAATAGTTGAATAAATAACAGACAATACTGTACAATTGGCAACACGTACACTGTTCAAATATCTCTCCGATGACACCGTACCGCCGTATCAACTCTTGCACTGGCCTCTCCGTTTCGTTCCGGGGTTGCACTGGGTTCAACAGTTCAGGACTGACTTCACACACTAGGCTCGTTGTGTCGGACTCGATCACAGACCAAGATCAAGACGCCGTTCGTCTCAACTGTACTTGATAGTACTCCGCACTGAACCGTCGTAATGCTCCGTACAGAACCACACCGCTGAACTGTGCTGTAGTCGACCGTGTTCTGAACTCTTGTCGTGAACCTCCTTTCTGAACCGTCTTGACTGCGACATCTCCGCTCTTATATAGGGTCCCTACTGGCCTTCTCGAACCGGACAGAAGGCCGCTCGACGTTTCTAGGTGGTCAGATGACTACAACTCTAGTGACACTCCTGAGCTCTGTTCACGACGGCGATCCTTCCCGAACCGTCCTGTTGACACTCGACTCGGCTGACCGCTCGTCTAGCGCTGGCCTGGGGCGATTTGCGTCGGCTGACTACACACACACCACTACCCCACCAGGTTTATAACAATATATGTGTGTGTGTGTGTGTGTGTTTGCAAATTCATTAACATTTTTTTAAAATTAATTTCTAATCGTAGCTCGTCTAAGAAAGAAAATGTAATTTAAAGCTACATTTAAAGTTTTAGAGATCTGCCGTTTTATTGATAAAATTCAAATTTAAACCAATTAAAATAACAATTCAAATGTATTTCGTAAATCACCAAGCACAGTAAAAATGTTGTGTTTTTTTTTGTTTTTTTTGCATGTTTATTATCCGTTGCCACGGATATTATGTTTGATTTGGAATTTGTCGTTCTATGAAGTAGTCAATAAACATTAAATATTAATTAATTAATTTGCCTTAAGTATTGTTGCAAACGTTTTATTTTTTTGCAAAGAGCCGTTTCTCTGGTATATTTTATGGGTTGCTCAAGTATTGGAGTCGGGGAACTCTTTCACAAACAGAAGGGGCAAAGGCACCTAAACCAGTACGCTTGGGCAGGAGGGGCATATATCCTTGGTTTGCTACCTACGTAGCTGAAGGAAAACTGAATTCAAACCTCAATACATTGCCTTACAGGTATAGCCTAACAATGAGAAGGTTTGTCAGTCAACCCTGAGGAAAAATAAAGAGCCAGCAACCCTAAGGTAGTTTGCATCACTCAGCGCTACACCCTGTCACAGCCTGTGACGCCGCTGATCCCATACTGTTTATGTCTGTGGTGAAATAGTTAGTATTTGTTTATGTTTGTGTAACGTCGTGAGAATGTGTTCACAACATTGATTTAGTGTGCTACTATCCAAGTCTCTTTCGTCAGTTCATGTGTCGTTCTAGTTTAATAAAGCCTTGTTTTAGGTTACTCTTCAGTGTTCCTTTATTTCTTATTACAATTTATTAAACTAGAAATTTTCAATTCTATGGATCTATGTGTCTCGTGTATCTTATTTGGATTTTCGTTCAACACTATTCTCAGTCTGTAAGTAAAAATTGTAATACAAATGGAGCGTCTATTTAGGCCAAAAGAGCTAGGCATAGAGCACGCCATCGGCTGCCGAGAAGTGGCTGCACTGGCTCAGAACATTTGAGAATTTCATCTCCTCAGTCTCTCATTGCGAGATTGACAAAAAGAAACTACTTGAAAACTACGTTTCTTCGAGCGTATTTCAGTACATAAGTGAGTGTACAACATTCGAAGAATCAATCAAAGTTCTACAAAATGTCTACATGAAACCTAAAAGCGAAATTTTTGCACGGCACATGATAACTCTATGTCGACAAGAGAACGGACAAACCGTTGACTCCTTCCTACTTAAGCTTAAAAGTATGACCAAAGACTGTGACTTCAAAGCTATCACCGCTGAAGAACACAGAGATATCTTCGTAAGAGACGCCTTCATTACTGGACTGGACTCAAATAATTGTAACAACGAATGAAAGGCACAAAAAGAGAATGGTTATCGACTATAGTCAAACCATCAATCGATTCACTTACCTCGACGCGTACCCCGTGCCAAAAGTTGATGAACTGGTGCAGGAAATATCTAAATACTCAATATACAGTACATTTGACCTCAAAAGCGCTTACCACCAGATACCTATCAGGGATGATGAAAAGCAGTACACGGCGTTCGAGGCTTGCGGAAAGCTTTATCAGTTTTGCCGCATTCCTTTTGGAGTGACAAACGGAGTTGCTGCATTTCAAAGGACGATCAACACAATAATTGAGGAGGAAGGGCTACAGGATACGTTCGCTTACGTGGATAACGTTACCATCTGCGGACGTGACTCCAGTAGCCACGACCAGAATCTACAGAGATTTCTCAACGCCGCTAAAAAGTACGGTATCACCTTCAACGATGATAAAAGTGCTATTGCGACTAATAAAGTATGCCTCCTAGGCTACGAAATCTCACAAGGGCAATTAAGACCAGACCCCGAAAGATTTCAAGCGTTGAGAAATCTACCTCCACCACAAGACATGAAATCACAAAAGCGACTACTGTCCTATTATTCTCAATGGATCCCAAATTTCTCCAACAAGATCCATTTATTGGTGAACAACAAAATCTTTCCTCTCCCTGAACAAGTACAGGAAGCTTTAAAACAGCTAAAACATGAACTTGAAAACGCTGTTGTGTCGACGATAGATTATAATCGACCACTAACAGTCGAAACAGATGCCTCTGACATCGCGATCGCCGCCACTCTTAATCAAGACGGCCGTCCTGTCGCCTTCTTTTCAAGAACACTCACTAATAGTGAACGCAGACACTCTGCAGTTGAAAAGGAAGCATACGCTATCGTAGAAGCCCTGAGAAAATGGCAACATTACCTTATCAGTAGACCCTTCACATTGTTTACAGATCAACGCTCAGTGTCTTTTATGTTTGACCAGCAAAACAAGGGCAAGATCAAAAACGAAAAGATACAAAGATGGCGACTGGAGCTTAGTTGTTTCCAATATGACGTCGTATGTCGACCCGGGAAACAAAACGCTGCGGCGGATACCTTTTTAAGAAACCACTTTGCGTCAGCAATGACTGGAGAAGACCTCAAACTGTTACACAACAACCTCTGCCACCCAGGGGTCACGAGACTCCTCCATTTCGTTCGGACTAAGAACTTACCTTTTTCCTTGGAGGACGTCCGCAAAGTGGTAAACCAATGTAAAACTTGCGCTGAACTGAAGCCTAGATTCTTCAAAAAGTTTTCAGGCACCCTCATCAAGGCTACCCAACCATTTCAGAGAGTAAGCATCGATTTTAAGGGGCCACTCCCATCTGCTACTCACAATAAATATTTATTAACAATTAACAATTAACTCACGCTTCCCATTTTCCTACCCATGTCCCGATATGTCCTCATCTACTGTCATAAAGTGTTTAAATCAGCTGTTTTCCTTAGTTGGGATGCCAGAGTACGTCCATTCCGACAGAGGTACGTCCTTTATGTCGAAGGAGGTGCAATCCTTTCTGCACGAGAGGGGAATATCTACAAGTAGAACAACCGCTTTTAATCCTTCAGGCAACGGGCAAATTGAACGACTAAACAAAACTCTATGGAACGCTGTTACTTTAGCACTGAAAGACCTCGATCTCCCGATCTCAAGATGGGAACTTGTCTTGAACCAGGCCCTATACTCGATTAGATCATTACCATCTATGGCAACAAACGAAACTCCACATGAGAGAGTTCTCCGGTTCAACCGGAAATCCTCCTTCTGGATATCTATCCCCACTTGGCTATCCAGCCCAGGTTGAGTGTTGCTGAGAAGAGAGAACAGATCTTCAAAGTATGATCCTCTCACGGAAGAAGTCGAATTACTGATGTGTAACCCCCAATATGCCGTGGTACGGTTGCCCAGCGGTAAAGAGGAGACGGTCTCTCTAAGACGCTTGGCTCCCAACCCCTCCCCATCCACAACAACAAGTGAACCTTCGTTATTCGCTCAGGGTGAGGATAATGAATATCCTTCAGAAGCTCAAAACATGGAAGTACCAGTCAACACCCCTACGGTGATACAAGAAAGGAAAGAACCCCTGGAAGGCTCTGAGGATCTCCGAGCGCTTCCTCTTGAAAATACACAGAACCATCATACCCCACTTGACGCTCAGGAACTCATTAGTGACTCCCAAACTGTAGAGCATGATAGTCAACCCGGTACAACTTAAGAGAGAGAAGAACCAGACCGAACTATAGAGTCTAGAGTTGTTTCTCTATTGCACTACTTATACTGACTACACTTTTTGTTATTACTTAAAACAGAAACTAGTAATTGTTTATAAGCCATACTACAGATACTGGTTTTTAGGTTTCTTTGTATCACTCCTCATTATTGTTTACAAGAGAAACTAATATTTCGACACTATTTATTGATCTATTGTATTACAGGCACTGGCATTCTCTTTTTATTTATGCTATGGCCTACTATAATACTATACTTGCTATTTTAATTCTAGGCGGGGTGAATGGGGTGAAATAGTTAGTATTTGTTTATGTTTGTGTAACGTGAGAATGTGTTCACAACATTGATTTAGTGTGCTACTATCCAAGTCTCTTTCGTCAGTTCATGTGTCGTTATAGTTTAATAAAGCCTTTGTTTTAGGTTACTCTTCAGTGTTCCTTTATTTCTTATTACAATGTCGTTTGCAAAGAATTACATAATAAACTTTGAATTTTATAACTCGTACCACAGATAATATGTGTTCTTGAACTGTATTGTTGCTTAAAGAAATTCTTTTAATATCAGATGTATGTTTGTAAATAAATATTTAAAACTACTACAACGGCTGCTAAAATCAATATTTTACCCGCAGTGTTTTCCGTATTTGGCTATAAGTAAAAGAGATATTGTAAGAAGCTCACAAACCATCATCTTCTCTACATGGTGTCGAAGAGAGATTTTGTGGGTCTATTCTGAAATTCATCTTTGAGCGTTCGAAAGTTGTTCAAACATTTATCTTTCTACCAGGGTAATTCTCCAGCTTAAATGGCTTCATATCGTCATAAAAAGTCACTTAAATTAGGCGGCAACTGCTCGCTAAACAAATATTAAGGAATGAATCCTTATTTTAAATAATCAATGCTGTGCAATCTTATACACTTATTTTTGTTACAAATTATATACATGAAGACAAAATTAAGCTATTTAAATATGTATTGGAATTGAATATAACAATTTCTCATTTGAATAGCAGGATTTCGTAAGGTTCAAATTATATATAAATATATATTACATAATGGGATAATATGTGAAATATTAATTCACGAATAAAATGAAACCAATTATAAATCGTAGACCCCCGCGGACATCCCATAGACCCCGAATTTATCTTTTCTCCTTTCATAGACCCCTTGGAAGTCTTCGTAAACCCCTAGGGGTCTATGTAGACCACTTTGGGAATCACTGTTTAAAATCTGAAAAATAGACAAAATTGTCATTTGTTGGTGTCATTTATTTAGTGATGGAACTAAACTAAAACTAGTTTTCAACTAAAATTAAGTAGTTACAATAAACTAAAAGTTTATCATGAATTTCAAAATATAGTTAAACTAAACTAAAGAAAATTAATTAAACTATTCAGAACTATTTTTTTTTATTGGGGTTGAACTAGACCTATATAGATAAAATCATCCGACTGTATGCCTACGATTCGATCTTATTCCTTTAACATTGTAGGAATACATATGCATAATAAAATCAGTATTAAGGAATATGTTTCTTGCATAAACGTTAATGCAGTGGCGTAGCTAGCCATGTGCGGTTGGTGCGGGCCGCACTCAGGGCCGGTCCTAGAGATTGCGGGGCCCTATGCGAAACGGATTGCGCGGGGCCTAGTCTGGGTAGGTATAAGGATAATACAACAACCTGGTCAGCTAGATATACACATGTAGGCCAATGTAGGCCTAGTGTATGTACTGCGCAGGGGCGAACTGGCTATATGGGCATTCGGGCAAATGGGCCGGTAGGACCACATTAATAATCTTTTTTGAAATCACGTCTGTATTTATAAGATAAGGACCGCATGTATGTCAGTAAGGCACGTATTAAATTGTTGAAGGTTTTATACAGTGGTGTAGCAAGGCACCCGTGGGCCCGGTTTTAAGAATATGTTGATGGGCCCTTCCCCCTCCCCAATATAACAAATATTTGTGTGACAAAGAAATCCAGTAGTTTGTATGTATCATTACATTTACTGAAGGATATCCCAAGGCAAGTTCATAAACACGGCTGAATCATTGAAGACTATATTTAAGTACTGTTTAGAAAAAATTGAACATAATGCGCATATGGCTGCTTTTGTTGAAACAATACATGGAGGTTATTCGGTGGCATAGCTAGGGTGGGAGAGGGGGTCCAAATTTGAAAATCCCCCCGGCTCCCAATTGAGGGGTCTCCCAAATGAGTGTCAGAAATTTTGTTTTACATTAAATATCAAATATACCTTTATCTAGTGTCAGGATGTCGCATGGGGCCCCTAAAGAGGTCAAGCCTCCCGAGCCCCAAAATCCCTAGCTGAGGCTATTGTTCTATTCGCTCACACTGAAAAAGCATCGTGTGTATTTGAAGAGAGATCATGATATTTTATTATTTATTAAGAGTATTTGTGGTCATTAGTCATTGGACAAGGCGCGATATGAGACCCCCACGCGTCATGCAGTATTTAGAGTTGAAAAGGCTGTAAGCTATTTGAGATATGGGTCCCCATATAAGTCCAAAAATTGTATGTAACTATTAAATATTTCTTGGAGGCCGTAAGGTAGAGCTTATGTTGCATAGAGGGGCCCTGACCCCATGGTTGTTTCACCAACGGGAGTGGGCCGCTAATTTGTCTTGGGCACGGGTTCATTGAACCCCTTCGCGCCATGGATGCTACTCCACTGGTTTTATAGTATTCTCTTACAAAAGGGGCTCTCTGAGCTACGTGTTTATATTCACTGTAATCGTGTGTACAGCTTGCGATACATTAACATAATGATTTTGAGGACAGGTAGACCTAGAATTGGATGTCCATCATATAATATACAATTTATGGGCCGAATGAAATAGAAAATGCCCGGGCCGATTTTGACACCCAGTCCGCCCTTGTGTACTGGTGTAGTCGATGATACTACTAGACTACCCTGCGTTTTTTTTTTCGTTGCGCGTTATGCAATAATATATAATATAATTATCGGAATAATTTTCCAATACCTTATTTACTGTTATAGTCACTGGCATATAAATATGCCATAGGTTGCAAGGTTCGTAAAGCAAACTTGATCGCAATTTTGTACTTAGTAAAGAATGAATAAAATGCAAAGTCGAATTTATTTTCTAATATAAAATCTCAATTTTCATTTATTATCCTTATTCCCAGCCAGACTAGGCCCCGCGCAACCAGTTTCGCAGAGGGCCCCGCAATTGCTAGGACCGGCCCTGCTTTGGTCGATGCCCGTGACTATCATGTCTCGCTTGCAGACATCTCTGTAGGTTAGTCTTGGGCGGCCCTTGGGTCTGACTCTCTCTGCAAGCTCAGAGTATAGGATGTCTGTAGGGATTCTTCCATCTGGCATGCGAGTGACATAACCGAGCCAGCGTAGAACATAGATGCTGTGCATGTTGGCCTCGTGTCAAAACTTCCTGGTTGGTGACACGATCCCTCCAGGAGATGCACAGTATGCGTCGCAGGCAGCGTAGGTGGAAGCTATTTAATCTGTGTTCTTGGCCCATGTAAGTTGCCCAGATCTCACTGCCATAAAGAAGAGTGCTCAGAACGCAGGTATTATAGACCAGAATTTTTGTTGCCGTAGTCAATTTGGTATTTTCCCACACACGCTTGGAGAGTTTTGCCATTGCTACAGAAGGTTTTCCTATTTTTTTTGTCAGCTGAGTGTCTAAATCTAGGTTGCTGGCTATTGTCGTTTCCAAGTAGGGGAATTCCTTCACCACCGTAAGTGTGGGATTTCCAATATGTATCACTGGTATTTCTGCGACATCTTGGGCCAGGATTTCAGTCTTGGAGAGACTTATTGTAAGGCTAATTTCTTGACAACCAGCTACCAGAGCATTCACAAGCCTCTGCAATCCTTCTTGTGAATGAGATATGAGTGCAGCATCGTCTGCGAACAGCAGTTCTCTAATCAAGATACGCCGTCTCTTCGTTTTGGCTTTAAGGCGTGCCAGGTTAAATAGCATCGGATCTACTGTGGATATATATTCCATCTTCCAGGGATTTGAATGCGCTGGTGAGTACAACTGAAAAGAAGATGCCGAATAGTGTTGGAGCCAGAACACATCCTTGTTTTACTCCGCTCTTGATGGAGAATGGCCTAGAGGCGGAGCTGTCAAACTGTACGGTCCCCTGCATGTTTTCATGAAAAGCTGACACTAGTTTCCGTAGCTTATTTGGACAGCCGATTCTCTCCAATACGGCAAACAAGCCGGTTCTGCTGACAAGGTCAAAGTCAATACAAGCTTTTCTCCTGTAGCTGCCACAGGGAGAAGATCATATCTGTTGTGGATCGACCAGCCCTAAAGCCACACTGCGATTCTGGGTAAACTCGTTCTGCCAAGATCTGCAGCCGCTTCCGTATTAATCTGGCATAAGCCTTCCCAACTATGCTAAGAAGTAAGATGCCTCTATAATTGTTACCACCGGAGCGGTCGCCCTTATTTTTGTTACTATGCTGTGGTTTTGTCCTTAAGTATGTGTTGGTAATGCAGAACTTATAGTATGCGCAGAATTCAAAAAGTCTTTGTCCATTCTCATTCATCCTGCCGATTCCAAAAAGCCAAGGCAGTCTGGCCAGGTAGTGTGGTCTGCTCCTACTCTTGCATTGAAGTCACCTAGAATGACCATGTGCTCTTTTTTGAGGAATAATATGAATAGCTTCCTTTAACTCTTCGTAGAACTTGTCTTTGTCCTCCTGAAGTGAACACAGTGTATGGGGCATAGGCACTAATTAGACTGATTTTTCCAGATGTAGTCATCATACTTATGCTTAGTAGCCGTTCCGAGCCACCAACTGGAGGGACTATAGTGGGAAGTAGACTGTTCTTGACAGCAAAGCCCACACCATGCATTCGCGTCTCATCCTGTGCTTTTCCTTTCCAAAAGAAAGTGTAATCAGCCTCGCGAAGCATGCCGTCTTCGGCCAATCGGGTTTCTTAGAGAGCTACAATGTCAATGCGTAGTCTTTTCAGCTCGTTGTTTATGACTGCCGTCTTCCTTGCATCGTCAACCTGCCGTAGGTCATCTCTAAGACCAGGACACATTGTCCTGACGTTCCACGTGGCCAGTCGCATGATAGGAATTTTCTTTTTCATTTTTTTTCTTTTGTTGCTTGGAGCAAGTTTTCAGCCTACTTGTCGTTTTACACTAAGCACCCATTAGAGCAGGCAGGCTGTGGAGGATCAGCACCTAACTGTCTGGGGGCTGCCCATGTTGAGGCGGGCGGTGGCTGATCAGTGAGGCGCGAAGACTTCTCCCACGGTCAAAGACAATCCTTGGCGTCCATACATTACGCCAATCAAGTTGGACTTGTAACCCGTAACTGTTGTCTCCCGTGTTGTTTTAGCCGCTTGGCAACAGCACCAGAGTTTCCTCTTCTGGGCCTTAGATAAAGGGGTCATGGGTGGCCTATGCTCAATTGCAGAAGCTGCTGGATGGAATTTCATAGCTGATACTCCCAGCGCCTAAGGGGCTTCACTCCTGATTTTTCCTCGAGGTTGTCTCCTGAAGCCTTATTACGCAAGGCGGCGTGGGTTTCATGTCAGAGAACCCCTCTCCTAGATGAACTGCCTTACTAGGCTGACGATCCCCATATGCCCGAAGCTCCTGGTTTTGTGGCGCCAGGTATCCACCTTTACCTGTTAGTAAGAGCAGTTTCGCCGGGCTTAGTATCTAAGCCACACGAGCAGGCCAGGTGCTGGACTTAGTTGTCACAGGCTATCTGAGACGCATGGCTTTAGGAGTATTTTATAGACAATGGGAGCTTATCCCCATTAACGCCCCCTGGCCATGATATATATATATACATAAATATGCTGTTGTTTCTTCTGTGTTTTAATCATTAATCCTTGGCGTGCGTCTGTGTCATTACTGACATTAGAATAAGGATACAAAAAGGTACATAAAAAATTGTACTAACGAACCATATACCCAAAGTAAAACGTCAGATCTAAAAACGCATGTTAGTAATAAAGGCCTTTTTTTTCTGACTCATTCAGACAAGCCGTTCCATGCACTAATGGTCCTTTCAATGTGATTATAACTTGTATATGTATAGATGTGTTTTCTATATCTCTCATTTCCTTGACACTAGCCTAAAATAATACTGTTTGTGTATAACAAGCAACTCTCAGAACCATGCAGAAGTCTTGTTAGAACCACTTCTAGGTAGACATGGATTTTCATTGGTATATCAATGTAGTCCATGGGCGGGCAGGATCTAATATATATTTATTATAAATATATATAATAAACATATCTATTAAATATATAACTAAATTTCACCCTTAAATGCCTAAAAAGTTTTGTTTCAGTAATTAGAAATGTAGGATTATTCCAACCATAGCTGATACCCAGGCTCATTACTGAAGGAGGTCATAGACAGGCCTAATTAAATTTAAAAAAAAAAATCAATATTAATTTCCTGTTTAAAATTCTAAATGGAGAAACGTCATCACGAGACAGCAAGTTGAGATTGTTTATTTTCTATGATACATCATCCAAAACATTTTGTTTTGAAACTATTAGGGCACACATTTTGATTGAGGACATCATTACATTGACATAGTTCTACAAATAAATAGAAGAAACTAAAACTGAGAATGTAAGAATAAATTAGACAAGCTTTCTACATCTTAACAACTAGTCAACCTACTTAGAGAGATGTCCTTTATAATTATATAAACTGACATATTACAAGAACCACAAATATAGTGAAATGAAATAGCATCACATTGATAGGACACGGACATTTATATTTAGACATCAATCTTTTACAGTTGACTTACTGTCAACATCAAACAAGAAATATAACCACAAACAAACCTATGCATATACAAAGAATATCATCACAACAGTCAAATTAAATGAACAACCACAAATAATAAGGTGTGAACTTAGTTCAAATAAAAAAGGGGGCAAACATCTGGTGGTCAGATCTTGTCCAACTTTTTCAGTGAGATCAACAGTCCCTTTGTCTTCCTACATGCAGTAAGTTGAAATGAATAATAACATGAATTAGGCCATGCCTTTTAACAACTGGGAACAAGTAACCACACACACACATAACACAAACACAGCCATAGTAAAAAATGGCGGCTGAAAGAGACAAATGCTATTGAATTAAATGAAGACAAGGCTAGAAGTGGAGGGTCACCAGAAGTAGACCACTTAGGTTTAAGGCTTTCTCAAATCTTCCAAGTGGACAACCACAATCTTATTACAACTAACCCATGAGTAAACATACACAGGTAGTATCCAAACGAGTGCAAAAGTAGGTAACCTTTCCAAAAACATAAATATGTTTTAAATCCATTCAAAAATACACATAAGAAGTGCATTTATTATGTCATTTCCAATTTTTTAAGCATCAGATTAATACATACAATAGACAAGCAAAACACTTAAACAGCCTAGATGAACATTGGATCTAGAAAGCGCAAGACAAAATGAGAAGTATCTTGCCACAACCCTAGTTTGACCATTCCATTCAATAAGTGATCAATGAAATAATACTATGAAGGAATGCATACAGGAAACAAGTTTGCAAAAAAGTTTTACAGCCTCAATAGTGAGTGTTAAAAAAACAAAAAAAATATTTAGAATTGTTTTGTTTTCATTTTATCACTCTTTCTGCAAGCCTTCCTCCTGTAAGTATATTTTATACTAAGCATAATAACTTAGACATTGCATTAAGGACTGCATGATTCATATGTGTTTAATAATTAACATTTATGGCATGTAACTTTATTCAGTATTTGTTTCAGCACTAAAGCTTCCAACTTTTGTTTCATTTATTAAAAATCAAACATTATGAAATATATTACAGTCTAGTCTCATTAAATGACCTAGTGTTCCAATCACAATGAAATAGTAGGAGGTAAAATAGATGGCTACAAAATGTTTCTTGCGAAGCTGGACTTTATTTTTATTCTTCAAGGCATTAGATGTTAAGAGGCAAGGAGGGCAGCATTTTTAGGTCATCGTAACAAGCCTAGACTGTATTATGTATGCAATTAAAAGAAAACATTGACATTAAACAAGTATGAAAAATAAGTTATTGTTTATCTAAATCACAAAAAAAAAAACATCCATCAAATTAAATTTAAACAAGCATATCAAAGCCTCAAATATCAATTTGGGTACTACTAAACTAGAGGTTGGTTAGACCTCAAAAGACTTTGCCATGAACTTATCTATAACAGAGAGGTGTGATGGCTGAGTGGTAAAGTGCTTGGCTTCTAAACTGGGGGGGAGCCCAGTTTTGAATCCTTTTGAAGGATTGGATTTTTACTTTTGGGATCTCTAGGGTGCCTCTGAGTCCACCCAGCTCTAATGGGTACCTGACATTAATTGGGGAAAAGAAAAGGTGGTAGGTTGCCACATGACATCCTAGTTAACCGTGGGCCACAGAAACAGATGACCTTTACATCATCTGCCCTATAGAACGCAAGGTATGAAAGGGGAACTTTACTCCTTTTTTTTTTTTTTTTTAAACATCCCCAGTATACATCTAATGTGACCCCAAAGCACAACAAAATTGTACATGGCATGAAGCTTTACAAAGATTTTTAAAATAATGTCTCTTTTTTTTTCTGTGATTTAAGAGATTCCTTTATAAAAATCCTTTAAAAACCATGCAGTTATTTTGTTTTATGTTTCAAATGTTCTTTCAAATTTGAAGATTATTACACCCAAGCCCAAACCTATCCCAGGACAGCAGCAGTCAGGGTTCTAACCCGGGACAATCACTACACATTCCAGAGCACACACCTCACACCCAGCAGCCATCCAGTTAGTTATAAAGTATCTACATTTCAAGAGAAATATATTGGTGGCTAATCAATAAATTGTTCTGCAAATCAAGAACACATGTTTAAAACTTGATTAATGATTGTGTCTTTTTCTCTGAAATTTGGGCACAGAACATTGTAGATCAACACAAAGCTAATATGGATACAAATCTTTAAAAAAAAAAAACTTCAAAGAAATTTAAAAGAAATAAATACTTTTGAATGCTTACTATTATTATATACAAACACAAATATTGTGGGCATGCAATGTTGTATGAAAGTTTCTTTGAAAAAAAAAATTCTCTTTTTCTAAGGACTTTTTAATAACTGGACATTCAAGTCTCCAGTTAGGAATATGAGAGGCTTAAAGGTCAAACTTTGTTTATACACAAAACTTGAACAGGATAACAAACAAAACTAGAGTTTATCCACAAAAGTTAGCAATTATCTACAAATACATGACAAGAACCATAATAAATGTTAATAAGAATGAAGAGTGAGACACAGTTATGTGAGATGTTTAGGCACTTCAGGTTGTTCCTATTGGAATGTAGCTCTGATGACAATTGTAAATCTCTTTAGATTCATACCCTCTTATCTTTTTTTTTTTATGTAGATCTAATATTTTAATGAATAAATAGGCAAAATATTCACTAAATAATCTATCTAAAAAAATATTTTTACACACAAAAATAATTATTCAAAGTGTGGATACAATACGTCTAAAAGACTAGTAAAATGTTTAGTGCTTAGTAGACCTTAAAAAAGAATGGTATTGATCTTTATGTTGTAAATATAAAATGTTTTTGTTCCAGTGCCTCTCAAACAGTGAACAAGTTCTGAATCACTTGTAGAGAAAAAAATAATATATGTAATAAATTGATTCTATAAATATTGATGTTTATCATTGTACAAATAAATATAAGTATTTGAAATGTATAAACTTAAAATTGATCTGGGTTCTTCTGCTAAAAAACAATTTGTGTCGTTTTATATCATAAACTGTATTATATTTAATTTATATTATTTCAGAAATCCTATTATAATTCCATTTTCTAAAGCTTAATAAAGTAAATGAGAAAAATCATTGTAATAAAAGTCCATTTAGCATAAATAATACAGAGGATGAGACAGGCACTCAATGGGTCATGTGGTGCCTTTCTGCTAATCATGACTTAATTTATCTTTATCATAACTATTAAAAACAATATGCAGCCTAAATGGCTTAAAAACTTTTTATAGTAAAAATATACAGTGATGGTATTGTTCTGGCACCAACAGAATGTCAGAAACAAAAAAAACAACAACTAACAAACACTGAATATAAATAGTATCTAAAAATTCTCTATCACATGATAAAACAAGTGCCCACTATTCAATTAAGCTATTAAGCTAATAACATAAAACATTGACTTATAACATAATGTATCACATTATAATTACTATTTACTACTGATCAGGGTAAATATAGGCTAACACTTACAAGTTAAGGGAGTTTTAAACAGTCTTATGTTTACTCAAAAATAATTCCAGGTTAAAGAAAAAATAATACAATTGAACTGTAGCTGGGTATGACAACATGTACAAAAATGCCACAAGGCAATCTGGCCTTGTCTTCAGATAGAAATTTGTCAGAGCAGTTTAGGAATCTGGAATCCAGCCAGATTAAACCAGTATCAACAGAAGTTTGTCCAAATGTACACACAAAACTACATAAAATCCATTCAACTTCTGTTGTTTTGCAATTGCACTTTTTCTGTAGTGGTGAATAGCTATAAGAATAAAATAATAGATTTATGTAATAAAATTCATAAAAAAAAAACAGCTGTCTAGAAAAATTCATATTACTATCACTACATCTAAAACAAATTTTTTTTTTACCAATTTCATTATGTAAAAAACTTTTTACAGACAGCATTAAAAAAAAAAAGACAAAAATTACAAATCCATATGAAGTTAAAAAAGCACTATCTAAATGACATCTGTGTAAGATTCTTTCAGACTAAAGTATGATAGATTGTTATCCCCATGCATGATAAGCAGTCCTTTCTTGCATATATTGTTGCTTTTGGTTTGTTATGATGCTCACTGACAAATAAAAATATGTGGTGCCTGTTCATATTCAGGCACTATGTGGAAATGACTTGAAGAGACTCATAAATACACAACAAAATTGATATTTATAAACGGTAGAGTTGAGCTATGTACATTTAGTAGAATGTTGTTTCAATAAATAAAAAATGGATGTAAATAATGAATGCATTGAAATCTAACATGTAAGTATGATAAAAAGGCGAATGATTGCAATGATGAAATCCGAAACATAAATTAGATTATTTTTTTTGCAACATTATGTTGATTTTTAACAGTCATAAATAATAGAGATTTATTGAGGAATAAGATAAAATGAAAAAAAAAAAAAATTAAGACAAAGGGAAGGCTAACTTAATATTTTCAAATAAATACAGTTAAGTGTTAGCAAGATTAAACTTTTCTTTATTGAATAAAACAGATTTATTGAATCCTTTTATGGCACATTGTCTGGTAATACAATTTGACCAAAGTAGAGGCAATAATAATAAAGAAGAAAATTGTATGAAATGTTTTTTTCCTGTTTTACTAGCCTAGCAAGTTGTTATCTTAAACATTTTGCCAATAATGAACAAAATATACACTAGCACTTTTACAATTCAAGGTTTGTTTTAATCATCTGTACATTTTGCAAACAAGCAATAAAGAGTACAGAAAATTAAAAAGAACAGGAGAACTAACTATACAAACTTGAAATTTTAAAACAAATGTAGAACCTACAGATTAAAAAAGTTAAAATAAATAAATCAAATAGTTTTACAAAGAAAAGCTTTATACAAAATATTACTTATTGACTGGTAAAATATGTAATAGAAACCTCTCAACTCTGACGGATTTCTAAGACAAAAGTTCACTGATCTATCAAGCAAGTTGTATACATTGCACTAAATATTCAATGAAAGAGAACATGGTGAAATGATGTTCTGTGAAACCATTCTTGTCCCAAACATACTCACCCATGATTGAAATGTATACAATGATAGCACAGCATTCACAAACTTACATAGAATGCAGATTTCAAATGAAGGAGGTAAATGGCATTTAGGAAAAATATGCTTATTTGTTCATCTTCTTTGCTTGATCTTATAAAAAAAATATTGGAGACATTCAACTGCATTGATATGCTGGTCATCAAGTAATGTACAAAACATGACAGGCGAGAACAGACAAGATGAGGACTATGCTATAACGGTGTGTTGTAATTGTCACCATAATCAGAGAAAACTACATTATCAGCAGCAGAGTCATGCCGCAACCTTTTTGAATTCCGATGAGATCCAGATGCCAAGTCTGAGAAGGATGTTTCTTTCTGAATTAATTGTTCATTCTGAAATAGTTAAAAATATTTTTTTAAAAATACAAATAATTTACATATTTGGGTCTGGCCCAATAGTCTAAGCAAGGCATTGACATTATATATAGCATCATAAAACAGGTGTACTATTAGTACTTTTCTGAAATTTTTATTCTTATATTGAAGATTTAAAAAATGTTTTTATCTAAAAATTGAATTGATTACTATTTTTTTGGAATGCAATATATTTCTAATCCAAATGATTAGCCTAACATAGAGTATCACTAAAACTGTATTGAGAACTGTTTACACACTACTTACAATGAAAGTAGAAAATATTGCTTTGCCTAAAAAAAAGGGGAAAGGTGGAGTGGACAAAACGACCTTATTTAGGAGGCTTAGCAGAGACTGCAAGAATAAGTGGATGGATGCCTGGCCATGTGGTATGCGATTGTACTGCCTGAGGTTTTGCGCTAGGATGTAATAATGTTCTATTCTGAAGGAACATGTGAAATCTGTAAAACAATGGAGTTAGGGGTGGTAAGACAAAGCTTGGTTGAGAAAATTGAGAAAGCATTGAAGATTAATACATCCATGTCGAGAAAGGACTAAAGAAGTACATTAAGATCACCATGAGGTAGGTGTGAGCTAATGAAATGGTCGTGGGACTTTATGACAACTGCTGGAGAGGGCAAAGAAAAAAAAAATGAGGCCTGGATGACTTGATGAGAACAAAAATTTTAAAAAATTACGTAGACAAGAAATCCTATTATTTAATCTTTCTTTACTGCTAATATATATTTTAAAGTACCTGGTAACCAAAAGTCTGTTCAATGAAAAAGGCCTATTCTTACATTTATTTTTATATTTTCATTGACATATATTATTTAATAATGAATAACTACTTGATAAGTTTCATTGGTAACAATAAAGTATTTTTAAGAATCTGATAAGTATTTCTGGTTTTTTGCTAGTTCCTCAATGCATACATCTTCCACCCCATTTTTTTGTTCTGATCCTAGGATCTAAATGTAATACATATTTTAAGAACAAAAAATGTCAAAGTTATTTGATTTTACCATAACCTATACATATACAGCGACTGCCAACACTAAGGGTAACTAAGCATAAGTTTCGTTCAACTCCAAAATGTGAGTCGAGGTATTTCCGGTATAAACTTATTTTATGACATTTACGATGTTTGAATGATAATGCCAGCTTGGATAATATATCTCTTTTCATCACATTTGACAATTTCTATTTTACATTGTATACTATTAATATGAGTTAAATAAGCGATGAAAGAGTTAATACAGTTTCAAGAGTGTCATTTATTACTTAGGTAGCCTATAGGCCTATAATGGGTGATAGAAGTTAAGTCTGTGAGTGAGTCAGTCTAAAAAAAAATAACAATAGTGACTCCCTGAGCCTACACACTGACATCTTTACCAACTTTTATTTACATCTAGATTCTATACCTATTTTTAAAAATTTATTTGTAGTTTTTTTTTTTTAAGATAGCATGCAGTATGCGCTTTATATATATATATATATATATATATATATATATATATATAAATGGAGAATGAAGCCATTAAAAATTACAAGCAATCATGTATTTATGACTAATTGAAAAATATGCATAAAACTTTCAGCTCTGCAAGTTATTAATTTTTTAAACTAATTAAATCATAAATAACATCCAATTATTCTAAAAGCCATAAAAAAAAATTGATTTTTTCAAATTTTTCTTCACCGAATAGAATTCTAGAATCATTTTTCCTACTTCAATAAACATTAATTGTACACGTAGTAAACATGACCCAGACTTAGTGACCTATGGCTATAAACTATATCTACATATACGACCATACACACTACTATAATTTGTTTTTGGAAAAAAAGTGCTTAATGGGTTTTTAATTATATATATAAACTAGTTAGAACACTATCAATGTAAATGCTCTTTTTTTAAGTTGGTAAATCAGATTTTGTTGTTATAAAAATCTGGCTATGTCTATCGCACTGTTACCAAAATTATGACTAAGAAATATTTTGAATGTAGTGTTTATCTTTAGTGATGGTTTCTTTATATAGTAAACTTATTCACCGGAAGTCATTCTTCTAACACTACACTGCAACCAAGGATGCCTCGGTGTACGGGACTTATTTAATTGAATAATATAGGCGTGGTGCACACAGTTGGCAGTCCTGTATATATATATATATAGTCTATGGATTTTACTGATAACAATTATAATTTTTTGCTCAAACATTTTAAAAAGTTAGTTAACCAGCAAACACATACATGATAATTTGGCGGATGTTTTTGTTTCTATTACTTGCAGGTATAGAACTATGAAAAATATAGATATGCATTTTTTTCAGAGAGCAAGTTTTTTTTTTAGTTGGGAGTTTTATGATCGAGATTTTGAGAAAATATAAATATCCTTATTACCTGATCATTCTCATCTTCCTGGTCAGAACTAAGGACATCTTCAAGAGAATTTTTCATTTCCTCCAAGTTTTGTGGACTGTGCATATTTTCTTGCCGTTGGAAGATTTCAGCTAGGTCCACCTACAAGCAAATTTAAGATTAGCTTTGAACAAGCAAAAACTATCTTTTTCAATGAAGATATAGAAATAAATGAATAAATAATTGTTTTTTCTTAATGACTTTTCTAAAGTTAGAACCTTTTTTTTAGACACTGGTGGCCAATTAGGATCCTTTTCAATTTCTGACTCAATCTTGTGATAAGCCAAATCTTGTGAAGGTAGGCATCCTTTAAGACAGTTGGACACTCTCCGTCGTAAAGTTTCATTGTCAATAAGAAATTTCTGTGGGATTAACATAACAATTACATATTGAATGATAAAATGTCAATGATATCTTTTTCTTACATTTTATTTGGCTAATGGCTACAAAATATGGTCTAATTTTATGAAATGAACTATTACCTCCACAACATAGGAAAGTGCAAATTGAATAAAGGCCACACCAATAAAGAATGCTCTGTACTTGAGGGATGGCAGAATAGCAAGCTGAAACATTCACAAAGATTGGATTATCATAAAATATAAATTACAGATGTTCCTTTAACATAGAAAATTACATGAGTTAATCTACTCAAGCATGATAATTAGAAACTAAAATTCCACTAAATCATTGGTTTTACTGGCTGATTCCAGCAACCTGATCCATGCTCTATTGGTGCATGGGAAGATAAAGCACACAAGAATTTGTCCGAGCATATAGAATAAGATGAAAGCTCGGTAGCTGAGCGATTAAGTGCTTGCTCCCAAACCAGGGGTCCTGGGCTTGAAACTTGGTGAAGACTGGGATTTTAAATTTTGGGATCTTTGGGCACCTTTGGCTCCACCCATTAGTTGGGGAAAAGTAAAGGCATTTGGTCATTGGTCATATGACACCCTTATTAACTGTTGGCCACAGACCACAAGATCAGAAAGGGGAACTTTACTTTACTATATAGAAAAAGATGAAATATACAGTTTTATATTAGAATTTTATAACAACAGGTAGCATTTTCAAAAGTTACTTAAGCCTATATTAATGGAAGCTAAAACATAACTGTATCTTTGATAAATGTGAAAAATATATTTGTTTATTATTATCTCAAGTAAATAGGAAACCATTTAAACTGATGAAGTAACAATAAAATTGTTTTGCTAAAGCTGTTTGTTAGCTGTCAACATTGAAAGTCATTCACACTATCATGAAATGCATCAAGAGGAGAAATAATCAACCTACATTAAGTACATCAGCAACTGGTTCTGTAGGATACAGTGTAAGCCACATAGTCACTCCCAGAGCCACCACAAAGTTGATCATTAACCACCCTAGTAGTTGAAAATTTAAAAACAAAAAGGAAACAAATAAGAAAGACATTAATATTATCAATCCAAGAGTTTAAATTAACTTTAACAATTGTAAATAAATGTAGACTTTAACAACACAAGCACAAATATTAATCCATTCACTCATTCTCAATCATTCACTGTTGCATAAACTCATTTGCAGCTTTACTTGAAGTATCTTGATAGACATAAAAAGACCAAAACTAGTTTTATAAAAACATAGCTTTTAATAAATTTTAAAACACAGTCAAAACACAAAAACTACATTTGTTCAGGTAAAAATAAAACACACAATCTGCTCAAACTAAAACATGTTCTTTACGCAGTACCTACAATTGCTCTGGGCTGGACTCAGCAAGGGCAGCTCATTTTTTCATCTCAGTTAGCTGCCTCAAACACTTGGCCAAACTATCCCCCTTTACTCGTCAATTCGGCTTTATAGACCAGTGAGTTGATAGGTTTAATGGACTGGATACCCTGGGTGTCTTTTTGAAGGTATTCATGACTAGCCACTTTACATCTGCACACAAGTCACAGGTCAGTTCGACATGATGAGGTTGGTATCTTAACGGCGTCTCTGAGCACGGATGGTCTTTTGGATTGCTTGACAGCACAGCCTTTGTGAGGGCTCTGCTCCCTAAGATTGTCATTTTTGCACAACTAAAAATTGTCCACAGAGTTTTACATCAAGACCCTAAATGCCTAAAATGGACATTCCAAATTGCACTGAAGGGTTTATGAATACAAACAAATAACTCTTTCACACATGCTCCTTAAATTAACTATGAAAGAAAGGACATAGTTTGATGGAGTAAAAGGGGAATTAAAAGCACAGCAAAAATTGACTTAAGTCAAATATTTTTGTGACTTTGTTTTGGACAACAAAACTGAAGTTTAAATTCAGCATGGCATCTCAGGTTTAAATGAAAAGCTATTTGGATTTGGTAATTCTTTTTTTTTTTACACTTGAAAGTAATTTTTAAAAATTAATATACAGTGTGGCCTAGAAATCAAATGGGGATTTGAGATGTTGATGTTTTATTGTAGTGGATTGCCGTATTTCTACTATACAATAATTTTTTATTAAATATATCAACTTTATCAGATTATGATATCATAAGCATATATGCATAAGCAATCCTCCAAGGAAAATCATCAATGAAAGAAAAATTGATGAATGATAAAAGGTAGAAAACATAAAGCAAAATGTTGACAGCTATTTGACACTTTGCAGTAAGCAGTTGCTATGCATGGGTTAAATTCAATCAAAACTTGATTTTGTCAAATGTTGATGATCAAGAAATACAAACCATTCCAGAGCTCTTTGTGAAACATAATTAAATGAGTGAAATCTCATATTACAAAAAATCTTACAAATTGAAACAAATGTTGAAATTTCATATTTGGTTGTAAGAAAAATTGACATCACTCATTCCTAACATTTTGTGAAGTATAACATGTACAAATATTTATCTGAAGTTTGAAATCTTAGATCAAAATATAATTGTTGAAAGAAAGGTTTGATAAAATCATGAAGAATTATTCAAATTTGAAATGTGTGTTTTTTTCCATGGATTCCTATGGTTTGTCTCTGTTTATAATTGTTATCATCAAGATTATTTACATGACAGTACTTTTGTTTTTTCAATGATACATTTTATTTTTTTTCCCTTCTCCTAGATAATTGCACTTCCAAGCACTATCCTGTTGTATTTTAATTAAGTGCTCATGATTTATCGTTTTGAAGTCACAGGTGGTAATTAATTTAGAAATTCATACCATCCTACCTTATTTCAACATTAATACCAAAAATAATCCTCCTATGTCATCCATTATGACCACCAAACAACTGGTCAACAAAAGTTGGCTGGTTATTTACATTTTATTTACTTTTTATTTAGGAAATATGACATTTTTTTAAAGTCACAGGAGTGCTTAATTTTAAAATCTATACCATCCTAATTTCAATACAAAGACCAAAAATGATCCTCCTTTTTTAGTTGGCCCAGAGTAGTTAGCTTGTTCTAAACATTTCTAATTATACAATATTTTGTTCCTATGTTTGTTACTTTGGGAAGTACTTGACAAAACTGAAATGTCTGAGAAAGCTAGAAAGCAGAATACACTAAGTATCATTGTTTCAAAGGTAGGCATGTCCAACCAATTATCCAGATTTATAGATTATGTAAGGCTAGAACATAATACAGTGACAAAAGTATATGTTATAAAATACAGATGTTACTTGAAAAAAAGATGATTAGGAACAGATAGGTCTTGACTAAAACAAATAAAAAGTACAAACATACTTCCAGTCATTGATGCTTTGTATTCAAATGAAGTTACACAATCCAAAACAATAAAGAAAATCAACGGTTCAAATCCCTGAATAATTTATTAGCCATACTGTATTTACAATGTTAAAGAGTGTTTTATAAGATATAGTGTATCCATTTGAGACATAACAGGACACAAGAGATTCTTAAAACAAAGCACAATCAGGGTCATTACAATTAAATGGAGGGAATTTTTCTCGAAGCATGAAAGCTTACCATATGAATATAGACACATTTTAATTTCTCATTTGTAAATGAATTCAAAAATTCTAAATAAATATATCTCAGATTACCTAAAACTATTCCTTCATTGCAATGATATAGTTAGATTTTAATTACTGCCCAATAATTATCATAGACATAATTAATCAGCATTTAATTAACAAAGCTAACTTTCTGGTTATAAATGATTTGTATTTTTGTTATCCCTTAGAAACACTTACCTTTTGTACAGATATATATGAATACACTAACTGTTTACAAGTATACAGCCATTAACAGAATATGTTTATGGATGTTGATTTGTTCTTTTTTATGTAAGATTAAAAATGTCTACTTAATTTTTTTTTTTGTCTTAAATTATCAGAATTTGAAATGTCTTTTTTTTTGTGTCTTACTTTTTAGAATTAGAAACTTTTTCTACTTCTGACACTATTCTGAAGCTATTTTTGAGTTTGTTAATTCCTGATTTGTCTTTGTATCAAGTCATAACTTATTCTTATGAACATTTCATTAAAACACATGCTGAATGACTGTAATGCTTGTAGACAGTAAATATTGGACTAGATCTGATTACAAAAGTTCAAATTTTACAAAGCAATTTTTAAGAAGAGATCTACTTACAATTAGAAAATATGGACTTCCTGAATGGAGCACCTTTGGCAAATGTGATAGCTAAGATAATATACTGGTAGGCTGAGATCAGGAATACTGCTGCATTCTCATGGCAAGTGTAGTCATCATCGTTATTTTCTTTGAAAGGAATAAACCTAATGGACAGTCAGATCCAAACAAATGAGTAAGAAATATTTGACTAGAAAATGTTTGTGTTCATCCTTAAACCAAATTTACAGACTGATAAGAAATTAAGTTGGCAAAAAAAAAAAAAAAAAAAAAGCAGAAACCATTTGTTCTATGTTCAAGTTAATCCCTGTGCATTGTCTTTACTACTCTTGCAGGATCTAAAGAATGCTAGCTCTCAACCAATTACTGACTGAAGTGTTTGAATGTTAACATTTCAAGAACAAAAAAAAAACAACACTTCTAGATTTACAAAAAAAAAAAAAAAAACCCAAGTAAAAGTAAGATAAAGCTAAGAACACACAGCCCTAAATTAATAGCTTTTTTTTTTATATTTGAAGTAAAAACAAAATGTTTTTTCAAATAGCAATAAAAAAAATTAAACACTATATCTAATCTACATTTATAGTAATTGAAAAACAATATGGCTGAAAATGAAAAACTTTGTGATCGTTACAAATTGCTGTGTACATTCCCTTGTTTGTATGTGTGTAGCAGAACAACTACAGTTAACTACAGCCCTGGCTTACGAATGTTGACCCCCAACTAACCTCTCATCCACCACCCTGGCCTTAGTTATTTTTACTTCAATTGTTATTTCTGTTTCTAATCTAATTTAAATATTTGTGTTTCTAATATATTTTACTTAATTAAATTAGATTTATTTTTTTATTGGGAAGGAAAAACTACTTGTAAATGTTTTCTCTTTATTTTATAATTACATGGGTACTTTGGGGATAAAGCATCAGTCAGGATGGGTTGTTTACCATGGAAGGTCACATTTCCCACTTCTGCTTTAATAATATTTTAAAATTGATGTTTACATTTAAGAATATTTTACTTGATTCTAAACTTTTAAGACACCCATTTGGATCTCTTAATTTTTTTCATTTTCATTGATGTGTATTATTTTAGATGAAGAAGTTTTAATAAAGTTCTATGTTACATGTTTTAAGTATCATTCTGGTATCCTGTCATTTATGTGTATGTATCCTAAACACCATCCCAAAACCAACTCACCAACCACTAGCCAGATCCACTCCTGTTAAACCTAAATCTACTAAAATTAATACAACAGCCTCACTAAACAAACCTACTAAAGAAGTAATACCAAAATACCTTAAAACCTTAGTAATAAATTTTCAAAGCATTAGGAACAAAACAGCAGACTTAGAAATTTTATTAGAATGTGAGAAACCAGACATAATTGCAGGAACAGAAACTTGGCTACATCCTGAAATTTATAATGCAGAAATTTTCAATAGTAATTATGAAATTTTTAGAAAAGATAGGGCTGATAATCATGGAGGAGTTCTTTTAGCAATAAAAAACACTCTTATAGCAGAAGAAATTACCTTACCTAACTCAAAAAATATAGAATCTACATTTTGTAAAATTAATACCACCTCAACATCCCTTATAATAGGCAGCATTTACAGACCACCAAATTCTAGTTTAGAATACATGCAGGAACTATGTAATCAGATTACTACACTTAAAGAGACAAATAAAAATGCAGTCTTTTGGATTATGGGTGACTTCAACCTACCGGATATAAATTGGAAAACACTAACCATAGATAAACACCAAAACCTTAAGGACATAAATGAGCTTTTCATAGAAACTTTACACAACCTAAGTTTAGATCAAATCATTAAAAAACCAACTAGATTAAACAACACATTAGATCTCTTCTTAACCAACAGACCTGGATTACTAGTTGATTATGATATTATCCCTGGTCTATCAGACCATGAGATCATAAAAATACACAGTCAGATAAAAGCAGTAGCCAATTCAAAACCCAAAAGAAAAATCTTACTCTGGAATAAATGTAACCTAACACAACTACACCAAGCTGCATTAAACTTTCAACAAACATTCTTATTAGAAAAAGACATTAACCAACCAGTCGATGACCTCTGGAATTTCATCAAAAACCATCTTAAAAGCATTATAGAAAATCATATACCAACTAAATACATATCAAACAAAATAAATAAATGCTGGTTTAATAATAGACTAAAGAAGCTTTGTAAACAGAAGGAACACCTATATAGAAAATTTGAAGAAACCAAGGCAGAAAGAGTTCACAAAAAGTATATAAAAATTAAACACCTAACCCAAAAAGTAAGCAGACAGCTGCAGAGTGAATACATAAACAATGTAATATCTAAAGATAACAACAAAAACCTATGGTCATACATTAAGTCTAAGAAAATGGAAACAACAGGCATAGCGCCATTAAAAGATGAACATAACATAATACATAATGATAATGAAACTAAAGCAAACATCCTAAACAGATACTTTGCATCAGCATTCTCAGCCCCAGGAGACAAAGACATATTTCTTAATTTGAACCAAGTAGACAACATAGAAGATTTAGTAGTACAAGAAAATGGAATTCAAAAACTATTATCCAACACCAAACCAAATAAAGCGTCTGGACCTGATGGTATTCCAGCTAGATTACTCAAAGAACTAAGCAATGAGCTAGCCCCAGTGTTCAAAATACTCTTTCAGGCATTGCTTAACCAGGGCAGAGTACCAAAGTACTGGAAAGAAGCTAATGTCACCCCCCTATTTAAAAAAGGAGAAAAATCTGATCCAGGAAACTACAGACCAGTATCACTTACCAGCATCACATGTAAAATACTAGAACACATAATATGTAGCAACATCATAAACCACTTAGACAAACATAATGTTATCACCCCATACCAACATGGCTTTAGAAAATATAGATCATGTGAAACACAACTAATAGGACTAATTGATGATTTTTCAAAAGGTTTAGATAATAGTGAACAAATAGATGCTATCTTAATAGATTTTTCCAAGGCTTTTAACAAAGTTCACCACCATAGTTTGCTTAAAAAATTAAAATATTTCGGCATTAATGGTCCACTGCATCAGTGGATTAAAGATTTTCTGATAGGGAGAGAACAAACTGTAATAATAAATGGCTCTAAATCAACACCAATAACAGTAAACTCAGGTGTACCTCAAGGAACAGTCTTGGGTCCACTACTATTTTTAATTTACATAAATGATTTACCAAATTGCATTAGTTCAGGAACAAAAGTCAGATTATTTGCAGACGATTGCATAATATATAGAACAATAAAAACAAAACAAGACACAGATACTTTACAAAGAGAATTAGATGAATTACAGAAATGGGAATCAAATTGGAGCATGTCTTTCCACCCAGAAAAATGTCAGTTGTTAAGAGTAACAAAAAAACTAAAACAAATTAATTCCACTTATCTTATTCATGGCAAACCAGTAACACAGACTAAAAACACAAAATACCTAGGTGTTATAATAAATGAAAAACTGTCATGGAATCCACATATTGATGAAACTACAAAAAAATCCAACAAAGCATTAGGGTTTATTAAAAGAAATTTCTATAAATCAAATAAGAACATAAAACTAAAATGTTATTTAATATATATTTAACCTTGGTTAGGCCAATAATAGAATATGCATCCACCGTTTGGGACCCCTCAACTCAAGAAAACATTAAGAAACTGGAACAAACACAAAATATAGCAGTGAGATTCATAACAAATGAATATTCACATTTGACTAGAGTAACACCATTAGTAAAATCACTAAATTTAGAAAGCCTTCAGAGCAGAAGACTCAAAAGTAAAGTAGCAATTATACATAAAACACTGAACCATAATCTTCAAATACAAAAAGAAAACTTAATAAAATACTCTGAAAGACACAAAAATAAAGGCACATTCCTCGTCCCCTATGCTAGGACAAATTTGTACAAATACTCCTTCTTCCCTAGCGCTATTAGAGCATAGAATGGGTTGCCTGAGCTAGCCAGATAAACCAGTGACTTGGAAGAATTTAAGTCATTGGTTAATATGCATGACTAAATGCATGACGCGTAGGACGTAATCATCTTCTTTTTTGAAGTAACGTCTGTATTATATAAGATAAGATATGTGATTAATATACATGTACAAAAATACAACTAAGCCAGAAATAGGTTTGTAAATCGCAACAGAGCTAAATCCTTATAGACCAGTACACAGTTCCAGCATCAACAGTCTGGCCTTCAGAATCAACCTAGGAAATGACCAGTTGAAGCTGGCACCAGGACACTGTTCGCAACTCATGACAGTGACTACTGGTGGATTTTAAAACAAGTAAATGTGAAGTTAATGGGACATGATAAGGTAATGAATTTTGTGATAAACTTCTAGATGATGGGAGCTCTTGAGACATGAGTCAGTCAGTATAGAGTAAATCTGATGATTTAAGGAAGAAATCCTGAAAAACACTACATTTTACTGAGCCAGTCCCCATATTGATCTGATGTCACAGATTCCTTATTATATATATAATTATAACTCAATAGAATCTACCTAAGATCTCGATAGTCTAGGTGTCCCTGGTTCAGTTCTAGTTAATGAAATAAAACAATGAAACCACTAGATCAAACACATAAACTTTAATCAGCTTTACTGCATATCACACACGCTGGTCTCTGTCTGACAACAAAACACACTTCCGGTCATTCGCGCAGAATGTAAAAATAGATTATACATACATACACACATTCATCCGTGACATCTCGCCCCTCCTAAAATTATAATCAATTTTTACAAAGATACATAAAATACTATTATAAAACAAGCATAAAATATTAAAACACAATACAACAAAAATGTTAATTCAATAGGCCACAAAGGCTCTGAATATGCCACACAGGCGTTTATGTATCCAAACAACTTGAACATAGTCACACAGACTTTAATGTAGTCACACAAACTTTAATGTAGTCACACAGACTGCAATGTAATAGGCACACAGTCTATAGCGAGAGAAAATGTTGAACGATTCATGAGTTACATTTTCTGCAGTTATTGTCTTTAATGGCACAGCCTCTGGCCAACGTGTGCATAGGTCAACCATTGTAAGGATGTATCTGTATCCTCTTTTAGACATAGGGTTTATGGGATCCACAATGTCTACAACCACTTTCTGAAATGGTCTATCTTGCAGATCTGTGACTTGTAATGGGGCTTTTGTATAACGATCTCTGGGCTTTGTACTGGCACAAGTGCTGCACGCTGAACAATATTTTTTCACATCTTTAAATATTCCTGGCCAGTAAAAGTTATTCAGAATTCTTTTTCTTGTTCGTGCTGTTCCCATATGACCCGCAAAAGGTGAGTCATGACCTAACTCCAAAATTCTTTTTCTTTGGCAGCAGGGATGACTAGCTGTAGTTCTCTTTGTTATCTTGTCTCATCAGAAGCCCATTTTTCACTTTAAATTTACTGGTGGGATGCTCAGCCAATTACAAAATTTTAACCAATGTTTGGTCCTCCTTTTGTTTCAATGCACAACTGGATGTTAATTCTGATTCTGGCTGTTCAATCTGACTATGTAGGATCGGTTGTCCCATGTTTTCTATTACACCAGATTGAGATCTAGTTACCGCATTTGTAACTTCTGACATTGCTGACTTTGCCACTAGTAGATATCTGTGATGGTAGGCTCAGTTATGCCAGTCACGTTTCCTAGAATCAAGTCAGCTGCAGGCCTCTCCAACACACATGCTTCAACTTTCCCAGATAAAAATGGCGTATCAATGTCAATGACAGCTGTGGGATATTCTTCAATTGTTCCTCCAAATGTCATACACTAGACTTTCTTTCTCAACTGGTGAGGGTGCACATGTAGTCTCTTCACTCCAATTGTGGTCGCTCCTGTGTCTCTCAAGACCCAAATAGATTTCTTCCCAACAAATCCAGGATACATTTTTAATTTCCCAGAGTCACAAATCAGCTTCATGAGGGAGTTGTTCATTATGTTGATAGTCTATGCAAACTGACGCATTGTATGGATGTCCAGTTGGTCTTCCCCTGTTGCTGGTTTTAAACTCCTGACTTCTGCTTGAACCCATAGTCTCATTTCATCTTAATGGGCTTTTGTTTCTACATTGGGCTGCTAAATGTCCCGTTTTGAAACACTTAAAACATTTTCTTTTTTCACCAACACTTCTTTTCTGCAGACGGTCCTGTCTCCATTCTTGTTTAAATAGACTTCTGTTATTATGTCTTTGCAGCAAAGGCAAACTTGCTAGTTATCAAGTCTTCCTCTCTCTGAATTGTCTGCTCTGGATGTGCAGTAATATATTGCTGACACAACTTGACTACAGTCGGCACATCTTTCGGTTTCTTTTCATGTAGAAAAGTCACTAACTGAGGATTGCAAGATGTGAGGATCTTGTCTCGGATGAACAGATCAATGAGACCTTCGAATGGCTTTTCAGTGTTAGAAAATTCAACCCAACGCATTAATTAACTTGTAATGTCCTCAATAAATTCATGGAATGGCTGGTTTCTCTCTGGTTTAGCTTTATGGAACTTCTCTCTATACTCATCATCTGTCAAGTTGTATCTTTTCATCAATACTTCCTTCACCTTGTCATATTCCTCTAAATCTTTCTTAGACAAGTTGATACAAGCTTGCAGTGCCTTTTCCTGTAACAATGTGTAAAGATGACTTCCCCACTGAGTTTTAGGTATTTCTGTAGCTTGAGCATGCACTTCAAATCTCCCCAAATATGCATCCATTTGATCCACGTGCTCATTAAAAGGTGGCAACTTTGGCTTCCATACAGGTTTTATATGCTCTTTGATTTCTCCTTTTGTCTCCCTAAGCTGCAACTCTCTGACTCTCATTGTGTATTTCTACATCAGCTTCTTTCTCTTTAGCTCTTGCTTCTGCCTCTTTAGCTCTCTCCACCGCCTCTCTTTCTTTAGCTCTTTCCACCGTCTCTCTTTCTTTAAGACGTTCCTCATGCTCTCTGTCTTCTTTTTCTTTCTTTGCTTCTCTCTCTTTAACACGTTCCTCACGATCTCTGTCTTCTTTCTTTTCTAGCTTGACTTCTCTAGAGTTGTTCCTGACAATGCCATCTCTTTTCCAGTGACTATTATCTGTGATAATTTGTCTGCCATCCTTGTTTATGCGTGTAGCATCAAATATAACAGTACAAATTACTTTATTTACTTTACTTAGTTTTTTTTCCCCGCCGTTGCATGTGAACGCACACACTTCACGGCTTTCTTGGTCCTTGACCTTTTCACAATGGCGAACCGCAGTTCTGCCTAATGTCTTCCAAGACTAAGTCAAATAACTAGATAAACGAGCCTCCAAATATGTCACAGATTCCTTATTATATTTATAATTATAACTCAATAGAATCTACCTAAGATCTCGATATGTCTAGGTGTCCCTGTTCCTGTTAACGAAATAAAACAATGAAACCACTCGATCAAACACATAAATTTTAATCAGCTTTACTGCATATCACACACGCTGGTCTCTGTCTGACAACAAAACACACTTCCGGTCATTCGCGCAGAATGTAAAAATAGATTATACATACATACACACATTCATCCGTGAAATCCTGCCCTGAAAAACACTTTACATTTTACTGAGCCAGTCCCCATATTGATCTGAAAAGAACAAAATATTATTTGAGACTCACCAGTCTTGTTCCTTGACATTGAAATACATAAATGTCTGAGCAGCGATGACCAAACACATCTGAGCAACAATGCTAAGTATTGGGCTAGCACTTAGTAAACTAACAAGAGGACGATCTTCTACCAGTTCATTGTAAGGTCCAGTCCTACTGACTACAAAATACACAGATTTGTAGGATTAGTCAGAGGTTTAATACATTTCACTTTTAAATATAAACAAAGTCTAAGATCATATGGGAGTTTTAGGGTAGATAGGGGGGGACAGTGAGTTATAAAGACTGAATGAGTCAAGATAGTGTGACTAGTGCAGATGTCAGACAAAAATAATAACTACTGATATGTTAACAATTATACTAATTAAAGAAATATAAATAAGTGAAGTACATATTTGTTGTGAGCACTGAGTTTACTAGATTTTTAAATTTTGTGTCACTGATGGACCACAACAGCATCTAAGGGTTAAGCATAGTCCCGACCCAAATCAAGAAATTTCCTAAGATACTATTTTTGTTTCTTAAATATGTGGATTAATAATAATAATGACAATGTCTTTGATTCTGAAGATTAAAGATGAGCGGATTACTTATTAGATATATGTATATAAAGAACGCATTTTCTCAAGTTGATATATATGACAGATAACTTACATGTAATAGATATAACAGATCACTTACATGTAACAGATATAACTGATCACTTACATGTAATTGATTTAACAGATCACTTACATGTAATACTGAAGGTGGTGATGAGAAACAAATCCACATATAAAAACTCAGCATCTGTGACATTGGCACCAATCTAAGAAAGTATAAGCCAGAAAAATTGTAGAAAACTATGAAAGCGGTAACTAAATTAATTACTTAATCCACTTAATGCAAGTTAATTAATAATCCTCCCCTTTCCCATTTACAGATAGAAAAATACAACTTTTCTTTAGAAAGTGACTTGAATTTATATTTATTTTGGACTGGTGTTTATTAAATTTAAGTCAAATCTTATAGAATTCCTTTCAGCTAACAAGATTTGACACTGATATATTTTAGCTGTATGAAATGCTTTCAATATTTACATTTCTCAGTTTCACTACAAGTTAAAAACTAAGTAAGAAGAGGAGAGCATTGAAGTGCAAGCAAAACAACATACCCAATAGAGAATTAGGACTGAGGTAAACTGAGTCAAACTGTAACAAGCTATATATTTGAAAACACCAAATGATGTCACAAGGGCAGCTCTGCCTTCTCTTAAAAGATAATCATATAAATCAATGTAACTTAGTAGTCAAATCATGTGAAGGTTTAGAAATGTAAAATTATATAAGTGCTTCAGTAATTTATAGGATCAAGATTTTAGTAGAAAATTATTAAAAAAAAAAAAAAAAGTACTTACTTGATAACATTAGGTACACATTCAATAGTAGGAGTCTTCGAAGTGAATGGGGAAGCCACAGATGCTTCAGCCTCAGACAGAGATATTCCCATATGAGCAGTTTTCAGGGCACCACAATCATTTGCACCATCTCCACACATGCCAACATAGTAGCTGAACGGATGGAAGAAGAAAAAAACAGAATTAAACAGATCATTTGAATAGCCACAGAGAGAACCAATGCAGTGTTGGGAATGGGCAAACAAAAAAAAGGATAAGTTAACAGATGTTCAAATCTTTGGCTAACAAAGCAAGTCTTAAGTTGTACAGGCAAGATAAGCCACTTTTATTCAGGCTATTAAGAGGTTTACCAAGATGTCTGTGGGTTCAACTATCTTTAATAATTACCCGACATAAGAAAGAGGATAGTTAAGCAGATCAACCTAGACTGGGTACTTACTGCTTTACTACTGGATAAAGGTTTAACTCTCTATAAATAAGTTCAATGTCTAAATGCATACCCAATGTTTTGGAGAACTTCAATAAGTTGACCTTTTTGATCTGGACCCATGCGTGCAAACACAGTTCCTTTCACAACAATTTTGTTCAGAATGTCAGGACAATGTTGTCGTATAACTGCCCAGGTCTTCCCAGTTAGAGCAAAGTGAAATCTTTGGCTGTCTTCATCTATTTGAATTCTTTGGTCCTGCTGAATAAAGAAATAACATTCACTTGCAAAAGTAATGCGACTAAATCCTCTCTTAATAAGCAATAGAAACCTTTGAACAGAATAGAGAGAGATGAGGCATAAGATATGTCTAGCCCCTTAGAAATGCTTTCAAATCCATTCTTTACAAAAAATATATTTTTTTTAGAATTTTGTATGATATCAAGACTACATTATCCCTGAATGAATAAAATATAGTTACACTTACAATATTTGTTATGAAATTTAAACCATTTTTCTAATTTCAAAATATATCTAAGACATTATGCTAGAAATCTACACACACAAAACAATGTATGTTTTCACTTCTTAGTGAATATTTAAAGTCAATAAAATAAAAACCTTGCCAAAATATCAGTCACAAGCTGGACACAAGAAATACAACTGGAGGGATTGTTCATTATGTGCCAAACTATACACTACTACCAATGTTCACATTTATCTTTTTAAGTGTTAGTCAAGTCTATGCTACTGGGTACCTTTTTTTTATTATAATTAAACTTGTTTTGTATCATCCATTATTTAGACTAAAATTGTTTTAGTTCCAATTTTTTGAAACTGTAATTATAAATGTCAATAAATGGAGATTAAATATGACAGAAACAAGAGGGTAATCTTTTTGCATGTTTCTAAAAGTAAAATCAATCTGCAATTAAAATAGCATTTGTATAACACATTATTAACTACATTACTATTTAAAATAAATCCAGTAAACAGTATATTGAGATATCGATTGTTTATAAAGTACATGGGTCTCAGCTCAGGAAGAAAAACGTACAATCCAAAAAACGGTCAACTCCTCTACCACCGAAGCAAAAGCCACCTTAACTTGTGCTGTCTGTGGACGGGAGTGTCTCTCCGAAATAGGGCTCCACAGCCACATGAGGAAGTGTGCTCTGAGATGAACCATAGTCGTTCTACGACTGAAGGAGGCCAATATATAAACTGCAAAAAGGAATATCCTCTATTTTTTTAAAAATATAAATTTTCCTTTGGAGCCAAGTGTTAAATTGATGTGCAGCTTATTTTTCTTATCCATGAAAGAGAAAAACACTTATTAGGACGCTCCTGATTGTAGTAATTTTGGGTTACTGATAACATAAGTAAAGCTTTTTTTTTATGAAATTTAATGTTTAACAACACAATAATAACTAATTTGTTAAATACCTACCATAGCGAACACTTCCTCCACTTTGGCATTGCTGTCATCAGCATAAACAAAATCTAGAGTGACATCTGACTCTCCAGAGACAGGAGGGTAGGCCTGTACTAAGATGATGCGATCAGTCTTGTCAATCATCTTGCACTCCCTGGCTACACTCAGTGCTGTCAACATGTTATCACCTGGAAGAAAAAAACATGAATTTTCTTCATGTCATGTTGTTTTTCAACAGGTAACAATGTTAGAAGAGTGTCACAAAGTATTGATGCTTTTCTACTGTTTAATATTGATGTAATAAATGTTTTCACCTGTCACCATTATGGTACGGATAGCAGCTTCATTCAGTTCACAAATAACTGGTGCTGACTGCACCTTTAACCGATTCTCCATGATAAGTAGGCCCAAAAATGTTAAATCATGTTCAACTTGTTCTCTGTAACCAAATACGTTTACAATAATCAGATTTCATTTTCAGGTAGCTATAATACAGTGTGCAGAGAAAACTCGAGAAGGGAGGTGGGGTTTACCTGGGAAAAAGTTTCCATGCCACCTTTAGGCAGGGCTGGTCCTACAATTCCTAAAATTCGTCTTTGCATTTTATTCATACTTTACTAAGTACAAAATCATGGTCAATGATAGTTTTACAACAAAAAGCCAATAAAAATTCAGATCTACCTTTTTAGATTTACTATCGACTAGCTAAATATCGCTTTTAATTTTTTTTTTAAGAGGTCGAGACATATTTAGATCTATATTTATATGCCAGTGACTATTGAAGTAAATTAAGTATTTGAACTTCTTGTTTTGGTTAAAATTCACCATATTTTTATTTAATGAAAGCTGACAATGACGTTTTCTTTTAATAGCTAGTAGGATTGGCATTTTCCATATTTAATGAAACCATCGAAATGAAAATTGTGTCTATTTTTTAGGAGATTTGTATGAGTTTTCAGAAGATTTTAATAATTTCAGACTTTAATAATTTTCAAAACTTTTTCGTATATTTTGCAATTTTATGAGATATCCAGGAGATCCTGTAAAATCAGGAGTCAGGAGGATGCGGTAAGCTTTTAATAAGTTAAAATGGTTTAATTTAATAATTTACACCTAAAATTTGAGCAGGGTTTATGAAAGTGCCGGCCCTGTCTTAGGTACTCAGCTAACTCAGTTCAGCTTGAGTGCTTCGGTACAAATCTTATAGAAAATATCCTAAGGAATTTGTCCATCTGGCATGTGGGTGACATGCCCAAGGCAATGTAGTCTTATCTGTGTGTATTGGCTCATTTCAAAACTTCCTAATTGGAGACATGATCACTCCAGGAGATGTGCATTATGCATTGCAGGCAGAGTCAATGTCAAAATTAAAGGGTTCACTTTCAGGAGATCTAATATAACTATTGCACCTATATAAAACATACTGCAGGTGATACTCTATTTAAAAACTACTTCAACTCTTTAGTTTTTGATACCTAAAGAAATACAGCTGAAAATAAACATCATAAAACCATTTTTCCTTGTCACAGACTTCAAAAGAATTTACAGCTCAGCAGCAAAAAACTGACTTAAAGAAAAAGAAGAAACCTAAATGTGATAGGCAGCCAGACATACAACACAAAATCAGTAGCTACTATTCCTTAGGGGTGGGAAGAAACCAAAAAAACAAAACAAAATTGTGTTACAATAATAGCATTTTAAAAATATTTTTCATTTGAAAAGTAATAATAAATTCAGTACCTGTTAAGTCGATGCACCTTGACATAGTTTAATTTAGATGGAAGCTGTTTCCATGCAAGTGCAATAACTCTGTATCCATGCTGAGTATAGGATTGAAGAACTTGTTGGAAATCAAAGGGTACTGAAAAACAATGTAAACAAGTCACTGTGTTTTACCTACACTAACTATAATCACAATTATTTCATCATATACATAATGGTAAACTATTTAATAGACTTGAATTTCCTTTTTTTAAAAACCAGAATTAGTGTAGGCTGAGTGTTTCCTCATGCTTTATATATATATTATAATCCCCACATTTTAAGGAAGTTTTCAGTCTTGGCAACTTGCCCCTTCCTAATCCACCTTAGGCAAACCCTACTACCACTCCAGCCCAACATAATCAACACCCAGTACGGCAGTGCTGAACAACTGAAGAAAACAGCACACTATTTTTCCTTGACACAGTCTGCAAAAGAGCTGACAGCTCAGCAGCTAAAAGCTGGCTAGAAGAAGAAGAAGAAGAAGAAGAAGAAAGCCAGAATTAGGGTTGAAACTCACTTGTGTCTGACTTGCATAAACTGGTGATCATCTCGGGAGATCCTTTCACATACAAATCAAAATTCTTAGCTCCAAGTCTACGGGTGATAACTGACATTCTCTGCAGTGAAGATGAGAAAGGAAACTGTCTCACAATACCAATATCTCCACCAGAGAGCTGAAATTCAAAGAAATATCATTAGTTCATTGCCAATAGCTCACATAATAATAAGTCAGTTAAATAAGTTGAACCCCCAGGACTCTTCTATTTGGAAGCCTATTGCTTTACCACTCAGCCTCCATGTTTGATAATATATTTCAGGTTATAGGCATTTCTAATACCTGTTAATGTAGATCTTTATGGCCTCTATTTTAATAAAGTACCTCCCATCCACAAGTGTTTTTATCATTACCTAGCTTGTTAGTGGAGTGCAATCAAATAATCTTTTTCAATTAATATATCATAATAAAAAATTGAATGTTCTATTTCAATGAACTGATTATATTTAAATTCATATTTTATTCACATATATTTCATTATTCGAACAACAATTTTTTATCTATGAAGATATAACTAAAAAAAGACTCACAGCATCATCGGTAGATAGGCGTTTTGCAGTACTGGTGAGCTTTGGCCTAACTATTGTTGGGGTCATCATGTCAAACCTTGTTTCATCTGCCCCTGGCTCTTCTAGTTGCTGGAAAAATCAGAAAACAACTTTAAGGAGTTTGATATGTAGGTGTCCTCTGCAAGTCATTGTTTCTCCCCATTACCTAATATAATCTCGTAGCAAAGTAGCAAAACAAAATTTACAGATTAACATGAAATACCACTAAATCTTAACGGAAACAAAAGTGTACAGATTTTTGAATTTATTTTCAAGCTAGATACTTAAAACTTTTAAAATTACACATTCATTTTGTTAAAACCAGAACATTATCAGAAAACATAACAGGTTAATTATTTCCCTTTTGATAATTCGAAGACAATGTCCAGATAATAGCACAATTTATTTAAGACTTTTAACATTTTTGTTTTAAAAAAATGGAAAATATTGTAAATTCAAAATGGTTCATTTTCAAAAGACCAAAAGTAGCCACTGCACCTATACACCAGATACAAGTGATAGTGTAATGCTATTTTCAATAGCAATTTTTGTCTTAGAAATCTAAACATGATAGACAGAAAAAAATCTACTTAAGTCAAAGCTAATAAAAAACACTTTTTAAATATTTGACCCTCAATTATCTCACATACCCAGTTGCTGGCATTAAACATAATAAGATCTAATGGGTCTCCCATAATTTCATTCTCAATGATGGTCAGTGAGTGACAGCAAGCCATACAAGCTAGAAGCGGGTCATTAGGGAGTTGATTCATATCTTTAATGATTGGCTCAAATCTAGAAAGCAAAAAAAAACAATAACCATTAAATTTAAATACCTAAATATATAAAATTTTTTACCTAAAAAGCCCAAACAAGTCTTCTAAATATATGTCTTTTGTAAAAATAAATAATTTAAAAAAATATAGTAGATAAGTAAAGTTCAAATTTTTGTTGAAATTTCATAACAAATAATTTGAAAATATGCTTTAGAAAAAAGTTATATGCTGATTTAAATTAGTTTCACTCCTTTCTAATTTTAAGTATAATAAAGCAGATCATTTTTTTTCTACCCCATAAAGAATGTGAATGATGGGTGTACTGATATTGATTCTTTTAAAACTTCTTACATTATGCCTAGGCAATATGCTTTTAAAAAAGGTTTGCAATTGATAGACTAATCCACTTTTAGATGTCAATTTTTTTTATTTATCTTTACCACTTTCTTACTCTTAACATTGTTTTGTTTTAGATGTTCCTTCAAAAATGAAATGAAGATTATTATGTCCTAACCTAAAACTCTTGCAGGATGGCAGGAGAAAATTACAGGCAGGGTTTGATCTCAGGACCATCATATTGACTGTCTGAAGTGTATACCTTATGACTAGAAAGCCATCAACATTGTGATCTGTTTTTTTTAAGGCTGTTTCATCCTCCAGCATGTTATGTCAACTTTGACAAAGCGTAGCAAATCATTCTGTTTATGACTTATTCGCACACCTTCTTATTTGATTTATCAACACTCAGTCTGAAACTTTTCAGCATCAGGTACAGTAACAAACATGCACATGACAACACATGAACTTACTGGCACTTGTCCACTTTCACCACGCCATGCATGTCTAGTCCATCTTCTGTCAAAGTTCCAGTCTGAAAGAACAAAAACAAAACAAAAAAAATATAGACACACAAGCATTGAACTCCTCGTCCACTTTTAGTGGAGTGGATTACTGAGTAATGATCAAATAACTTGTTTGTCTACTAGTGGGATAAAAGTGTGAGAGATAAGCTTTGTGCACACAAGAGTAAGATTGTTAAATCTTAAATTCATTCTTGGAAAAAAAAATAATTTTTGTAATATTATTCCATCATTTGTGTCTCAAAATTGAAAGCATTTCAAATTGCTTCCACATTTTCCATATCAAAAAAAGATACAAATTAATCATAAAAGAATAACATCTGCAGTACTTTAAAGAAGTATTTTTTGTCCAAACACATATGTAATAAATCCAAAAGAAGTGGAGCTAAAAAAATTAACTTGTTTCAGAGCTTAACAGGTCAAAGAGCAAGAATAAACAAAAAAAAAAAAAGGGGAAAAGAAGTAAGAATAGTTGCAATTTTGCAATCCAAAGAATTCAGTTGATAGAACATTAACATAACAAAGCAAGGAAAACAAATTCAGTGTAAGATGTTAAAACAAAATGCACATTCAAATCTAAAAATGTTCTCCTAATATACAATTTAAAAAGAACTTTTTTTTTAATTGTCAAAATTCAAATATAGAAATAAGAAAAAAGAACTTTAGCTATCTGTAGCTCACGAAAGAATATGTATTTAGATTATTGGTCATGCACTAGGCCGCTCAACTGATCAATTTTCTGACACATTTGGAAATTGCTGATTTACTACATCCATTTAATAAACAGAGTTACATAAAATATGTTGTTTCTTCTATGGCATTAAATGCGCCAACATGCTAAACTTTAGCATTCACATTATTAAAAGTGAAATAAAATGGACATGATTTTGTTTGAAACTTACTGTGTATGTGTATAAGCTTGGAAAGCAACATTATAGAAGTTTGTTTTAGATTTTTAAAAAATATACAGTAACTAAGAACCAAAAAAAATATACAGTAACTAAGAACAAGGTAACAAGGTCCAATAAATGATATAGACATAGTCATTTCTGATTTCTGGCTATAAACATAATCCAAATCTTTATTTCTGAAGATATTTCAATAAAAAATGTCACTTACCTTATCAAAACAAACAGTGTCTATTGTGCCTGATATGTTGATTCCCCGAGGACTAATGCAATAAACATTTTTCAGCTTGAGTCGCCTCTGCGAGAATACCACACCCATCGCCAGGGCTGCTGGGAGTGCTGGGGGCACAGCGATAGTAATAAGGTCAAGGGACCTTAGGATGATGTCGGTGACAGAGTCTCCACGCTCAGCCTGTAAATATTGACATAAACTCGGATATTTAACAAAGATACTACACACACCAATGAATGAGAAAGAGATACATCAGCAGATACTAGGTCTGATACTCTACCTTACATTTTTTTGAACATCTTTTTCCTTTTTTCACATTTTTTCTAACCAAAACTCTATTCACTTAAAGTATATAAAATGCAGCAAAATATGAGCATAAATAATAATAAGCTAACTTACCATTAAGACTATTGTATAGATGAAACCCATTAATGCCACAGCAGCAAGGACCATTATAAAATAGTACGAGTGCCTCTGGAACTTGAAGTCTACAGGTTTGGGATACATGATTGATCTAACCAGTTCACCCTTGGAGGTTGAAAAACCTGAGATAGCAAACATAAAAATAGTTCTAGGTAATAATAATGTCCACCTATTTATATAATTTGACCTTCTATTTTTTTTTTATTTAGTAAAAACAGCACTTTTAATCTACCTGTTCTCAATACAACTGCCTTGACTTTTTGATTTCCGTAAAATCTGGTTTGGATGATATGAGTGCCACAAAAGAGAATATGCCGGGAATGGTTATTCATAGTCAGTTCTGGATCATTCTCTTGTTTCATACCTGTTGTGTTTGGTAAAGGTGTCTTGGTCACAGGCACACTTTCACCTGAAGAGTTTTAAAAAAAACAACAACAAAGAAATGTGGTTTCAGTGAAAGTAATGATATTTATTTATTAAGATCGCCATATAACATCCAGAATGTAATTAGTGAAATACAACTGACGGAAGAAAAAAGAATCTAAGATTTATCTTTCCCAGTGCCATAATAGCATAGAATGGGTTGCTTGAATCAGCCAAAAAAAAACAATGACTTGGTAGTCTCTTATTAACATGTGTGACAAAGCAAACACTAGGATATAAGTAGGATATAATTATCTTCTTTTTTTTTTAAGGAATTTGTTAGACAAGGTATGTGACCAATCTAGTTGCTTGAGGTCCAAGCTGTCAACACAACTATCAGGGTAAAAGTATTTTTGTCAAAGTCTCATTGTTCTACCATAAAGATGACAGTTGAGACATGGTGTGGTGAACTTTTGTCATTATCAAAGATGTAAAAAAAATGCTTTAATTTCAGAGCTCATATGCGTAAAAAAAAACCCACAAAACAAGCTTGTAGATGGAATATGACTGAATTAATTATAAAATAATGAATCTCTTATTAAACTGTATTTCTAACAATGTAATCATCAATAATTCTTAAACAAATAGCAACATACTTGTAGTGAGTTAATTGTAAAATAAATGGGAATAACACTGATGAATGCAAGAAGCTTAATAGAGTCAAAGAATACAGCAGCCTAGAATAAGTAAGCATGGCAGATGACAGACCTTACAAAATAACTATGATAAAGTACATCTTACAACAGAGAAAACAAAATTTAAATGCCTCTTGGTTTATGCAGTTGAAAAACACAACATGGTCAACATATATCTTTGTGTTAGTATTTTTGTTAAATACCTGACAAGAGTTTTTATCCAAAACAGAAAAAAAAATCTAAATAAAAATAAATAAAAAAGGACTGTTTATAAGAAGTCTGAAATAATTAAAAGCCCAACAAGTTGTTGAGCATCTAAAGTGAATCACACCAACCATAAATGGCAGTAAATTATTAAATCCAGATTTATCAGTCCAGAAAAAACATATTTGTGATCATTATCATCTTTCCTTTGCGTTCCTCATGGAAAATAGGGCCTCAGTAAAAACGCACTACTCTACACTGTCTCTTGCTGGTTTTTTAATGGCTTTCCAGCTCTTTCCTTTCCTCTAGGCATCATCTAGTACACTGCGTCACCACATTCTTTTTGGTCTTCCTCCATGTCTTGTGCCCTGGGGGTTTCACTCTAAGGTCTGTCTACCTCTGTTGTTGTTTGAACTTTGCAAATCAAATCCTTAGCTATATGAAAATATATAATCCAACTGTTTTGATAGGAGAGGATACTCACCCGTCAACATGCTCTCATTCACAATACAGTTGCCAGTAATGAGGACAGCATCACACTGCATATCACAGCCATGGCGTGGGATCTCAATGACATCTCCTGGCACAAGGTCTTCAGAGGGAATGTCTTCACAGGCTTATATTGCAAAAAAATTTTTTTTAAATGGTATATTGAAACAAAAAAACATGATTACAATTATAGTAAGATGTTAATTTTGAAGTTTCAAGCTACTAAACTATATGTTCCAGAAAGGAAATGTCAAATGAGTTAAAAAAAAATAATTTTTAATTTAAATTAATTTTAAATAAATAAAAAATTGACAAATATATGATTAACATTTTTTAAAAATACACTTTTGTTATAAAAAGCATAAAACCACATTTAAAATTCTTTTTTGGGGGGATTTCAAAACTATCAATTATAATTTTTTTTGGGGGGGGGGGGGGGGGGGGGGGGGGGGAATTGTAAAGCTGTGTGTGTTGGATGCCAAGTGCAGTAACAAGCTTCTAAACTAAACATCCTAAATTCTAAACTGAAAGTTGTTGTTTTTTTTAAACTCTGGAGCTAACTGAGGATAATACTGATCCAATTATCTCCAATTAACAAGCCAACTAAAACTATAATGTGTATACTCTAATTGCCATAGGGGCCCTTAGGTTTGGTGTGGAAAATGAAGTTTAAAACTTTTATGTACATGTTTTTTGTAAATGTACACAACTTACTTCCATCTCCTCTTATCACAGTTGTGACAGTTGTGGACGCTATTGTATTCCTAAGAGCTCTCTCAAACTAACAGAAGAGAAAAAAAAAGACATGAGAAATTTTTTATTGCATTTAAAAGCATTAAAAATTACATTAAAAAACCAGCTGCTATGTTATAGTATAATAGTATATAATAGTATGAAAATAATGCTAGTTCTTCTCAATCAGTTTAGAAATGGTTAGTCATATACATTGCACCATTAATGTATGAAGTTATTTTTCTTTTTAAGTGTAGATTTAATCTCTATCTTTGACATTTACAGTAAAAGATGTCTTAAGTCTTTACAAGAACTGACCTTTCTTGTTTGATAAATCTGGACAGTTATTGAAAATGTTGTCATGACAACTATACAGGTGGCATAGATCCAGTAGTGGTCCAAGTACCATACAGTCATGGAAAAAACTTGGAAAATGTAGAAAGGAGATAGTGCCTGAAAGATAAATGAAAAATTACAATGATTCCTTTGGCTTATCAGTTTTGTTTTATTACAGAATTCTGCAAATGTGCATTTATATATTGCTTACAAAATAAACATTAACCTTTGATATTACTCATTAATGAGGTCTGTAGTTCTGAGGAAAGTTTCTAGGTAAAAAGTTAAAGCTTTTTCACTAAAATTTTAACCAATGATCATCACATTGACTCAATCAATTATAAGAAAAACAAAAAAAACATAACTTACCTCTTTAAAAAGAAGAATTATCACAGGCGTCACATGAACAGCAATTGAATTGACCCCATACAAAACACGCCTGGAATAAAAGTTTAAAAAAAAGGTTTCACTAACCTAAAAAAAAAGCAACTTTTTAATGAAGTAGAACTTAAGACACTAAAAAAATTATTGAATAAAAAAAACTACTGCCAACCTTTTACTCTGTTCCACTATGGTAAGACCTTTAGTGTTGTGAAAGTAAGATTGTCTGTAGCCCACATCCAAACCTCTGTAAAACAATGTCACTCATTTTTTATTGAAAAAAAACAACATGTTTTTTTAAACTTTATAGCATTAGTCCTGTTCATGCTTTTTCTAATAAGTCTGTTTAAGTTAGATAACACTAGCACTAGATAACTGGTAAGATTTAAAGTTTCTCTTTCACAAGAAACATGCATGATGGTTTCAATGCAAGCTGGATGTATTCAATAATCATATTGCCTGAAATAGTCTGACATTAATTTCTAGAGAAAACAATACAATTAAATTAGAAATGTCCAAAATATGGCCCAGGAGCCATATCCAGCTCATGATACTGTGCTATCTGGCCCCTCACAACAGGCAAAAAAGCAAAATAAAGCTGTAGAAGCTCAGCTGCATTGGACTCCGAGGTTTTGCAGATGGGCAACCTGTTACTGAAATTCATACATTTATAAGGCTCTTCTGCAAAATAGCTGATACCCACAAGACTGATGTATTTGTACATCTCTATTACTTATTTATTATCCAGTTTTTTTCTAAAACCATACTTAATAAATAGTCTACAAAACACTTTATGTATCAGCAGGCTTCAGTGTTCAAGATATTGGAGTTAAGAGTGAATTTTAAGTCAGATAATGAGATTTGTTAGTGTAATCAAGTAATTGTATACATAACACACTTTAAAACAGTAAATATTTATTTATTTATTTCACTTATACTTGTGTATCCACTTACTTCAAAGGAATATAGCATGCCAACTCTGGATCCCAAATATACTTCACTCTTTTGCAAATGAAGAATCTAATAAGCGACTCGTCTCTCTAGATATATAGAAGACCAAAGAAAGCTAAAAAGTTGATTAGTATTCTAAAATTTTTAAAAACATGTATAAAACATGCATCAGTATCAAACTTCATATCAAAAGTCTTATTCAAAGAACTTAATATTTTCCCACCACTATATCTCGTTAACTCTTTCAGTGCAGCATCAGTCTCTAGGAGTAGCTTGATATATGTTCATTGTTTCACACTCTTTACAATGTTTAATTTTTTATTTCTCACTTCTTTTTTTTTGGGGGGGGGGGGGGGGGGGGGGGGTGGGGGGGGGGGGGTGGGATGAGAGTGATTGTTTTTAAAGAAAAAAACAAAACAACTCAAAACTAACAAAATGAAACTCATATCTTTGTTTATCTTCATTTTAAAAAAACAGCATAAATCTACCTCAGGTCTTAGTGTGTAGGACTCTTGTTGATAAATTTTCTTGAAGAAAACTTTTTTGGGTCTTCGTATTTTCACACTGCAAAATAAAAGTGACAAAAAAATTAAGCCATTTTGCAATTAGTTTATAATTCAGAGATTCACTTGTGCTATCACTATTGACCTTTATAAGAGATTTCCTGCTGTCTCTCTCCGAAGCCAACTGCTGCAAGTGCTCTCTTCTATGTCAGTATAATCTCATAAATCTAAGTAAAACGAATGATTTAAATGGTGATGTAAAGTTTGAATGAGACTGTTGTGTCAATCTACATTTTATTTGCATCCATGTTACTTTCCTTGTAGCATTTTGATGTGTCATGCACTATTTTAAAAAGAATTTCTGCTAGGATAAGAAAAATCTAGTTAAGTAATAAGAGTTAGGTGACACACCAATAATAACAGTTAATGAACATGACAGTAATGGTGATGTATTTAGTTTAGATTGGGGTAGAATAATCACACTAGAGGGAAAAAAACAGTTAGTGCTCAGACTTCCAGCTGGTGACATTATACTGACAAAAGACCTAGATTGTATCCCATTGAGAAGTATAATAAACAATTATTTCATTCTTCACATTTCTCTGATTTTGGTTATTTAGTTAATAATTAAAATACTCTAGTGATATTCATAAAAATCCTTTTAATACATTATGGCAAACATAACAATGGTAGTAGCAGTTTTGTATGTGTTTAAGATCATTAACTACATTAGAAATTCATCTGGTGATAAAGGGACTCACCCTGTTCCCTCTTTAGTGATGGTTTTCACACTGCAAACATGGTACGACTTGTACTGATCCTGGAAAACATCAACATCAAACTAAATGATTTTTGTTTGTTATGTTTTTTTTTTACTAATGACTGAATTTGGCAGTGCAGAAAAAACTAAATATCAATCTTCTTGATTATCAAAAGTAATCCTAAAAGTAATACCAGTGATTCTAAAAATTTTTATTTTGTTAAGCCACATCTCAATGTGAGGCGCGGTGGCTGAGCAGAAAAGCCCTTTGCTTCTGAACTGGGGTTCAAATCCTGGTAAAGACTAGAATTTTTAATTTTGGGATCTTAAGGCGCCTCTGAGTTCCACCCAGCTCTAATGGGTACCTGACATTAGTTGGGGAAAAGTAAAGATGGTTGGTAATTGTGCTGTCCACATGACACCATCATTAACCATGGGCCACAGAAACAGATGACCTTTACATCATCTGCCCTACAGAGCACAAGGTCTGAAAGGGGAACTTTTCTCCTTTTATGTTACATCCCAATATATACATTTAATGTGACCCCAAAGCACAACAAAATTGTAAACAGCACTTCTAAAAGAGGCTGGCTACTGAAGGGAAATGAAAACAATTTGTGTTTTTGTAACATTTCTAAACAAAGAGAGGTGGTAAAATAAACTATCCTTAAACATGAATATGATAGTAAATTACCCTGAGCAAAACTTTTTCAGCATTGGCAAGTTCACATGGTATATGAGTAGCCCACAGCATGAGATGTGGCAACCAGTAGAAAACCAGTCTTAAAATGCCAACAGTCCACAAGTAGCCAAGGTAAGTCAGATACAGTCTCATTTTACTTAATTGGTATGAGTGGATTTCCTTTAAAGAAAAAGAAAAACATGAAAGAAATAAAATTTGAAATAATTAAAAAGCAAATATTTATTGGAGTTTAAATTAGGAAATCTTTACTATATGAAACAGGAAGCAGGATAAATAATTTAGAACAGATAAAGGTATAAGCAGCATTCTATTTTGGGTCAATAAACTTGTCAACTTCTAAGTAGAGCCTACCCATTGACAATGATTTACCTCCTTGACTTCTTCCTTTTTATTTATTCCATTTGTCAAACCTTAGTTTTATGAGTGACAAATGTTACTACAGAAATTAAGTGGCATCTATTTCAAGCATGGTGGTATTGCATTTTACACACACTTTTTAGTTTTTGTATTTAATTTTGGTTGCTTCTTTTATTTTACTACTCTCAGCCTAGCCATTAGTGTTTAGAATGGCAATATCATAATGATACTGAAGAAGATGAAATTACTTTTGAAAGTTATCAGAGTGTTAGTCCCATAATGCCAAGTAATTAACTCACCATCTGATCCTCCTCTCCAATGTTGACATAATGATGACCATATTTCATGTTCTGACCTCTTGTACTAGCTGCCTTCAGTCGACTCCCTGGACCTGCAACATACAAGATTTTTAACTTATCTTTTATTTCAACGCACTTTCATAAAAGTTTTAATTTGTAGTTCCCAAATCTGAGGAAGTGTTGGTTTGATATTTTAAATAGTAAAATAAAAAGTATCAAAAATTATAAATCAATATTTAAATTGGAAGGTTTTATTTTAGATCTAAATTAGCAATAAGCGAACCAATTTTTTTTTTTTTTAAAAAAACAAAAAAGAAGAAGAAGAAATGATGTCATCTAAAATATATTTTGTAGTCTACTCCTAATGATAAATGCTTTACACAGGCTGTCAATGAAAGGAGGAGAAAATAACATAGGGTGAAAATGCTTAACAGTATTTCCGAATAAGGAAAAAAGAAAAAAAAATTTTTTTTATAAAACAAAGCTTATCTAAGGGAAAAAATCCATCCTTACAACTATATCAATAATGCAGAAGTTATTCTTATTTGATTAATTACCCATAGTCAATTGACTAATTGGTTAATTTTCTGCATTGATTCATTTTTTGTTAAGTACAATAAATAAGTGTTTCAAGTATCCACTTGATCGAAGAATGTGTGTGGGAGAAATAGCGTTAATTATTTAATGAGACTAAACTTTACAAATTTAGCCATTGCTGTGAATACTGAAAAGATAAATTTCAATGATTGATATCAAACAAAATAATTAATTAATAGTAATTATTGGAATAATTCTTTTCTCTTGATTCATGCCTTGTCTATGCCAATGAATAATTAAAAACGAGTACACACTTTTTACCAGACAGACAGTGTGAGCTGATATTTAATAAGCTTTGGAAAAAAAAAAAATTTAAAAAAATGGCGAAATGGGTAAATAAATGTTTTGTGTTACAACTTTGATGAAGTTGAAGATGTCCTAGTTCAAACCTCCTGCAGTAGGGCAGAGGCTAGAAGCTGACAGATGGAAAATCTGAACCAGCATGATGTCAGTCTGACAGACCAGTAAGAGTGAAGACACAACTACCACCTTACACCACCCTACATTTTCTTCCAAACACACACACCAATATTAAACTATCATCAACACACACATACAAAAAAATAAAACTATAATCAACACTTGCAAAATAAACCCCACAAAACATTTCCTCACACCTAACAAAAAAAAAGGTAACATTAATTTTCTGACCGACTCAAATTCTACCCATGAAAGTGTTAACAATCTGGACTTGTGATCAAGTCAATCGGCACCACTCTTACAAACAAACACGTCTCGTACACTGGTTACGCCACATAAACAAATAAGTCACGTGTTCTCCATGCTGGAAAAAAAGGGGGGCATGTGGAAGATGAGCAAGTACATCGCTATGCCATGTGGTAGTCAAGAATTCGCTTGTTAACACCCCCGACTCATTCAGTTTTGCAAGTGGGTTTCAATGTGACGGCAGCAGTTTTAAAATGCTCTTCAAAAAAAAAAAGTTTATAAATCTTGGCAAAACCGAAGTTTTTAGAATCAACACTGAGGAAAACACAACACGTCTACATTCAATTCAATTAACTAACCCAAACGCAGACCATCAAGTCTGGAATTTGTAGTTTTGAAAGGCGCCCGTGGTGCCGACATTTTCGTGGCTGTAAATTTTTCTCAAACATTCCAGATTCTTGAATAAATAACTTAGCCATCTAAAGCTTTAAGAAACGTATCTTAGAGTGAATGCCACAAGATAATGAGTGATCAACAAAAAGAAAAATTGACATCAGTTTAGAATAAAACAAATGTAAAAAGTCCCTCGACGAAGAGATATAAATAAATAATAATTTTTAAAAACGCATAGGGAAGGCTGCGTTGACCTTCACAAAACTCAGACCTAGAGTTTGGGAAAACCGGAAGCTCACTACAAAGACCGAAATAGAGGTTCAGAAAACACGCTAATAAACGGAAGCAAATCATAAAATACCTCTGTGCAATTGATTGCAAGCTAAATTAATATTAATAACTTGTGAAGGTTTCTATTTAGATATGTTAAGAAACAGTGTTTCTAGACTCCGTGGCATATCTTACATCTTGATTATTAGCTCTAGACTACATGACGTAGGCCACGTCTACAATATTGGTTCTACGTTCTAGACTACATGACGTAGGCTATATCTACAATATTGGTTCTACGTTATAGACTACATGACGTAGGCATGACGTAAGTTATAAACTACATGACGTTCATTTAGCATACTGCCTTTTTCGCTCTAGACTACAGGACGTTCGTCTAACACTTTGAGCAGTTAACTTTGAACTTATTGATTTTACAGTTTGAATGATGGTGCCGGTACACACACACACGTAATAAACAAGATTTTTTTATTTTTTTTGTTTACATCTTCACATAACATACTCTACTGTTTGTCTCTTTAGGAGAAATAAAAATTGGTGGCTTAACAAAATATGAGCAAGGGAGAGATTTTGTGTGTGTATGTGTTCCAGAGAGAGAAAGAGAGAGAGAAGGTTTATTGTAGATACTAAAACTTGGAATCCACGCTATTTATGCGTGACTAGACAAACCTACCGAACTATTTATTACTCTGTAGATGTAGAAGATAAAGAACACACTGGATCTAGAGATTTGATAAGATTTATGGCTAGCGTTGAAAGTGACGAGCGCTGAATGATGACTGTCCCAGCGCAAGGACCCAGTTCGACTGTTTAACTAAGTCAGTGCAGTGATACCCAACAAAACGATACTTTCAATAACGTACTGGGAAATGCAATCTTCGTTAATGATTAATAAAATTAGTATTAGTTGTTTTTTTTGTGTTACAATTACAGGTAGGCAGCATTTAGGCCTAATACTTACACATACACGCTTGTCAGGGGTAAAGGATGAGTGTAAGGAAAAATGTCGTGTATTTCGAAAACGACTTATTTCTTATTTTATGTACATTTTAAAGGAAAAAAATCATTATAGCTCCTTGTCCACACAGTGAAAACTCTGGTTTGACCATTGTACTTTTTTTTTCCAGAATTATTGAATCATTTTAAAATTAAATTTGCTTTGAGTCTTTTATCAATGAAAATTTTTTTTTGTGTTTTTGTTTTTTTTACACAATACGTCACACCCTTCAGCGGGAATTACCGCTCACGGCTCAGAAGCTCACAGGAAAGACTCCTTGAAATAACGAAGCGTAACGAGACAATACAAAGAATTAGAAATGATAGACCACCTTCATGTTTTGTAAAACGTTTGTTTTTATTTTATATTCCTCGTTTACCCTCAAGCTTGGATTGGGCTGTACCTGCACTAGAAACCAGAATCGATTTCACAATCGACATAAATAAAAACAAAAAACCCAGCAACAACACAAACCTGTCAGTATCTTGCAGCTGGACTCAATCCAAATGATTCGCATCGCTTTCGGTATTACCGCCTAGAAATTCATCTGGGCAACATAGCGGCTAACCGTTTGCGTTCCTATTCCCAGGCGCCCACAATCCATTCAGAAGTGCCAGGATTTCGTGTATTCGATGATTCAGCACATTCATTCACAAGCAGACGATCGTAGAACTCTTTTTTTTTTGTGGTCCAAATGATAAAAACGCAATATGAAAATATGGGCGGAAAATTAGGCAAATTAAGGAGCAGTGATTTAAGTGATCATAACAGTGTTTTATAAAGCTTAAGGGCATTGTCATGCGCATCTTCTTTTGGTGTTTTCCTTTGTGTACCATAAGAGATTGTGAGTTTTGGTTTCTAGGAACGCGCGTTTGTTGATGTCATTTTTGCTTACTTGTGTGCTGTTGTGTGATGAGGCTAGATCTCCTGTGAGTTTCTTGTATGGGTTTTCTTCCCCAGTATTGGGTAAGTTAGTTTATTTTACTATCTTCTAAATGTCGTAGATCTAAAATCGTTGCTCTTATAATCGTGAGAATGGCGGTCTCAAAGGAGGGTGTATTTTTCTTATCTAGGGACGCAGGCTTGGGAATCTGCTGGAGTCTGAGCTGTGGGCTTGGTAGTTGACTAGTGCCAGTGGCGTTGAGTTGGTGTTGAGAGCTCTGATCGACTATGGCACCGAGCTTAAGGTGTGCTATAGTTCCTCTAAATGTACTTTGAATTGCTTTATAAATGTTATTGATAATTATTCATAATGTACGCTTCATCATATCATATATTCATTAAATTGTTAAACGTACAATCTTGTTGTTAAATACTGTACATTGCTGTTGCCTTTAGGTTCTTGCGTTACTCTGTTCAGGTTAGGGTACGGGACCATAATATCATACCTAAGCGACAAAACCCACCTGACAGGCATCTCTCTCTCGTTTATGCAGAGATATCAATGAAAATGTATGTGGCTAATTGATCCAAACTTTGGTAGTAGAAAGGGAATAGATTTTCAGATAAGGCACAACGAAATAAATCGAAGTGGTTAGATGAAGTTCGATACCTTAACACAAGCTTATTGTCAAATCATTGATCTGATCACAACTGTCATACTCGCCAACTGATCCATCCCGTTTGTTTTTTTTTCTTCCTCAAATTAGTACCAATTTTGCTTTTCTTTAAATACATGAATACCGAAGGACTAGTTAGTATGAGCTGTGATCTTTTTTTAATGTGCACCGCTCAGCCCGGAATAATTACGACCTTTATATATAGAAGCACTTTTACATGAAAAAATTGCATGCAGTTACTAGAGCAAACAAATACGATACGAGAGCCACTTTTGTGGCATTAGAAAAGCAAATGGTTAGTTTACCATAGAAATAATAGTTTGTCGAAATAGTGACTATCAAAAAAGAATGGAAACACAAAACTAGTACGGGAGAAATCCGGAATAAATTATACTTAGCGTGCCCAAAGCGTGCAAGCTCAATTTGACTTTTTTTTTTTTTGAAGAATTATAGAACATGACTTATCAGCGCCTTGGGAAAATCTCTTTCAACAAGGTGCTGAGTCAAAACATTGTTTTGAGAACCGCTGGGATGAATGAATTAACAGTCTTATAACACATGTTACACGTTGTTTGCGACTGAAATCTTTCTTTCTATACGAGATACCAGAAGTTTGCACTTTTAGTTATATAGCAAGACGCTGCTTCAGCACACATTGCTACGGACCGGCGGTTAAAAAGTGAACTAAATGTGGATATCGCTTTATCTTGGTGACACCGTACTGTCACTTGGACGCGATACGGCCACACAAGTATAACACAGCGTGCTCATTTCCTTCAACTCATTTCTTGGTTTATCAACTTAGACAGGAAAGGGTTTTATTTTGTTTGCAAACAACGGTTTATATTTCCCGGTATGGAATTCAGTTCCCTAATGTCAGGTTTTCTGAAAAAAAAAACAAAATCTTTATATAGTAGTGCATCGGATGTATGACATATAATCATGTATAATCATGATCTAAATCAACTTGAGTTAGATTGTGGTTAGATGAATAGGTTTACTAAAAGTGAAGTATTTTGAAAATTAGTCTAAGTGACTGTTTTTGACTTTACTTTGAATCTTAAGCCTATTGAGATTGTTTTCTCTTGTTTCATTATATTAAATGTATAAAAATGCACGTCGACTACATGGAAGACAGAGCACAGGTGAAGAGAGTGACCAAGAAAGCTATGGACAGTGGAAAAAAAGCAATGACCTCAGCTCCGAAAGAAAAGAGAGCCAAGCGAAAAATGTCTGGAACCAATGCCACCTTTAGCGGCGTAGCTCGTGGACGGGAATCTCTCTCCAGAACAGGGCTCTACGAGACCAAACCAACTGGTTCACAAAATGATGGGGGCTGTGAAGAAACAAGTCCTTTTACGTTTAAAGTGTCTTTTAATTGTCGAACATTTTAACAAAACATATATACACGGCAACATTATATACAGACCTCCTACTTCACTCGCTGACTTCTCTCTCTCTCTCTCTTGTTTACACACTCGTCACTTCCCCCAAGTCCTCTAACTCTCGATACCCAACACTTGACCGTGTGTCACGGTTGACCACACAGTAACCGTGTCACAACAGTCCTCCCAGGGCAGAGAAAAATTTTGATCGTATCAAAATTTTATGAACCCAATAGTTTGGGTGTACATCAATAATGTTTTAAATCGACAAGAAAAAACAATGACATGTAATACAATGGCATCTTCTATTATGAGAGAACTGATAATGTCTATGACGACAAATAAATCTTCAATAATATGTTATTGCAATGACATTTCCAATCGAATGCCAACATTGTCAGGTGAAAAATGCACAATTAGTAAATACATCAAAACATCTTCCAAATTAAGGGAATTGTTTACTATGTGTTTCTTTCATACCAGTTCCTAAATGGACATCTATCATCTATGACTACAATCAATGCAACAAACATAAAAAAACTCAATTGTAGTACAAATTTACCATCACTGAATGAAAATAAAAAATTCTGGAGCGTAATGTTAATTCAATCTTGACAAGACAGACTTTAAAGTTATCTTACAACGTATTTGTTAATTTTCTCATTATCTGATTAATGAATGAACATAAGTCCAGCGGTCCCTAGACACATCTTGTCAACACGTCAGCTATCACGTTGATTTGTCCCGGAATAGCTTGAACTGTAAAGCTGACGTCTTGAAGTTTTAAAGCCCATCTAGTGATCCTCTGGTTGGCTAGCTTATTTGTATTGATATAAGCTAGTGGAGCGTGATCTGCTAACAAGATGAATGATTTCCCAAGCAAGTAACGGGATAGTTTCGTTATGCAGAATACAATAGCTAGAGCTTCACGCTCTATCGTGGAATATTTCTGTTCTGCTGCGTTCAGCTTTCTGCTAATGTAGTAAACTGGTCTTAGCGTTGCATCACACTTCTGCATCAAAGTGCCTCCCACTGCTGTGGGGGATGCATCTGTTGCCAAGTAGAAAGGGTTTCTGATGTCTGGAAGCTGGAGTACTATGTCGTCTGAGAAGACATTTTTAATGCTTTGCAGGCATTCCTGTAGTCTGGAGTTCCATGTGATCTTGTTTGGCATGCCTTTTTTTGTCAGTTCAATTAGATGTTGCGTAATACTTGTGAAATTTGCCAGGAACCGTCTATAGTAATTACATAAACCTAAGATGCTTCGGACTTGTCCTTTTGTTGTAGGTATTGTTAAGTTTAGTATCTTGCTTATATTGTCTTGTAATGGTCTGATCGTATTTTGTTGTATTCTGTGCCCTAGAAATTCAATGTCTGTTCTGGCGATTTTAACCTTGCTAGGTTTTATTGTAAGCCCGTTGTCTTGTAGTATCTGGAATACTTGTTGCAGACCAGCAACGTGTTCTTCTAATGTGTTGTGGAAGACACATATGTCATCAAGATAGAAAATGACATCTGGTCTTTTCCCTATTAGTTTTGCCATCATTCTGTTGAAGGTCGAAGGTGCGTTACTAAGCCCGAAACTCATGTAATTCCATTGGTAACAACCAAATGGAGTAGTGAATGCTGTAAGTGGCTTAGCATCTTCGTCTAGTGGAATTTGCCAATAACCTCTGGCTAAGTCAAGAGTAGTGAAATATTTTGCACCTCTAAGTTTAGGTATAATGTTCTCTATGTTAGGCATTGGGTATGTATCTTTCACTGTGATGGCGTTTAGTTTCCGGTAGTCTACACATAGCCGCATCTTTCCGGTTGTTTCCTTTTCTTTCACTAGGACTGCTGGAGCTGAGTATGGGGATGTGGAAGCATCAATTATTCCCATTTTTAGCAGTGTTTCAATTCCTTTTTCAGTATCTCTTCATGGTGTAAGGAAACTGGATATGGTTTGGATTTTGTGGGCTTCGTATCAGTCAGTTGGATAGTGTGTTTTATGGCAGTTGTTCTACCCGGTTTGTCTGTGAATATTGGCGCCCATTGAGCTAGCAGTTTATCAATATCTTGCTTAACTGGATACTGGAGGTGTGATGTGTCTATATCTTTCACAGTTTCACAGCTTTCAATAACTGGACATGGCAATTCATCTGGTTCCTCTATTGCTTCTATCTTCATGACTCTCTGACTGTCTTGCGTGTCTTGCTTAGCGTTCGCTGAAAGGGTAAATGGTCTGGGCATGTACAGCTTCAGCATATTGATGTGAAATACTTTGTCTCGACCTCTGATGTTTATACTGTAGTCGACCTTCGAAATCACCTTTGTGACTTGGAATGGGCCCTGCCATTTTATAAATAGCTGGTTATTTTTGTCAGGCAGCAGAACCATGACATTATCATCAACTTGTAGTGTTCTCAACTTTCGACCCTGATTTAGCTTTCTCAATAGTTCTGGTTTCTCTCTGTTTGTTTGCTTTTGGACAGTTTCGCATGCTTTGATTATATTTTGTCTTGTTTTGATGACAAGATCGTATCCTGTGTGAACGTCATTTTCTATGTTCCTATTTACTAGAAAGTCTCTGTATAGTGACATGGGTCCTCTAACAGGTGAGCCATAGAGCATCTCGAATGGTGAGAAGCCCGTTGTTGTGTGTGTTACTTCTCTGTAGGCGAACAGTATGGGGTTGATCAGCTTGTCACAGTCTGTTGGGTTGTCCTGTGCTACTTTGTTCAGCATTGTTTTCAGCGTTGAATTCAGGCGTTCGCACATCCCATTTGCTTGGGGGTGAAAACGGGCAGCAAATTGTTGTTTAATATTCAGAGTTTTGCAAAACTGTGCGAATTCATTTGATTTAAACTGGGTGCCTTGATCACTCAGTATTATGCGAAGGCAAATATTGCTGTAAGTGCGTCTCCGACATCTTCGGAAGAAATTCTTTTCAATGGTATTGCTTCTGGAAACCGTGTGCACATGTCTACAACAGTCAATATGTAGCGATGGCCTCTTCCGGATATTACTGGCATTGGTCTAATAATATCTACAGCTATCTTTTCAAATGGCATTTCACTTAAGTCTGTTGTTTGTATTGGAGCTTGCATATATGTTCCCTTTGCTCCATGTATTTGGCAAATATGGCAGGATTTTATGTAGGCCTTGACTTCTTGCGTAATTCTAGGCCAAAAAAATTCATTCAAGATTCCATTCAATGTTTTCTTTACTTCCATATGTCCGGCAAACGGGGTGTCATGTGCAAGCTTTAAAATTGTTTCTATATATTTCTTTGGAACAAGCAATTGTTGTGTCTTGCCTGCTTTCAGGTGAATTTCTCTCACATAAACACCATCTTCGCCTATCTTGATTAACCCTCGTCTTTGGTGGAGCTTCACTTTCTATGAGTTTTATTAGATCTCGATCATTTATCTGTTCACTGACAAATTTTTCTGATTTAATCTGTAGTGGGCCTTGACTTTCTGTGGAGATTTCATCGGGTTGTTTTCTTGATTATGGCTTCTCATATCACTATTTTCTGTTTGTGTATTTTCATTTTCATTGTTATAAGGAACTTGTATGTTATCGTTTGTATTTAGCACTACTTCTGCTTTCTTCTGAGCTCTTGTAGTAACCATGGAACATTTCTGTGTGTAGTTTTCTTTCCACTTGTTCAATTCTTCTACTGTGCAAGGTTTAGAGCCAATATACAGCCAATGATAAGGCCAATGTTGTCAGGCTTATTGTCTAGTACTAAAGCCTCATGCCAACCACTGATGAATGGTGTGTGTATGTTGATACGTGCTACCAGATGTGTAGTTACTAGACCAGTGTAACAAACACAGTCTTGTCTTCTTCCGGTGTACTCTTGTGGGTTGACGTATTCTTTTGCGACTAAAATTGCACCTGTATCGTACAGTACGTTGGTCATTTGTTCTCCCACAAACCCTGGGTATTAGTGTGTTTGGCAGCAAATGCTCGATCTCTGGGTCTGTCGTTCCAATCTTTATTGCGTCGGTTGTAGAAGCAAGTCTCTGTTGTGTGATTTGTTCTACCACAAATTTGACATTGGAAACGAACTCTTTGCTGATTACGTTCATATTCTCTATTCTTGTAAGTATATGTTGGGCTCATTCCTTCATCTTACTCTCTTCGAGATCTATATGTTGGGCTCTTGTCAGCGTTCTCTCTTCTATATAAAGGGCTTGGAGTCCGCATTCTTGCAGCGTTGTTTACCATAAAAGCTGATGCCGCAGTTTGGTTCTCTCTAGCTAACACTTCCCTAGGGTGTGCGGCCTTATACTGCCTTAGTTGTGCTATCAGGCTGCTAATGGTCTTTGGCTCTCGCTCCGTGACGTATGTTCTCACATTATTATTTAAGCTTCCATCACAGCGTCCATTATGATGTGTTCTCTGAGGGTTTCATATTTGTGCTCCACTTTTGACAGGTCTACCCATCGTTCGAAGTATATCGACATGTTGGTGACGAATATTTGTGGATCGTCGTTCGCCAGAGGTGTCGACTCTTTCAATCTCCTTCTGTATTCGTAACTTGTGGAGCCAAACTGTCTCAGCAACGCCTCCTTCACAGCCACGTACTCTTTTCTTTCTTCATCTCTCATTTGAAGACAGATGTTGATGGCTCTACCTTTTAAGAGCCCCATGAGGCTTCTTGCCCATTCTGTCTGTGGGAAGTTGCATGATGTTGCTATATCCTCAAATCTCAGTAGATACGAGTCAATGCACTCATTCTGGCTCTCTTCATTTGGAGACATTCTGTCCAATTGCTTATATTTGTCAAAGTGTTCCTGCTTTTCATTTTGCTGTTCTTTGTCTTTCTTTTCTTTAAGTTTTAGTTCTAGTTGTAAGATTTCCTTCCTTCTACTATCTTCTTCTTTCTTTTTGGCTTCTTCCCTATTAAATCTCCGTTCTTCCCTTTCTTCATCCTGTGTTATTTTTAGTGTAATGAACTTTTCAAGTTCTTCGCCTTGCAGGCCATTTTCCTTGCCCGCATCTCTCTATATTTTGTACATCGACATTTCCACTTACTTGTGCCTCGTCGTGGTCGCCAGTTGTGAAGAAACAAGTCCTTTTACGTTTAAAGTGTCTTTTAATTGTCGAACATTTTAACAAAACATATATACATGGCAACGTTATATACAGACCTCCTACTTCACTCGCTGACTTCTCTCTCTCTCTCTTGTTTACACACTCGTCACTTCCCCCAAGTCCTCTAACTCTCGATACCCAACACTTGACTGTGTGTCACGGTTGACCACACAGTAACTGTGTCACAACAGAGGCCAACTACAAGTTAGAAGTGTTCAGGTGCGAATACGACTTAAACGCAGCGGCCGCCTCCCGTCTTAATAACACAAAATGAGAAAATACGTTTTCACGGATAATTATTATAATCATTTCAAACCATAGTAATAAGAAGTCTTTTCTTCGAGTCTGAATATTAACAAGAATTACAGTCTCTCTATTGTAATAACAAGTCTTTTCTTCGAGTCTGAATATTAACAAGAATTACTGTTTCTCTATTGTAACAGAATTTAGTTAATCGACATAACTGAATAAACAATTAGATTCTAGAAGTTCCTATTTATTGCAGTGTGTGTCTCTGATTTTAACATTTAAGCTACAGAATAAAATGTTGAATATAAAAAAAAATGATTAAAAGAAGACGCAGCTATGGAAGAAAACAAGAAAATGTTATGTTGTTATTTAAAGAACAAGATGTTCTCATAAATTAGCATAACTGCCTAGACATTTACATTTAGTACATTGATTTTTGTGCTGTGGTCTGTTTATTTGCAAGAAATCAAAGGCACAGAAATTTTTATTTTTTTTGTTTGAAGTTTTAGAGTGGATTAGCAGCCAGGAACTTCAGAGCAAGCTGCGCTATAAGTTAGTTTATTTCGTAGCACGAACAGAACCTCACGAACCAACACATACACACACTAGTCACGAGGTCAAGATAGTAAATATTTATAAGAATGTTCAATACTGTTGGCATCTTTCCCAAATTTGGGAGGGGGATGGCGGTGCTATTTCTTATCGATATTTATAATTTATTTGAAGAATATTCTTGTAAAACACTCAATGATATTCAAACTTGAAACATTGAGGGAAAAATCTTGTTTTTTTTTTTTTTTAAGGTTTAACTTTTAATAACCTTAAATTTTGGAAAATATTATTGGGACAAGTGGCACACGTGTACTAAATAGAGTACATGTAGAACAGGAAAAGATTTTTGAAATTTAATTTTGAAACGGTTTGTCGACACAATAAAGAATTTGAAACAATAGCATGCACTATTACAATTTGTGTTCTCTTACAGATAAAAAGATTGAGCAGGAAAGCTCAGAGCCAGTTAGATAATCACTAAATAACACAGGGATACACAGGTAATAAATGATAGCACAGCACTCTAGGGCAATGTTTCCGGAACTTTTTACTTAACAGAACACTTCGCGAATTCTGAGTACTTAGCGGAACAATTTGCTTTTTTTTTTTTTTTTTTTAGAGAGATTAATTGACGTGCTGGCCTACTAGTTAATTAGTCCAGTAGTTCGTCGAACACCTATTCAGACCAGGCAGAACACTTGGGTTCCGCGGAACACAGTTTGGGAAACACTGGTCTAGGGCAAACACAAGCCAGAGAAACGGAAGGCAGGTGCAGAAGAAGCAGAAGTGCGACTGGAGAGATTCTAACCCACAAGGAAAAAAAAAAGCTGACCGGAAACAAAACAAAGTAGCGTAAATCCAAAGCGTCGAAACAAAATAAAAAATCAAAACTTTTTCATTGCTCACAATGTCTGTAAACTGAAAGCTAAAACTAAAATTAACATTAACAACAACAACGGTTTTAACTTTAAAAAAACAACAACCTAAAACTCTGCTATAAGATTTATATATTTTTTTTTTAGGTACTTCGTTTTGTTTATGGTTTTCCAATAAATTTTCATTCCGCGTGACTTCTGCGATACCAACACGACTTTGTAAGACTAGCACAGTTGTATCTCTTTGAACGGAAGTAAGTACTAGTATTGATAAATATTTCTAGGTTTCATGTTCTGTGTCCCTACCTTCCTAAATCCTAGCAATCAAATGTTTTATTTTGAATTAGATATTCTTAGCCCGAACAAGAAAATATAAAAACACATTAAATCCTTGGTTAAACTGAACTTTATATAAGCCGACCTTTCCATGAGACAGAGACTGAATTGGCGCTATGAAACAACAGGTGATAGTCAAATAGTAGTGTTATTGTTGTTTTTTTAAACTCCCCTCCGCACTTTAACTTAAAAAAAAAAAGTGTATTACTTCACATGTTAAGATGACCTCAACAAGTCTTCATATGATATCATGGGGCATTAAGAACATGGCGCAGGGCTTAATAGGTGACTATTGTCACAAGACTACTTGAATAGGGTGATATCCCCCCCCCCCCCCCCCCAAATTATCCTCTTGTGCGATGGTTGTTTTGAAGAGGCGATGTGTGAAACAAGATCACTTAGGGCTCGTCAAGAAATATTGGACATCTTTATCATGTCAGATAGCATTTAGACATATATCCAATAGACGACTGGTGTGGGCTTTACACAGTATACTGGCATAGTCAATAATATTAGTGAACATTAGACATTCTTGAAATGAAATAAACAAAACAATTGCAATTTTGAATTGATAGATAAGTATGTTTATTTTTTAACATATGTAACTTTTAGGTTGCAAAGTTTAAGCATTTTAATCGCTGATTTAATCTCTAATGAGTAGTTTAATTTATTGTTGGACCAGATAGTTCAAAAAGTTATTGATACGACGTCCCATGTTTCTCTTGCATGCGGTCAGTTAGCTACTTATGCAGGTTTAGCTTCTATATAGTTCTAGGTTCGTAATTTCCACCATATAATTTTTTGTTTGTTTGACTGGCAATGAAATGCATGATTAGGGTTTTAAAATTCGTTTATTTAATGCCCAAGTCTCTACCGGGACATGGCTCTAATAGACTTTTATCACTAGATCACAGTCTTTAACGCAGCGGTTCTCAACCTTTTTAGCTGGGCGACCCCTTTTTACAATTTTTGACTTATTGGCGACCCCCAACATTAAATTATTTTCGTTTATAAGTATGATGTTACAAAATTATAGGTGGAGGCCGAATGTAACTATTTGATTTGTATTGCCAAAGCTTAATGTTTAATCACGGTACAATATGTAATTAGTCTTAAAATAGATATTTCTCCTCATTATCCAATTACAAATCAATGAAATAATTTCTTTATGACGTGCATTTATTTACGTCAGTATTTCCTATTCACATTCCACACACGTGACAATTTTCTGTAGTTAAATTTGATAACAGGCTGTTTCAAGAAATTAATATATTATTGCAAATGGAAGAAGAGGGTGCAATTGAGACAAAACAGAACATGGCTGCAAGCGCTTGATACAGAATTGTGACTGCCTATTTACAGAGAAATGTTTGACTGTTAAAATATTTATGTCTCCTAAAAATATTCTTTAACTTTGACTTTCATTGGATTTAGCAAGTGCTAATGAGATTATGAGTAGATTTGAAAAGTAAGGGGGGGGGGGGGAATGTCTGCACACATGCGCAAATGCTCTTTCACAGAAATTATCGTAGTATCTGTTTGCCAGGTTTATGGTAATTTCCCTCATAGAGAGCATATGAAGGTTAGAAGAATGTAAATATTAGTTACTGTACTTATGACATACTGGGGTTTTCAATTCCTGCATAAACTAATCCTGGTGCAGGCACAGGAAGCAGTAGTGTCAAAGAACTGCAGGGAGACAACTGGTGTCACTTGAACTGAATGGGGAAGCCATGAGGAACTACTAAAAACAGAGTTTCCTAGCAGGGCACTACGGGAAGCCCATGCTTTCCTCCCCCGCTACCCTTTGGAGTTAATTCAATGTTCATGTTGTCCATGGTGTTGCGGATGTCTAAACAGAGTTTACGTATTAATTCAAAATTTTGGATGCCTTATTCAACCTTTTTTTTAAAACGTACATTTTTTAGTTTATATATTAAGGATTTAAAACATTTCTTAATTATTAGAACACTTTTTCAATAGTCAACGAAGGCCTAAATACTTGATTAACATATTAATTATGATGAATAACACTGACGTTTAAATTAACAAATGATAGATAGTAGAGAAGTGAACTTATCCAATGTATATCTGCTGCACAATCAAAATGTTCGAAATTAATTCTGATTCAGTTGTCTATAATATCTATCCTCGAACAACAATATATTTAGTAAATTTCAATGGAAAAAACTTATTATGTGACAAGTTTTGCATGTTAGAATGGAAAAAAAAATCCATATTTTCGATGGACATAAGCGACCCCTGACAAATAGTCAAATCGACCCCCAAGGAGGTAGCGACCCACCTATTGAGAACCCCTGCCTTAACGTCAGCACGATGTACAGACTAAAAACCACTTAGGTTAAACCAGTGCTACTGTTGCTTCCAGTATCCATGCACGTGTGCACCGAGTTAATACACGAAAGTATTAATCTAAAAAAAAAAATGCTGAAAGTAAATTATAAAAGACGTAGTTTAGATTCTCAAGATAATTATATCCTAGCCCAAACCTCCCGTAGGACGGGCAGAGTTCAAACCCGGGACCATCGAAGGACGATCCAGAGCGCATAGGACACAAATAGACAAATAGAATATAGACAAATATAGTTTAATGATACAACATTATTTAAGAACACAATAGCTGACTACTGAATAGGACACAACACAAAACAGATGCAATTATGTCGGTCAAGGCATGAACAGTTTAAAGGCTAGATCTAGCACTTGAACAAATTTGCACATTTTTCTTTTGTTTTGTGTGTGTGCTACTACCACCCTCCCCCTTTCCTCGTTTTTCTTATGCTTGTAATCTTTGGCCCAGGTAAAGGGGCCACTCCACAACGGTTGTTGACATCATCGGAACTTTTAAAGAGACAGCAGCACTTCAAACCATCACTCCAAAAGGGGGCTGGGGGTGACATTGGAGATGTTTCAAATAGCTCACAGGCATACACACACATGCAAACACGTGGATTAGTCTTCTACTTTGTTTTTGTGTTTAATGTAATGCTGAACCAACGTTACACAAATTACGAGCTGCGGGCCATATCCGGTCCGTGGTGCAATATGGCCTCTCGAGACTTCTGATCACAGTGCCTAATGAAGCCGTAAAAGATGGGTTTTATTGAAATTTAACCTTTTTTTGTTTTTAAGGTTTTATTGAAATCGACTTTTTTTTACACACTTCTTACCAGAGTGAGTTGATATAAGCTTTGTAAAAAGATTTTTGTTTGATGTCAATTGTTTGAATATCCTCCAAGTTTATAGGTAGCAGTGCTCGATTTACCGCCGGGGATGCCGGGGATATACCCGGCACTGTGAGGTTCCCCTCGGCGCTGCTTTAACTTTTACCATCCCCGCCGGGGATGATATTTATCCCCGGCTCTGCAGAAAAAATTTTTCATCCCCGGAACTGGTTTTTTAAGTCGAATAAGTGCAATCACGAAATTTTTAGTTAAATGGAAAAATTTAATACGTCCATCTACCAATTAATCGAAATAAACGTAAGTAAAAATAATTCTAAGTGTTTCGTTTTTTTCTTATATTCTTTGGTTTCAATTTTAAGTTCACTTTTCGATTGTCACAAAGCGCGGTTTATCAGAATTATAGCCTATTTAAAATAAATATTTTTTAATTTTGTTTTAATTGAAATGTCTAAAGAGCCGTCTTGTAAAAAATTTAAAACATTAACCCAACAAAAATTGTCTTTTACGAAAAATACTATAATCCAAAGAGTGAAATGTCACAGTGATGATCTTCAACTTCTTCAGAAAACGTCTTGTAGTAAGTCATTAATTATTAATAATTTATAAATAAAATAAACCAATAAAATATTATACGTTTATTTATTTTGGCTTTAATAAGTTTGATTTGAAATTAAAATCAAAATTCATAAGCAGTTGTATATATATTGATTGATATTGTTATTAATTAATATAATATATAAAATAATAAGTTTAAAAAATCTATTAGCTAGTAAACAGTGTTATATAAGCTGTCAAGAAAGATAGAATTAATAGGCTAAGATACATCTGATGTTATAAAAATTAATTAGACCAATTTCAAATATACAACAACAACGACAATAACATAAACAACGTCATCAACAACAACATCATCAATAACATGAACAACAAACGCCATCAGCAACAACTACATCAACAACTATTTCATCTACAACATCAACTACTGCATCAACAACAACATCATCTTCTGCAGCAACACCAACATCATCTTCTGCAGCAACACCAACATCATCTTCTGCAGTACCACCAACAACAACACAAGCTACTAAAAACTGTAAATTCAACCATATATACAACATCAACGACAAAAACAATAACAACGTCATCAACAACAACATCATCAATAACATGAACAAACGCAACAAAAACATCTACAACAATTTCATCTACAACATCAACTACTGCATCAACAACATCATCTACTGCATCAACATCAACATCTATTAGCTAAAAAATGAAAACAACACACTTTCCATTTGAAAGTAAATTCCATCTCAACAAGCTAGTTTTTTATTAAAAACTGTAAATTCAACCAAGATATTTGAAAAAATGAAACAAACAAATTAAAATAAATTTCAACATTAGAACCTGTTGTATATCATTTGTTTTTAAGTGTTGTATTGTAAATAATTTGTTTTCGCATGTTGTGTCATGTTATATATTGTAGTAGCACTAGTAGTTGAAGTGTTAGTAATAATAATAGTAGTAGTGGGAGTAGCAGGATTAGTAGATGGGCTCAGATTGTTGCGAAACCGGGATATCCCGGCACTGTGAGGCTCCATACCCGGCTCTGCTTTAACTTTTACCATCCCAGCCGGGGATGGTATTTATCCCCGGCTCTGCAGAAAAACTGTTGTATATCATTTGTTTTTAAGTGTTGTATTGTAAATAATTTGTTTTCGCATGTTGTGTCATGTTATATATTGTAGTAGCACTAGTAGTTGAAGTGTTAGTAATAATAATAGTAGTAGTGGGAGTAGCAGGATTAGTAGATGGGCTCAGATTGTTGCGAAACCGGGATATCCCGGCACTGTGAGGCTCCATACCCGGCTCTGCTTTAACTTTTACCATCCCAGCGGGGGATGGTATTTATCCCCGGCTCTGCAGAAAAACTGTTGTATATCATTTGTTTTTAAGTGTTGTATTGTAAATAATTTGTTTTCGCATGTTGTGTCATGTTATATATTGTAGTAGCACTAGTAGTTGAAGTGTTAGTAATAATAATAGTAGTAGTGGGAGTAGCAGGATTAGTAGATGGGCTTAGATTGTTGCGAAACCGGGATATCCCGGCACTGTGAGGCTCCATACCCGGCTCTGCTTTAACTTTTACCATCCCAGCGGGGGATGGTATTTATCCCCGGCTCTGCAGAAAAACTGTTGTATATCATTTGTTTTTAAGTGTTGTATTGTAAATAATTTGTTTTCGCATGTTGTGTCATGTTATATATTGTAGTAGCACTAGTAGTTGAAGTGTTAGTAATAATAATAGTAGTAGTGGGAGTAGCAGGATTAGTAGATGGGCTTAGATTGTTGCGAAACCGGGATATCCCGGCACTGTGAGGCTCCATACCCGGCTCTGCTTTAACTTTTACCATCCCCGGCTGTGCAGAAAAATTTTTCATTCCCGGCACTGGTTTTTTCCAAAATCGAGCACTGCTAGGTAGGATAAGGAGGTGAAAAGGTTTTGTGGCGGCAGATATGTCTTTATCATTGACATGAAGACAGCATTGTCCTAGTTTCTATTCACTTTCACTTGTCCCTTACCGTTGGGGGCTTCACAATTAGTCATGGTTGTGCCACGATTAGTCTCATGATGAGCTTACGACCATTGTTAAAAAAGCTTAAATTTGAGAGTGTACTCCATATACTAATATCCTCAGGGATCAAAAGACTTTTACAAAGGGAATAGTACCAGGGAAAAGAATGCAATACTGACAAAGAAATTAAAAAAAAATACTTTTTCAAAAAGGCTATTCCTCCTTTATAAGAGTGATTAGTTTACTCTTCAAATAATGAATGATAGATTGAAACAAAAATTGATTTTTACCTCGCACAATTCCTCCTCCCCACATAAAGAATTGTTAAGCGCATGTATAAATCTACTCAGAGGCATAGGATATACCATTCTAATGATAGGCCTATGGATCAAGACTTTGAAGACGGTGCGCAAAATATTCCTGGACATCTATTAATATATTAAACTCTTTTATGAATAAAGTCTACATGCGGAAATACCCGAAGACGTAGTCTGTTCAAGATAAAGATTGTCTAGTCCTCTAGGCTAATTTTATTTTTTTTCTCTGTACTTTGAAAAAGTATAACTGCCAAACTATAGTTTTCCCAGTGTGGTCAAATAGCTAGTAATTCTTTCCCTAAAGATATACATTAACTGTCAAATTTCTAGGAAAATCGTTAGAGCCGCTGAGAAGCCACGACTTTGAGCCCATGTTGAAAAGAGGAATCGTAAAAACAAAATGATAATAGGACAACATTAGGAAATGGACGGACCAGTCAAGTTTTCTATTGCACACAAGAGTTTCTATAAAATGTTTTTAATTAACAGTCAAGTTGGCTTTAACTTTACATTTGGAATAATTGCTTTCTTCGCATGACGTGAACGTCTTGAAAGTGTTACCTACCCTCCCCACATCGTTTTCATAGACGCACACACACACACACACTAACATTATGAAATATATCAAAGAAAAAAATAAAAAAAAACATAAGTGGCAATTTGTGCCAAGAATGCCTTAAATGAACGCGACATTTCGAGCATCGAAGTTTTTGTTGGCCTAATTTGACCCCTTAAAATAGACCCATTGAATGATCAAGAGACACTTGTTTCCGATCTATTTATGGACTGATCGAAAGCCAACCTTATATGGGTGGAGGTGGGCACACGTGAAAGAAAGTTTCAGGTCTGTCTTGGCTCTCACCTGACAAGAAGCGTGCACATAGGACATTGCGCAAGCTGTGCATCTAAATTATAGGCGAAAGAGAATTGCTACAATTTATTACTGCGACAATAGACCGACACGTCAGTGCTTCTGACGTTTCTAACGTCATTAGAGAACCAAGTCACTTATCAAACAGATCACTGGATGACAGACTATTAGTATGCAGTGCGATTGGCAGACTCTATTCGGTTTTGTCTGCGTTTGATGTGGCAATGTATGTATATCACAGCGTAACAGCGTAGCCAAGTGACATAGCTGCATTCCTTCTAATTCTTTGCACTCTGTAGACTAAACTTATTGTGCGTGGCTGTCACCAGTAGGCTAAGATTGTCTAGCTATAATTATTTCTTAAGGTTCACAGTAAAATTTCCCCTTTCAGACCTTGCGATCTATATGGCAGATGATGTAAAGTTCATCTTTCTGTGGCCTAATGTTAACGAGGGTGTCATGTGACCAGCAAAACGAACAACCGCCTTTTTTTCTCCAACTAAGGTCAGGTACCCATTAGAGCTGGTTGCTCTCAGGGGCATTTAAAGATCTGGAAATTAAAAATCCTAGTCTTTAGCGCTCAGCCACCACGACTCCTAATTAAACGTCAAAGAATTTAAACATTTGCAAACATGTTCATTTTAGAGCGCATGCCAATGTTATTCAACGTGTGTTCAGATCTTGCTAACCCTTCAGGTTATTCTAGTACGAGGTAAATAGAGGTATTATATTGAGAGAGTCATTGATATCAAATACTGTATATTTCTTAAATAGAGGTATTATATTGAGAGAGTCATTGATATCAAATACTGTATATTTCTTAAATAGAGGTATTATATTGAGAGAGTCATTGATATCAAATACTGTATATTTCTTAAATAGAGGTATTATATTGAGAGAGTCATTGATATCAAATACTGTATATTTCTTAAATAGAGGTATTATATTGAGAGAGTCATTGATATCAAATACTGTATATTTCTTAAATAGAGGTATTATATTGAGAGAGTCATTGATATCAAATACTGTATATTTCTTAAATAGAGGTATTATATTGAGAGTCATTGATATCAAATACTGTATATTTCTTAAATAGAGGTATTATATTGAGAGAGTCATTGATATCAAATACTGTATATTTCTTAAATAGAGGTATTATATTGAGAGAGTCATTGATATCAAATACTGTATATTTCTAAGTGCTTAACGTACAAAAAAAGACTTCGTTAGTTTATTATTTCGATTTCATTAGTTTTATTATCTTGGTTATTAAAAAAAATAATAAAGTCCTTATCCATTTTAGATAACCTCCTTTGATGGTACCAGAACAGTATATACGAGAAATGACTGAATGCACCTCTTGAGTCATACGCTAAATATAATAGTGTATTCATTTAATGCCGACATTTTTTTTTAATCCATAAAGGAACCAAATGTAAGGTGTACACTCAATAACGGCTTTGGACTGACTATAAAGTGAGAACAGCAGAAAGAAAATAGAGATATGCATACACGAATAGTCAGCCTTAAATGGAGTGTACACTGCGGTATTTGTTAGTTCATTTTTTTTTTTTTTTTGCTGCTCCAATCCAATCCTATAGACACTACGCAGATTGAGAGGCGTTACTAGTTTCTGTGTACAGACTTGAGCTGTTGGTTTTTAAGGCGCCCAAAGATTTTTAAAAATTCTTCAGCACTCACCAATATAAAGCCTGGTGCCATCCTAAACGCTTTTTATGTGTCATTAGCTGCTAACAGAGCACTTCTAATAATCATGTTTTTATATGCATAATGCATTATTGTAATGTTTGCAGTAATGTATTGGTTTCCGTCGGAGTAGGTATTACACGGCCTTTGTTGAATTAGACTAGTTAGTTGTTGTTGTTTTTTTATACAACAAGCATCACCAGATCTAAATATTACTTTTGTGAAGGCTAGGCAGTATCTGTTTTAGTGTTTTTTTCCTATGTTCATATCATAGCGCCTAGCCATAGTCTAAATGCGTCACACTTTATGTCTGTTGAAAATCCGTCCTATTTGGCGCGTCTCCTAACTCTAGGTCATACATGATCCAAAAGATGTTTTAAACTTCAATAAGAACTTAAAACATCTAACAGCATATGTAGACAGAAAGAGGGAAAATAATTTAGTGGAGAGCAGGAGGATATGTTAAAATTAAGGGACAAGTTTTAAAAAAATATATTAAAACAATCATTTCAAACACAAAAGTCACTAGTGAAAACAAAGAGAAACCCAAAAAAACTTTTTTGACATTTTGCGTCCTATCAATATTTGAGCAGACATGACCATCATGCAGAGAATGCCAGTGCAGTTTTAAATTTGAACCAAAGTCGATTGTCAGTTGTCCTCCACTTCTAATCTAGCCACCCTTCTTCCAAGCAAAAATAAATATTATTCGATCAGTTACCTAAAATATCCCTAGCCTAGGGATAAAAATAGATGTAATTTAGAGACTGCTTTTGGCTGAAAATAGAAAATAAGTTACCAGAAAAAAAAAGTAGGACCAGTTTCTCTACATTTTTTTTTTCTGTTATCTTCCCTTGGTCGTGACTTGGTTTTCTTTCTTTTTTCTCTAAAAATTAAATGCTTAAATCACGCGAGACAATGCAATAAAGGGAGAAGGAATAGTTTATACCGTATTAAAATCAAGAGTAAATGTTATTTCTTGTAATGATCACTACAGGCTCAGATGGGATTCATTAAAAACAATGTCAATTTTTGGTGGATAGAAAAACTAATGAATGGTATCATAAACATAGAAATATATAGATTGGTCCAAATAATAAAAAACTACACAAAATACACAGTACACTACAAATAAATTATTATAACTATGATACTCAATTATGAAGACAACAAACATTGAACTCAACCTACATATATTTTATTTAGGTCTATTCTTCCTGATGGTTTCCCTGATTTATCGCCGACACCTCATCGCCTTAAATTGTTTGAGTTAGTTTTAAGAGATGTTTTTATCAGAATTTAAAACAATTTTATAAAAACAAATGGGCATAATGGCTAGCCACCATAAAATAAACCCTTACATCTAAAAAAAATACAGAAAAAGTTTTACTAATTATTCATACCGAACGATATTGATATTGGCTATTTTTATCCTGCTGGTAACTCGTTCAATACAAATATAAAATACGCTTGTAAAATACAAATATTAAATCCATATAATAATGTCTAATCATTAGTTCTAACTTAATAATGACAGGGCAATTTTAACAAATCTGCCGTTAATGCAAAGAAGTCTCATCTTCCATAAATTCTAGATTTGTACGCGTTTGTATTACATTGCATTGCCCAACTTTTCCTTGGTGTTTTCTTCCTATAAATGATCTTATACTAAGAAAAACCCACTGAGGCTTACACAACACCTGCCAATATTGCTCCCACATTTCATCAAAACGCTTTCTGAACGTCCCCCCACCCCCTTCTTAATGTAATTGAATGCTTAACGAAACCATGTATTATAAACAGTGTCCGTGTTAACAATAACAGATTAACTTGATGTGTACAAATGCATAATTGTCAATTATTATTTGATTTCCGGTGTCTTGTGTGTTTTTGGTATGTTTTTATTACTAAAAAAAACAAACAATAAATGTTTTAAGTATCTTTCTTAATAACTATAAGGACGATACGATTTTGAACTATATTATCATGAGTAGGCTTGGGCCACAGCAACATCCGTGTCGTTGGATTTGTTTTGTAATGGAGTTCCAGACAGCCAATTTAATTTACATTGAAGGCGTATAGATATCAACTTCATTTTAACAAAACCTTAAAATCCTACATCACAACAAAATAAACATAACTTTTATTCACAAAGCTTTACAGTCTTTTAATATCAAAGTAGGAATATACAAAAGACAAATTGAATTACATGTTATGGGTAGTACGGAACAGATAATCGCAATCACGATCTCTCAAATGTTTTCTCATAAGACAGTCGGCACAAGGTATGTCTGCTCTTTCATTAGACCCCCCCCTTTTTTTTAAAAAGAACTTAAAACTCTATGCAATCCATTCTCAGGCTTAATATAGTATCTTAGTTATATACAACTATATGCAATCCATTCTCTGGCTTAATTTAGCATCTTAGTTTTATACAACTATATGCAATTCATTCTCTGGTTTAATATAGCATCTTATTTATATACAACTATATGTAATCCATTATCTGGCCTAATATAGCATCTTAGTTATATACAACTATATGCAATCCATTCTCTGGCTTAATATAGCATCTTACTTATATTTCATCATCAGTCTAAACACACACACACATTCCATAACAATCCCTTTAGTAAATAGTAAAAGTTGTATGTCGTCACTTCAACCCTAGCTCGCCTTGCTATTTGAAGAGAGATTTCGAGGTCAAAACTTACCAATATATGGTCCTAGTAAAACGTGTCAGGGTTGCCAGGACGTCAACAAGTTTGTTTACTTTCTTTTTCATTCCAGCATTTACCCTTTTGCTAAAAAAATAGTCCAAGGGAAAAATACCAAATTATATTTAAAACACGAACTAACTGAAACACTGCTTTGTCTCAAAGATATTGTTAGATCGGAAACAATAAACAATGCGCGTATCGTCAACTCAAGGTCCATAAGTTTTAAGCTACATGTTGAATATCCTTCTGTGATTTTGTTATTCGAATTATTTTATATTGTGTTGTCATACTTACAATTATTGTGTTAGCTGAAAGTAGATTTGTGTTCAATATCACCAATGTAAGTATTCCCCATATACTATTGGTCTTGTTTCATAAGACTCTATGTGAGAAGAAAGTACTGCTTAGAACTAACCACACAATACCATCATCACAGAAATATTTACTGAATCCTGTTAATAGTAAAAAGCGTTAATCAACGTATTCCCGTTGATGGATTGCCTTCCATAATTCTATTATTCTTCCAGTTTAAATCACTTGCTCTAGTATTAATAACACACAACTTAATCAAGTGCCCATGGAATGCTGATGCATTCATTTGAAAATACTGACATGGAATCCTTGATCACGTGACCTAGAAATTGGCTGCCCGTAAAAGAGTAGTGCAGATACCAAAAACAATGTCGTGGATAGGCGGTGCCTTATCCAGATGGGGCCTTATGCAGACATTTAGCCTATCTCTTAAGTGGTAACAACTGCTAAAAGGCTAATAAAAGGTAGATAACACTTGACTCTAACAGTACAACGCAGGTCAGCTCAGCCTAGACTATGTCCTCTAAACAACAAAGTGCGATAATCCCCTTCATCAGTTTTTTTTTAAAATATAAATTATGTTGTTTATTGTGATGTGTGTAAGCATACTGTATAATCAGTTACACAAAATTGTGCATTTAAATTATTTTATAGAAGTTCATGTTACATATTAGATGAACGACAAACCGATTTCCATGCCCTAGGATTAATAGAAAATAGACATTTAGACGGCAATACTAAAAAAAAAATTCTTGTATAAATATGTTGCCTGTAGTTCGTGAAATTTTGAAATCAATTGTTACATACACAAATGCGCAAGTTAATTTCCTGGTCTTGCGACTTTCATGCGTCTGCTGGCCTTGCATGTTGACAAGAGTCACATTCGCGCTTTAAGAATGGGGGGGGGGGGGGGGGAGAAAGAACTGTTCAATAGCTGCCATTATTGCAGCCCTTATCTGCTGTTAGCATAGTGCATTTTTCATATAAAATAAAATTACTTATTTACGACTAATTGATTTATTTTTATGGTTGATTAATTTGTTTTCGTCGACAAGAGCAATTGTGCAAATGTTTAACTTGATCCTAGAATAGATGATGTGAAAGTTGGAATGCATAAGATTCTACAGACAAGTGTAGTAAGTTCATATAAGTTTGTTACAAAATAGAGCTTTCGGAAATATATTTGGTAAAAATTCTACAAGTATCAAGGACCAAACCAACCAATCATCTTTCCGAAACATTTCCAACTAACCATCTTGCCGGACCAGTTAGAGCTAACAAAAATTTATCAGGACCACCTATAACCAACCAGCTTTCAAATTCAGGCCAGCTCACACTATGCGTGAGAGATGGAGGCATCACTGTGATGGAGATTTTTCTTAAGGTACCGTTCTCAATACTAGGTTTTACCTCCAGTAAGTTCGCTTGACTTTCTCGGTACTTCAATGGAACTACGGCATTCAATTATTTTAAAGTATCTTTAAAAAAAAAACATGGACGCCCGAAAGTCAAATTATAAAGAGAGGCCACATGATGAATTGTCAACCCACAACTGCCATGCTCTTCCTTGCATTCTCAAACAGGATTACAATTGTGTGATCTCATTGTTTATTTGTTTTGCTAAAGGGAAACTCAAAATTAACCTAAATATTACCGCATCACTGGATGAGTGGACAGTGACTGGACAAGCCGGACAAGTGACGTGGAGAAGAGAGACCAATGTGTTCCCCCTGATGACTATCCAGGAGTTGGCGGGGGATGTGGGATGCGCGCGTGGGAGGGATGGTTATTTGTGTGCGGAAGAGTTCGAACGGGTTAGCCGTTGGTGTGGGTGGAATCGGAATGACGAGTGGAAGGGAGGGAGGCTGGATGAACGTCAGAACAAATGAATTTCATTTTTGTTTTGTTTTAAGTAACGGAAACAAAATGTTAAGACACGTAACAGAGATGGAAACTCGTTGCTTATGCGAAACGATTTCTTTTTAAATTATTTTACTGCATTCGACTGCTCTGTGGTTGCACGGCGAAAAGGATCTAATGCTGCAAACATTATAAGCATCAATACATGATCAACTGAAGACATTGTTTACAGAAATGTTTTAAGGAGCGCATGACACAACGGTACATACATACACACAAAAGGCAAAAGGGTGTGTAAATGAAAAGAAGTGATTAAAATTAAAACCAAAGCCAGACTTGTGAAGATGTATATCCGATTATACTTTAACACTAATTTGGGTGCTGCCAGGCAGAACCCTATAAGCGCCGTGCCTGAAAGCACCTTTTCTTGAGACGGCATTAGTCGATTTATAAAATAGCACAAAGCACCGCCATCGAAGCCGGCACTGGCTTCTGGTGACTCATTCAATCAATAAATCCATGGTTGTCATTCTCTTTCTTTTCTCTCAAAATTCTCTCTCTCTGTCATTCAAACTTATACCCACCCACTGATTCACCAAAGAAAATATGAGACAGCAATTGTACCTACAATCTTGTTTTCTTTTAAAAAAAAAAAAAAATTATTTATTTATTTTGATCTTCGATAATTTCAAATTTTGCTAACATTTACCACCAACACACAAGAAAGGCCATCATGGCACACTTAAGACAAAATCTTACAGAATGAATCAGAAACACAAAGGCCTACGACACAAAACATTATCTAGACTATTCTAGACAATGCCTCAGAATAGTACATCTGGGAAACAAAGCAATTAGGTTGAATGATTAGATCCTTATGATTTAATCAGCAGAGCCGTGCAGGTCTTGACGTAGAAACCCCCCTGGCACAATAGGCAAAGAAGAACATGAAAACAACATGGCAGAGAAGAACTTGAAGGCAACAACATGGCAGAGAAGAACTTGAAGGCAACAACATGGCAGAGAAGAACTTGAAGGCAACAACATGGCAGAGAAGAACTTGAAGGCAACAACATGGTAGAGAAGAACTTGAAGGCAACAACATGGCAGAGAAGAACTTGAAGGCAACAACATGGCAGAGAAGAACTTGAAGGCAACAACATGGCAGAGAAGAACTTGAAGGCAACAACATGGCAGAGAAGAACTTGAAGGCAACAACATGGTAGAGAAGAACTTGAAGGCAACAACATGGCAGAGAAGAACTTGAAGGCAACAACATGGCAGAGAAGAACTTGAAGGCAACAACATGGCAGAGAAGAACTTGAAGGCAAAAACATGGCAGAGAAGAACTTGAAGGCAACAACATGGCAGAAAAGAACTTGAAGGCAACAACATGGTAGAGAAGAACTTGAAGGCAACAACATGGTAGAGAAGAACTTGAAGGCAACAACATGGCAGAGAAGAACTTGAAGGCAACAACATGGCAGAGAAGAACTTGAAGGCAACAACATGGCAGAGAAGAACTTGAAGGCAACAACATGGCAGAGAAGAACTTGAAGGCAAAAACATGGCAGAGAAGAACTTGAAGGCAACAACATGGCAGAAAAGAACTTGAAGGCAACAACATGGTAGAGAAGAACTTGAAGGCAACAACATGGCAGAGAAGAACTAATACAACAAAATGGGAGAGAAAAGCTTTAAGAAAACAACATGGCAGAAAATAACATTAAGACAACAACATGGCAGAGAGGTAGTTTTGTCTTTAAATTCATGTTCTCTCATTTTCTCATTCCAAGTGTAAAAGTACAGTTTCGCAGCATGCGGTCTAATAGGACAGATGGCCCATGGTTAACTAGGTTGTCATGTGGCTAGCATAACGACCTTTAATTTTCCCCAACTAATGTCAGGAACCCATTAGAGCTGAATGGACTCAAGAGGCGCCCTAAAGGTCCCAAAATTTAAAATGCCAGCCTTCACCAGGATTCGAACCAGGAACACTACGGTTCGGAAGGCAAGCGCTTTACCAACCCGCCACTTCATGAACATGAACAATGGGAGACTATGTTTCCTTTTGCTCATACCGCAACGGTGTGTTAAAAAGCCCATATTCAGTTGTTCTTTTGCTTTTACCATTCAGCAATTGTTTCTCTCTAGTGTAGTAGCTTACATGTCTCAGAGCACGCTTTCAAGCCCGAGTCCAAACGATTGATTAACAACAATACATCTATTTTGTTCATTTACCACGTGATAACCCGTCTCATTATCCTGTTGTTTTATTTATTTTTTTTTTGTTAATCTATACTTCTTGTAAAAGAGTTTCACAACCGAGGCAACGTATTGGATATTCATTTATTTTAAGCCCTGTTGCTTTATTGAGACAGGAATATCGACGTTTACCCTCATCTATCTACAAGTTCGTTTCATTGTCCATGTCTGTAGTGTTGTTGTGAATAGACGATCATTAAATGTATCCTCCCCCCTCCCCCAACGTTCCTATTTACTAATCAAAGAAATGAATAAATTTTTTCTCCTGTTGACAGTCCCCTGGCCAACATGTTACTCTCTAAGCAACATTATTCTTTTCAAAAATAGCTTTAAAAAAAAAGGGGGGGGGGGGGCAAGAAAAACGAACGCATGCGCAGAACAATGCTAAAAAAAAAAAAAAAAAGGCGAGCATCCCCAGCAGAACGTGGCCTAATATTGGAAGCTGTGGAGTCGTACCCCAAAGTTCCGAAGTCGATTTCTAGCCGAAAATTTGACTTCTTTTACCCCTCTTCCACACACACACACACACGATTCCAAACCATTGTTTTTATTTCAACAGATGACCACATATTTTAAAATGCTACTGCGAATGTGTGGACGCACTGCTCGTCTCGGAAAGGGAGATTGTATTGAAAATAAATAATTCATTGCACAATATATATATGCATAACTAATAGTGTAAAAATAGCCCATCTCAATCATATATATTTTTCGAAAGTTTTCCATTTAAATGAGTAGTCATTCATCTTTCTCTATATTACTAGTTCTAATTATTCATTTTATTATTCAAGCCTGTCATCACCTAAAGAAAGTTACACTGCCATTGGAGAATACTAAGAGTTTTTAAAATATGTCCTTATTGATAGTATAATACATTCATCCACGGAATTGCTTTTAAATAGTCACGTAAATCAAGTCGACACTTATGATACCATAGATTGCAAGTAACAAACTAATTCTAAAAAGATCTATTTCTAATCATCCCCATAACTAACTACAAACTACTCCAACAATTAAAAGTAAAAAACAGCAATAATATGTTTAGTCTCCTCGGTTATGACTGGAATTTGTTTTAGGAATCCCACTCAACTGTAATGGGGAAAGTAAAGGCGATTGATCCTTGTGCTGGCCACATGACACCATCGGGCATAAAAACAGATGGCCTTTACATCGTCTGTCCTATAGATTCGAAAGGCCTGAATGGGTTAATTTAAAAGTTACTTTATTTTACCACTGCTGTCACATTAAGTGGAATTGTTTCTCGCTTGAAGGCGACGCAGGTTCGAAATGAAGTCATTGTAACTCTGGCGATAAAATGGTTACGATAAAAGTTTGGACACAATGTATAGACAAATTTTACAAGTTTTCCAAGTACAATCAATCAATCGAATAAAAGTGCATTGATTGAAAAAAAAAGAATGCTGAATGTGTTTAACCTAAAATCACACCGGACTCCGAACGACATTGAAACTTCGCGCTTGCGGAAACTACTAAAATAGTTTCGCATTTTCTAGACTGCTAGTTTATTATACTTTGGAACTTATCTTGCACCGCTGTCGTGTCCGAGTGATGTGATAATTGCGATACGTAAGTATCTATGTGGTAGAATAGTGTACATGAAAAGAGAATGATGTTGTGTACCTTTCATTTAATCTGCTCAATCATACGGAACGAGGTTTATCATTATGTATTTTTTTTAAAAAGGAGCAATGCTTAAGGCCAACAATTCGTTTAATTCTTGCCAGACACTCTTCAAGTGTACGTCAACGTGGGTACATCCTTAGGTTTGAGAGAACAAGTGCTTAACAAGTAGAGGGTAGCACTTAGTATCTGACTCCATTGTACGCGACAAAGTGTTAAGAGTTACAGAAGCCACGATTTCGTCTCAGTGAGAGAAGCACATGAAATCCCTAATCTTTAGCTCTATCGTCACATTCCTGAGCAACTACGCCAGATAGGTACAAGTTACCAGCAGACGCCACATGCTAATCCTCACACATACAAACTCACACACACATACACCACACCACTTGCAAATACTTTCCAGTGTGAAACCGCCAACTAATAATACCCCAGTCCTATAAACGTACCAACGACTATCCGTAGCATTCTCGGTAGTTCTGTAAGCCACTATATATATATATATATATATATATATCTACTAGACATATATTACCCGCGGGTCTTAATTTGCGTATCACTGTCGATATAGTCACTGAGAGTGTTTTTGAAACAATTAAACGAAATAATCATGCTATAAGAAAGCGAATGTGTGAATTTGAAAAAAATAGTATGAATGGAGCTATCGAAAAGTTAATCAACCTAAATGCTCTAAAGTTAAGTTACCACATATCTTAATAAAAAAAGACTACTTATGAACACTTCCTTGTGCTGGACATAGGAACATAGAATATACCAAAAAAAAAAAAGGCTAGCTATTTTTATTTATGTTTTTTTTTATTTATTTTTTTTTGGCCATAAATGTAAATCTCTGATAAAAATCGTTCCGTATGATTGAACAGTTAAATGAAAGGTACACAACATCATTGACTTTAGAGTAAGTTAGACATTGATTCTACAAAATGGGGAGATAGAGAACACGGAAATGAAAGGTCTGCTCTAGGGAAATAAAAGGCTTGAGAAACACCTGTCATAGTTTTCATCATGACCAAATTCAAAGCCCTCTCGCCCTCTCTCCGACCCAATTTCCCTTTTCAATTTCTTTAAGAATAGATGGCCAGGTGATAGTCCCCCCAAAACAAGCGTTTATTTCTTTCCCGCGGGACGTCCCGTAAAGTTCTGCTTGCCCAAATGTATTTTCTATCCAGATTCTTGGCATGCAAGCCATTTTATCCGATACGTTTCTATACAGTTGTATCATCCTCTATTGTATAGGTGGGTGATATGCAAAGCATATCCCAATTGATAGAAAAAAAAGGTGTTCGAATAAGAAAAAAAAACATTTATCTTATAAGACATGTGAAACAAATTGTTGTCATTCTTTGGTATTGCTTGAATTGTATGCTAATGGTGGGGTCTTCATTAAACTAAACAACATCAAGGACGCTAAATTGAACGTTTATGTTGCCAACTGAATAAAGACTGCAAACGGAAGAGCTTAGAAATGTGATTCTGCAATGCTCTAAAGTTATGTTTCTTCTCTATATATCTACGCCTTTTTATATGAACATGTGTACACCAGGTAAACAAGCAAAATATTTTTTTAAAAAAGCTTTTATAAGATGAATAGCCACACAATAATTGCCATAGCTCTCAATACCGCAAAATGTATCTCCCTTTTGTATATAAAACAAAATTAATTACCACAAATTAATAAACTAATTGTTGTTTTTTTAATGATTTACGTATTGTCATTGACCTTCTATGATTGAACAATGTTGTAACTTGATCCGAAAATGGGAAGTGTGAGAAATCGCGTGTACAAGCTTTGTCAACAAATTTATTGGCTATATAACGATGGCACAGACATTGTGTCTAGACATAAAAGTTAAATTACCTTGACCAATTAATACATTTCAATCATTAGTTGACCCACCAAAGTTCAAAAGGGCAGCAAACAAGCGTGACATATAGAGTGTGAGGTGACTATCCAATCACTGAAGAGAGGAGATTCCCCCCCCCCCCCCCCCCCCAGGATGTGACGAAAGAATAGGTCATGTGAATTTGATCCACAACGGGGGGGGGGGGGGGGGGGGGGGCGGCAAAGAACACCATGACAAAAAGAACTACGATCATGCTTCTATCTGTAGTGGTATTAATTAAAATACGCTAATTATCTCATAGATCATGCGTCTATCTGTAGTGGTATTGATTAAAATATGCTAACACATCTCATTTTCGCAAACTCATGGACATAATAATGTCACACAATCTGCTCTGAATCGTTAAACGCCAATAATATCCAGGCCAGTGCAAACTAAGGGGTCGTTTAAAGCAAAAACATATATGCCGGTAATAACATTAATCTAAAATAGTATTCTTGTGAAAAGCAACAGCATTTGGTCGTTGAACTGGTCATATTGTGCCCTCACATGCCTCGTAGAAGAATATAATCAACTACACCAGACCCGGTTATTCTAGCTGTGCTGAATGTAGGCATTTGTTTTTAAAGTCTTATTTCGGTTGTTGGTATTTGATTGCATATTTCCTAGTTAAACAGGACTAAAAAGCAAATCGTAAAATAACAAGACGACTGAGTATTCTGAAACCTGTAACTCAAATAGTGATCAAATGTTCAAAATCAGCTTTAATACTCTAACGGTCAAATCTTGTTCTACTCAATTAAACGGAAGTGTGAACGAGGCAGGACTTCTGCTATTGAAATATACTTTACCAGAAATAAAATTGCCAACATAAAACAAGCAAAAAAAATAAAAAATTAAAAAAAGACAAAAGCTTATACAAGGGAAAGAACAGTATTTTTACAGCCGTTTCTCAATACTGTAAGATTGGTTTACCCTTTTCTATTTCAAATAAAATTAATTAGTTACAAGTTAATAAACTAATTGGTCATTTTGTATTGATTCAAATTTTGTTAGGGACAATGAATAATATTTTAACAGAGTAAAGTTTCAACTTGATCCGAGGACGGGAAGTGGGACGGCCAGACAGACAGACGGAGTTGATATTGGCTTTGTAAAAACACGTTATGAGTTGAGATGCTTCTTTTCCTACTAAGCAACAGAGTTTTCTAAGTTATATGAATAAAAATAGAAAATATTATAAATAAGTTGTTTTGAATACTTGAAACTTGTATAGTCTTTCGCGTCCCATACGGTGTATCGCTAGGTAAAGGATTAGATAATCTTTGAACGATTAATGGGCGAGACATGACCTAAAATGTGCCGATATGCCAAATAACATGACATTTTATATAGAAAAGATTTCTGAGGACCAAATGCACTTTCACAAAGAAACAAACAGTCTAACATTTTAAAAGCTAATAATAAAGTATGTCCGAATACACGTTGGCGCGATTGAGGATAAGCTATAACTTATAGGTTTTTTTTTTTAACATTCTGATTTACGAGTTAACCATGAGTGACGCACTTGTATTGAACTACTATTGACTGCAGCCTTTGGTTCAACCTAAATTCTACGTTTGATCAAATCAATAAACTAGTAGATACCCAGTTTAGAGTTTTAAAAAAAGTAAAGAAAGAATGTAGGAGGTGAAGGACTCAAAGAGATCAATCATTGGAAATAGAGTTACCTGGCGTCGACACACTTCACCTAGTTATGTCTTAAAGCACTGAGCCAGTCAAGATGACAACGGTCCTACTCTTTTACCAACAAATCTTTTAAATTTCTTCTTCATCACTACTTTTTGTTTGAATGTGGCATTGATCAAATTGACATTAAAATTAGTGATAAATATATTGGACACTTGTTTTGCTGCTTAACAAAAAAAGAAAAAACAAAACATTTGGGACATTAAATTTTACGACATGTCAGCGAAGAAGATTTTTGGTAAACTATTAGAACTGACAGAACACAGGATTATACATATGAAGATGTAAACTTCCACTGATTGGCTATTCAGTTGCACTAACCTATACTGATGTAGGTAAGGCATCCAAGCGCTTTGTTAATAAAGTCCCTTGCATGCAGACGGTTATTGTTTTCTTAAGTAGGACCATATTCAAAACTAAAAAAAACCCAGTAAACTTCATTAGAATATTCTTTACCTTGTAATTTTCCTTATGGGTATCGACACGTATCTAGATAATGTAAGTCCGAATTGCGGTATCGTACATCACTTAAACCAGCGTTTCTCAAACGGTGGAATGCGTACCACTGAGAGGAAGAATTGCGATCGGTTGAGGATTAGTGTCAAGAAATGTTTACATATTTTCTTCCCCACAAAATTAGCTTTGTGTATTTAAAATGTGACTTGAGAAGCGGCTATAAGTGAACAAGGAAATGAGTTTGTTCATAAAAATTATGGACGTTCCAGAAGAACTGAACATTACTGCGTCCAACCCAAAACCTCCAGAAGGGCGGTAGAGTAAGACATGGGTAAGGGATTGAACTCGGAAAGACCGTGACGACAGTCCGAAGCTCATACCGAACGACCAGGAAGATTAAGCAAAAAGAGTTTGAGGAACTCTGCGCTTCACACTTAACATTGGTAATAAAAAAAAATGAAGGCAACACATTCTTGACATTTGTTTTCCCATTCCAGTAGGTACTGTAGCATTCTCAACGTGGGACCGATAATGATACATATGTAGTTACATATCTCAGGGCAATAACGCCAAACGTGCTCTGGGTGACTGCCCGAAGAACACTCACAGAAGCTAAAACCTTTATTGCTCATGACGTGACGTGAAACTCAATAAATTATTGTACAGAGTGAACTAGTTGTTTGTTGATCTTGTGGGTCAAAGTTCGAGCAAACCAACTACTAAAGAAGCTCTGGTGAATATACTATTGGTAGATCTAGATCGAGATTGTATTCAAAGAAAACGGCATGGAATTTCGTTTCGATGTTTAGTGCACGTCACATCGTGCCAGACCTAGTTACATGCCCCTTTGTTTCAGAGTCACACAAAAGTATCAGTTAGAAAACGTATTGCCCTAGCATACGACACTAGGTGACTAGAGGCCTATCCCCAGAATAGCGTGTAATTTTATATATATATATATCTCCCTCCGCCCTCCCTCAGCTTCACCCACCCGAACCCCAACCCAACACACGTTTTACCATGACCCTAACTCAATACATATAGAACATGGTCACGATTTAGTGATATTACATAGAGACAAAGTAATCAATGTACATTGCCTAATAGCGTGTGTAGTAAACTCAACTAAAAACAAGTATATTAAATTTTTTTTTTTTTCAAAGACTAAAGAGATACTATTAGTGATGTCCAAAATCCGGCCCGCGAAGTGGTTTCACCCGGCCCGCTGAAACGTCGGCACAAAGTGTAGAAAATCCCCCTCCTCCCCCCCCCCCCCCCAAAAAAGGTTGAAAAATGTATATTTACCTATGCTAGGGCACTCAATTTTTCTCTGAAGGATTGGTACCATGACCTTTAACACTTTGATGCAAACTCTACCACAAAAAGTGAACGGATCTTTACCCTTTTTTTTTTTATGGAACATGATAATAAGTCAACTAATTGTTTTATAAAGACAGTGTAGCTGTAAAAAAAAACACCAAAACAACAACAGCAATATATAAAAGGCATTATGAAACGGTATTGATGGGAATATTTTCCAAAAAGATAAACTAAGTCGGTGTTCAAGCTAGCTACAATGTTGCTCACTTTGTAAGTTGAGAAATGAAACCATTTTTCGACGCCTAATAAAAAGATGAACTTATAATATCCCACAAATCAATATAAGAACTAGATCCACGAGTTGTTTTTTTTTAAATAAAAGTTCCATATAACAATGTACCGGGTACATCAGCTCATTCTTCCTGCGCGTTGGCGAAAATAGCTGATAAATGTATATTTGTATAACAGCTGAGTCAACTATCGGAAACAAAATAGTGTGTCCATGTCAATGGCCGATTAAGCGAGTTCCTGGCATATTATTTGCACATGTACTCGAAAATAATTACAGCTCTCTGGGTACATAAGAGAAAAATGACAGGGGTATTTTATAAGGGTCTAGTTACTCTGGTAGATCTATAAAATTCCAATAATATTATTATTATGGCTCTATTTATTGGGCTTAAACCTATAGGTTTTAAACACACACAAAGAGAGAGAGAGAGAAAGAGAAAAGAGATTTTACCAGATATGGATCTAAATCTAGACAAGATTTGTACACTATTGTTAAAAATGACTAAAAAAAAACTATTCCTTGGTCTTCGCCGTGTTTGACTGTGCCATGCGACAGTGAACGTGAGAACACCTTCTAGTCAATTTCCTATGATTCGACTAAAATCTAGATTTATTGGACATCTCTAAAAGCGATGTGAAAAAGTCGGTCCTCCTAAGTCGGAAACGATAAAGAAGGATCGAATAGATTTCAAAGATTCTATAGCTCATTTTTTTATGTACTAAGGCGAAAATCTCAGAAATATGGGGATCGTGTGGTATTTCGATTCCAATTAAGTAAGATCGCGAATTTTCTTTTGGATGAACAACAAAGTCACTGAACCTTTAACGACCAATTTCAGTAAAGATCGCTAATAACATAAGCAAACAAAGCTCGTCTCATTGGCCAAGTCTGTGTGTCTATTAACTATGTAGTATTCTTATTGGTCTTGAAATCATTTGAAAAGTAAAACACATTTACAAATAAATTTGGAAAAGGCGTAAAAGTAGACACAATTTAAAACAAGGATTTGTTTATTTGTTATTAGGCTTTGATTTAGTTAACATATATGCACTACATAAGAAGTTAAGGTCATTTGAGATTTCAACTACTGCAGAATAACTATAAATAGCGAGCCTTTTTTTTTAGGTGTCTCCGGTGTACACAATAAAGGAATAGTAAAGCTTTGTTTTTGAAAAAATTATAAGATGAATTGACTGCACTATTTAACACTGCTGAATGCATTTTTCTAAGCCCTTACGATTGTAGCTATTTTCTTTTATTGATGTTGGCAACATTGAAGTTTAAATTAAGACTTCTTGACATTGTTTTGTTTATTATGCAAGTCCCCAATACCTGTTTTACGACTAAATAAATGCCAACAAAATAACAACCTTGATGTAGACAGATAAGTCCCGCATGCTATAAAAACAAAGTTTTCAATATTCCTTCAAAGCTATGTGAGCCACATGATATCCTCGTAAACATTGGTTTATGCTCAATAGAAAGAAAACTATATGGAGAGCTCCCTGATCTGGAAACCACTGCGCAGTTCATCTCATGTATTGGTCTAGTCATCTGAACACTCCAACATAACAATGAGAACGATGAAGAAGAAGAAATTAGTTCATGGCAACGGGTTACTATACTTCATCACAATAATAGGATTTAAAATCTAGGTTTTAGTCTCAATGGAAAACTTTTATTTTTTTTTTCTAAATGTAGACCTACTGTAAATTAACGGCCATGTTTTATGATCATTAATAAATTACTCAGAAGACTCATTAATTCATTCACGTCTGCTCATCATTATGAGCTCATTAATTCATCGGACCACTTGCGCTACCGACAAGGCTCGGTAAATAATTGATGTACTCTTGTGTTACATTTATTATGTCCATTGGTGGGAGAATAAAACCATTTTACTCGAACAGCGTTCTAAGTCTTAATAATAAAATAGATCTAATTTTCATAATACAAAGATCTATAATTGGTTTATTATGACACACAGTCTAGATTTTACAAGTTAACTCTGTCAAGTAACAAAGAGAAACGCATCAATACTGTAAAGACACGAAAGGTGAGCTGGTTTGGTCATAGTGTAATATATGAATCCCTATCAAGGTATTCAAGGTACATGGGAGGGAGCACGAAGAAAAAAAAGGGTCGTCCTAAGAGAAACTGTCCGGATAACATAAAAGAGTGGACCGACCTATCATGCTAAGAACAGCTGCTGACCAGACAAAAAAAAAGGAGGGATCCTATTAGTAAAATCAAGGGACCGTTAATGGTGATGTCATTTGGTGTATCTTTGTTACCTACTACCTAGAAGGTCTAGACTGTTCAGTTTTGTTGTTGTTTTTTTTCACTTTATTTTCTCTGGTAACAAATTTCAAGAATGAATCAGCCAGGAAAACATGGCTTAGTAGAGTCTCTAGTTAACATTTGTGACTAGATTAACATAGGAGGTAAACTATCTTCACCTTTGAAGGAATGTCTGTAATGTGAAAGATAAGGATGAGTCTCTTAACTCTAAGTCAGTGTAAGTCTACATAGATCTACTCCTAGATACTACTTAGATCTACAAATGGCATGACATCAAATTGATCTAGATTTATAATTATAGCGTCTATATTTAGATCTAAGACTGAGACATATTGTCAAATATACTACAAAGTCACAATTGAATCCAGTCTAGAACTCAACGTCGAAATGTTAAACCAGAACTTCTATAAATCTAGAAATGTCTAAATCTTATAAAATAGTTATGACTAGGTTAGGTGTATCTAGATCTAGACAATCTAATAAGAATTTAGATATCTTAACTCTAGATCTACTAGATCTAGAATTTATGTTTTCAGTAGCGAAAGGGATACATTTAATACATTTATCATTTACTTTTAGATCTAAATAGATCTATTATGATTGCAGATTCTAGATTTTCCTCGATTCTAGTCATCTAGAATCTAGTATTTCTAGTCTACGTTTTAGATCTAGAATCTATATATGGCTCCTTCTGTCTCGTAAGACAATGGATGCGCCCAGATGTGTCACTGGCTTTGGTTACGATCGGCAGAGTTTGCCACAGTTTGAGCATTTATATTCATCTGTCCTAGGGCTCACTGACAGGGCAGCTTTCTTTTTCTTTCTCTTGACCGATGCAGCTTCATTTCTTTTGCATTCAGCAAAGTTCGTAACAGCACGTACACTCTGTCTCCATGCTGTCCGGTCTTGGGCTAAATCTTCCCACATACTTTGGTCTATGCCCATGGCTCTCATGTCTCGCTTGCAGACATCTCTGTAGGTTAGTCTTGGGCGGCCCTTGGGTCTGGCTCCCTCTGCTAGCTCAGCGTACAGGATGTCTTTAGGGATTCTTCCATCTAGCATGCGAGTGACATGACCGAGCCAGCGTAGTCTTCTCTGTTGAAGGAGAGCATAGATGCTGTGTATGTTGGCCCGTGTCAAAACTTCCTGGTTGGTGACACGATCCCTCCAGGAGATGCACAGTATGCGTCGCAGGCAGCGAAGGTGGAAGCTATTTAATCTGTGCTCTTGACGCATGTAAGTTGCCCAGCTCTCACTGCCATAGAGAAGTGTGCTCAGAATGCAGGCATTGTAGACAAGGATTTTTGTTGCCGTGGTCAATTTGGTATTTTTCCACACACGCTTAAAGAGTTTTGCCATTGCTGCAGAAGCCTTCCCTATTCTTTTGGTCAACTCAGTGTCTAAGTTTAGGTTGCTGGCTATTGTTGCTCCCAAGTATGTGAATTCCCGCACCACCGTAAGTGTGTGATTTCCAATGTGTATCACTGGTATTTCTGCAACATCTTATGCCATGATTTCAGTCTAATTGTGAGGCCAAACTCTTGACAACCAGCTACCAGTGCATTCACAAGCCTCTGTAATCCTTCTTGTGAATGAGATATGAGTGCAGCATCGTCTGCGAACAGCAGTTCTCTAATCAAGATACGCCGTCTCTTCGTTTTGGCTTTAAGGCTTGCCAGATTAAATAGCATCGGATCTACTGTGGATATATATTCCATCTTCCAGGGATTTGAATGCGCTGGTGAGTACAACTGAAAAGAAGATGCCGAATAGTGTTGGAGCCAGAACACATCCTTGTTTTACTCCGCTCTTGATGGAGAATGGCCTAGAGGCGGAGCTGTCAAACTGTACGGTCCCCTGCATGTTTTCATGAAAAGCTGACACTAGTTTCCGTAGCTTGTTTGGACAGCCGATTCTCTCTAATACGGCAAACAAGCCGGTTCTGCCGACAAGGTCAAACGCCTTGGTCAAGTCAATAAAAGCTATAAAAAGGGGCTGCCTTTGTTCTTTGCTTTTCTCCTGTGGCTGTCGCGGGGGAGAAGATCATATCTGTTGTGGATCTTTCGGCCCTAAAGCCACACTGCTTTATTGTCTAGAGTCTAGATCTATTCTGGTCTATCTAGATTTAGATCTAAAAACTATTCTAAAGTCAATCTAGACTAGATCTAGACCCTAGTGTGTAGTCCTAGAAGATATCTAGAATCTAGATAGTTAACTCAAAACTGACATATCTTTTGTTTACATAGTTTACAATTATAATAGAACCCAAAATTTAAATAGTCAACTAGAATTAGATTCTAGATCCCTATATCTTTAACTTGCTCCGATTTACAAAAGACTGCGTTTTGGTATTACACCATCTGACAACATCACCATCATCATCCACTCACACTGCCATACCTCTAGACGTCTAGTTGCTAAAAATACACCCATACTCATAGTGTTGACATTCTTCGAACTAAATTAACTAGACAAGGAAATCTAGATCTAGATTACATTTTATTTAGGTCAACATCACATCTACTTACCCTCGTCCGGGTCTCCATCTGGATTAGACAAAATAGTTTTATCCATTTGTTAGGTCAACGTTTCAACAAGTTAATCCAAATTACCGGGAAACGGCACTAGACTAGCAGTTGCCGCGAAAACAAATCTTCGTCAGGATTTTTTTCCCTCGCTTCTGTGCTTCGGCCCTCAATTTTCTGATAAAAGGAATGGCGTCAGGCGCGCGATTTGTTGATGTGTCTTAACAAACAAATACCAATCGGTTTGACTCACACACAAGTGTTAATAGAACGATCAAATATATCTCTCGATTTCGGATGTGCACGTTTTTAACATATCAGCACCAGTGTAGTAATCACAAACTACGAGGTCTATAGCTAACTCGTGTGTGTAGCTGGTGAAAAAAGGAGGGGGATTCAGTTACCAAGCGTGTTGGTTGGTGGAATAGAGAGTGGAGGATTGAGAGGCAGTTAGAAGGGGAGGAGGGGGCTGGCGGGTAGTGTCGGCTACAAAACAATGCGAAGAGAGCTGGCGTTTCTTCCGTCCTCTCGCTCTACTCTCTCGCTTTCTTTTCTGTCTATTTTTTTTTCTTTGTAAACAGATAAATACAGGATATGGCGTCAGTTAAAATAAAAGAATAATACAAAGAAAAAATATATATTAAAAAACAAACAACCAATGTGTCAGCGCACATTTATAAACAAACGCCAAATGGGGCTGGATTTGAGAGGGATGGGGGTCAGATCGTTCACCTTTTTATAAGTATTTATTAAATTATACGTAACATTGATATGGTTTAAAATGCTACTAATTCTTATTTTCATTTATCTCTAACAGGTTATTAGTTGTTTTTAGCTATAAATTATAAATAAAAACAATATATCTGTACAGTATATTCTATGAATGACATGTCAGTTACTTGAAAATGTTGAATTTTAGTCTCTACTTGTGAAGTCGGAAACGCTGCATTGCCACGGTCCACTTAACATTTTTACTATAGTGTGTAGTATGAAGCCCAGGGGTGATAATCATATGTAAAAGATGTAGCAAAACAAATTATCTACCTTTAGCAGTTCCGGATTATAGGCTGCCCTTTATTTTTCATTCGGTTGATGGGTTCCGACTCCAAGTAATCCCCATCAAATATTGATCTAGTCGTGGAATTGAACGACACCTTCGCCTTTCCTAAAAACAATTAATGTTTCATGCACAAACACCCTATCTAATTAGGAAATAGTTGATCCTTCAATCCACACCTCCTCTCCGTTACAGGAATCTGTTCTCAGGTTTATCTGTAAATGAGTTTTGTTTTCGACAATTTGCACCTGAGCTTCCCCCCCCCCCCCCCCCAATGGTGTAGCTTATAAGACAGATGCTAATGAGAAAATGTTCTAAATTAAAATGTTTTGTTAACAAATAAACTTCATTTTTACATCGCTGTGTTTCGTGAGCCCTAAACCTTTCTGTGTGTTTGAGATTCTGCAAAGAGGATGTGTATATGTGCGAAGTCGTTGCTTATTCCTCGTTCCATATGCTAGGACAAATTTGTACAAATACTCCTTCTTCCCTAGCGCTATTAGAGCATGGAATGGGTTGCCTGAGCCAGCCAGGAAAACCAGTTTAGGCCATTGGTTAACATACATAACTAAATGCATGACGCGTATGACGTAATCATCTTATTTTTTTAAAATAACGTCTGTATTATATAAGATAAGATATCGTCTCTCTTCCTCGTGGCGTTGAATGGGCTTATACATTGGCTCTCAAACCTTTTTGTCTCTTTGATCCCTTAGACGTCATCGTAGACCCGTGGGAGGGGGGGGGGTCTATTGACTACTTTGAGAATCACTGTGCTGATAGGTCAATCCAGGACTGTGTGCAGGAAATTGACCTACGAAGGTCACGATGGGGACGAGAGAGTGAAAAGTATTGGGGGCTACTCCATTGATAAATAAATAACTACACATCTTCGACGAGGGGGTAGGAAAGAGTCCCAAGGGATTGGAATCACGTGTGGGAGTGTTTACTGTTGCCATTAACAGATAAGGTACGTTATCGTGCTGCTGGCCGACCCACCCACTCAATCGCATACAATCGTTCTTACTTCAATCGGGATTGTGCGCGCGAAGGGGGGGGGAGGCGCATTGAGAAGACTCATTGAGAAGGAGAGAGTGAGAGAGGAATGATGATGAAATGTGGGTTTTCCCGGTGGATCGGGACGAGGGCCTTGCATCGAAACTCCAGAAGGGGGGGGGGGGGGGAGAAAGGTGTTTGCTTGCACCCGAAGTGCGGGGTCAAAAACTTAAAATTTGAGGTCATGTGTATTTGTGCGTACATGTGTTTGTCCAAACAAGTTATCTGTCTTGGACAACAGTAAAGAGCCAGACCATTTACTGATATGCGAAGAGATCGGAACACGCTCGCAGGCACACACACGCAGAAACAGACAGAAACAAAAAGAGTGAGAAATACCTTGTTTATCAACATAACATAAAAAATGGTAATCAAAAACTAGGTATCTAGTAGGAAACAAGTTACATAAAGCAGTGCTCTAGTCCTAGATCTATTAGAATCACATTTACGCCGTTGATTCGTGGATTTAAAAGAAACAGATTAAAATCGTGGATCCCCCAACCCCAAATAGTTTGCATTTTTAAAAGTAAAGAAGTATAGCCCCCCCCCCCTTCCATTTCAGACCTTGCGATCAATAGGGCAGATGATGTAAATGCCATCTCTTCCTTTAGCAGATGATTTACGAGGGTGTCATGAGGCTAGCACAACGACTAACCACCATTGGCGCTGGGTGGGCTCACGGGCGTCCTTAGAGTCCAAAAATAAATATTCTAGTCTTCACAAAGATTCGAACCTTGGTATTAAAGCTTATGTTTTTATCTACCTTCACCGCACTGGTCATTGAGCTTGTGTACATTACGCATTGTTTCTACATTGAAAAAAAAATGTTGCGCTGCTCAAAACAGGTAACTTCCTTTTCTGAATACGATAAACGAACCCTTTTAACTCCAACAATGCCTCGCACACTGATGTAACTAATACAGAGTGGTAAAGAACGAAAGATCTGACTCCGAACGCGGAACAAATGTGCGTGTCTTACATAAGTCAGGGAGCTTCAAATCAAATCATTTACCATCTCACTGTCTCATTTGATAGTCTATTCTGTAAAATAAAAGTTTGTTATATTATAGCCTAGAAGCAGTGGCGTCACTAGGGGAGGGGTGAGGGCCGCACCGAGTGACACCCGAAAGGGGGTGACACCCGAGTGAGAAAAATTCATTTTTGCAATAGAAACAATTTTTAAAAAATGTCAGGGGCTATGTCGATGCTCAAGTAATACATACATCTATATTGCCTAAAGTGTTTTTTTCTGCTTAAAGTAATTTTGGTTAAATTCTCATCAAAATGACAGCATACTCCATGTCTCCATCAAAAACTTAAACCGTAGTTTAAGATATATATATATATATATATATATATATATATATATATATATATATATATATATATATAATAATAAGGCTTGTCTTCGAGTCCGAAGATTAGTGAGTATTGCAGTATTTCCCGTGGCTGCACAGAGCCAGCCGTGACCTACATATTTTGCCACATTCAGGGCAAGCATAATCATTGTCCACAGGTAGTCGATTTAGATTTTCTTTTCGCCGTCTGCGTTTGTCCTCGGCAGCGGATTTTCTTTTTGTCTCAAATGTGTATCCTGCGGCCTTCTTTAGTGACCTCCAGCTGTCTCGTTCTGAGACCGCATGCAACCAGGTGCTCTCTTCTATGTCAGCCAAGTTGACGCCTAAGCTGGTCTTTGAAGCGTTTCCGTGGGGCGTCTCTGTTACGTCGACCACTTTTTAGCTCACCAAAGAAAGACTGCCTTTGGCATACGTTCGTCTCCCATACGGGATACGTGCCCTACCCAGCGTAACTGCCGGACCATAAGAAGTCCCTCTATACTGTCCATACCGGCTTTCGCAAGGACATCGCTGATTGTAGTGCGGTCTTGCCACCGTATGTTCATGATGGAGCACAAGCATTTTTGGTGGAGAGCTCAAGAAGTCTTAGTTGTTTTCTGTATAGTGTCCATGTCTCAGAGCCATATAGAAAAATTGAGAGAATCACTGCCTGGTAGACAGTGATTTTTGTAGGCAGGCGGAGCGATTTGTTTCGCCAAATTCTCGAATGAAGACGTCCAAAAGCGCTACTTGCCCTGGCCAGACGATTATTAGCTTCCCTTGAAAGTGAGGCGTCATTTGACACTATACTACCAAGATATGTCAAGGAGTCTACCACGTTAAGGGGCTGTCCGTTTACGGTGATCCTTGGGGCTGAGTATGTTTTATTGGGTGACTTCTGAAACATGACTTCTGTTTTCCAGAGGTTTATAGATGGCAGCGTATGCAAATTCGTTTACCGCGTTCTGGAGATCATGTTCATTATGAGCAGATATCTAGATGCAGCCAAAGTTACTCTTGAAGAAACTAAAAACTGGACAGTATTACAATTCTTTTCACTAAGCCTTTGGTTTTTGTTCTCTGCGTGTCTATGGCGTCATGTGATAGATTTTTAAAAAGTTCATCGCGTACTATTTGTGATCGACAGAGGGACAAAGTTGACTTTCATGTCTATCAATTTTTTCTATAGAATTTAATAGAAAGCCAAACAGCAGAAGATTTTGGCTTTGATGAATTCATTGATACGTTTGCATACCCGAAATCCAGAAAATGAAACTGTGTGTGTGTCTGCAGGAGCATTTGTTTAGTTCTTGTACACTTATGCATATTTAATTTTAGCAACATATTTTTTATTTCATACCTTTCAATTTATTCTAAGAAAGTTTGAATAGTTTCCGACGTTGTTACAAACATGACAGTAGAAAGTAAAATGTTTTTCGTTATAACCTTGTGAAGGTCAAATATATAGTACATTTTGAGGTTAAACTCTTTCAAATTTTCAAAATCTTACATTTTAATTCGTGTAAAAACTATTGAGAAATTTACATAAACAATTAACTTTCAAATTAAAATCGACAATCATTTTACAGTTGTCTAACAATCAATGACTGAAGGGAATTAACTTAATTTTTTTATGTTTCAACAAGACAATATACCAACGAGTAATTCTTTAAGGGCCGACCGCACCGGGTGACACCCAACCTAGTGATGCCACTGTGTAGTAGTTCAATCTTAGGAGGAAATCTTTTATCGATTTTAGATGATTTAATATAATTTTAACAGCATTTTGCTGGGTTGGTTTATGAGGCTAATGATACAGTAGTTTTGACAGAGTTGCATTTCTTTGGCAGGGCGATCATAAGTGTTGGGTCCTGGGCTGGGGCCATTCTCCTGACTCTCAGATCTTGTTGCAAATCTTAAAAAGTGCTTTTATCATGGTTTTTCCTCCAGCCTGTATATGTTCACTAGAATTATTGTTAACTCCAACTGATTTTCAACTCCGACTGAGATTTCAAAATTATATAACTCTGAAAAGTATTTAGTCAATCCTCTTATGACATCTTTTTCCTCAGTAAAACTATCTATTACTAGTTCTTCCATGCTTTGAGGTTGTGAGGTCATTTAACAGCTGATTATTTTTTTTATTGTCGTTTCTGTTCAGTTCCCCCTCAATTTCCTTCCTCAATTTCTTGACATTTTTATCTTCATCCGCGTCTACTTCTTTCATTTCCTCCGCAGGTTGACACTTTTGTATTCGTGGGCATATTTTGAAGAGGATATATATACATATTTTTGAATTTGAACCAAGTAGACAACATAGAAGATATAGTAGTAAAAGAAAATGGAATTCAAGAACTATTAGCCAACACCAAACCAAATAAAGCGTCTGGACCTGATGGTAATCCAGCTAGATTACTCAAAGAACTAAGCAATGAGCTAGCCCCAGTGTTCAAAATACTCTTTCAGGCTTCACTTAACCAGGGCAGAGTACCAAAGGACTGGAAAGAAGCTAATGTCACCCCCCTATTTAAAAAAGGAGAAAAATCTGACCCAGGAAACTACAAACCAGTATCACTTACCAGCATCACATGTAAAATCCTAGAACACATAATATGTAGCAACATCATAAACCACTTAGACAAACAAAATGTCCTCACACCATACCAACATGGCTTTAGGAAATATAGATCATGTGAAACACAACTAATAGGACTAATTGATGATTTTTCTAAAGGTTTAGATAATAGTGAACAAATAGATGCTATCTTACTAGATTTTTCTAAGGCTTTTGACAAAGTTCACCACCATAGTTTGCTTAAAAAATTAAAATATTTTGGCATTAATGGTCCACTGCATCAGTGGATTAAAGATTTTCTGATAGGGAGAGAACAAACTGTAATAATAAATGGCTCTAAATCAACACCGATAACAGTAAACTCAGGTGTACCTCAAGGAACAGTCTTGGGTCCACTACTATTTTTAATTTACATAAATGATTTACCAAATTGCATTACTTCAGGAACAAAAGTCAGATTATTTGCAGACGATTGCATAATATATAGAACAATAAAAACAACACAAAACACAGATATTTTACAAAGAGAATTAGATGAATTACAGAAATGGGAATCAAATTGGAGCATGTCTTTTCACCCAGAAAAATGTCAGTTGTTAAGAGTAACAAAAAAACTAAAACAAATTAATTCCACTAATCTTTTTCATGGCAAACCAGTAACACAAACTAAAAACGCAAAATACTAGGTGTTATAATAAATGAAAAACTGTCATGGAATCCACATATTGATGAAACTATAAAAAAAATCAAACAAAGAATTAGGATTTATTAAAAGAAATTTCTATAAATCAAAACAGAACATAAAACTAAAATGTTATTTAACCTTGGTTAGGCCAATAATAGAATATGCATCCTCCGTTTGGGACCCCTCAACTCAAGAAAACATTAAGAAACTGGAACAGACACAAAATAGAGCAGTGAGATTCATAACAAATGAATATTCACAATTGACTAGAGTAACACCTATAGTAAAATCACTAAATTTAGAAAACCTTCAGGACAGAAGACTCAAAAGTAAAGTAGCAATTATACATAAAACACTGAACCATAATCTTCAAATACAAAAACAAAATTTAATAAAATACTCTGAAAGACACAAAGATAAAGGCACATTCCTCGTCCCATATGCTAGGACAAATTTGTACAAATACTCCTTCTTCCCTAGTGCTATTAGAGCATGGAATGGGTTGCCTGAGCTAGCTAGGAAAACCAGTGACTTGGCAGAATTTAAGTCATTGATTAATATGCATGACTAAATGCATGACGCGTAGGACGTAATCATCTTCTTTTTTGAAGTAACGTCTGTATTATAGAAGATAAGATAAGGATATTTTACCCCTTTAAGCCCTGGTCGCTTGCCAAGGTTCAACTATAAGATACCTTGTTCAAATTCCAGAAACTCGGATTTACTAAAGGAAAAGAAACAATCTTAAGAATATCTGTTTAGAACAACAAATTGCCTGTAAGTTTTAAACAGTAAACAAACAAAGCTACATAAATAAAGTTCAGTATTTATTCGGCACGTAAAAGGTGTGTGGGGGGGGGGATCTAGTCCAATGTAACTGAGCCTTTGAGACACTGGACAGATGTTACGCTGGTCCATTGGTCACTAAGGTTACAAGTTATACACACGCACAAAACATGCCCCATCTATGTGAATCATTAAACTAACACATGTAAAGTGTTTTACATTTTTCGGAAGATAATCTTCATCCGTACCTAAGCATCCCGCAGGACGACATGGGATGGGAGCGGGCATCGTATGAACCATCGAGACGACCGAACGACAGTCCAGCGCGCATACCGCACGACCACGCTGCCATCTACCTACGTTTTTAAACTTTTACCTAAATCTTTAAATTTTCAGAATTTTCAGCAATTTCCTAAAACGTACACATGTCCTTAAATTTTCCCACATTTCCTTAAATTTGCACACATGTCCTTAAATTTTCACACATTTCCTAAAACTTACACATATGTCCTTAAATTTGCACACATTTCCTAAAACTTACACATGTGTCCTTAAATTTTCACACATTTCCTAAAACGTACACATATGTCTTTAAATTTTCACACATTTCCTAAAACATACACATATGTCCTTAAATTTGCACACATTTCCTAAAACTTACACATGTGTCCTTAAATTTTCACACATTTCCTAAAACGTACACATATGTCTTTAAATTTTCAGCAATTTCCTAAAACGTACACATGTCCTTAAATTTTCCCACATTTCCTTAAATTTGCACACATGTCCTTAAATTTTCACACATTTCCTAAAACTTACACATATGTCCTTAAATTTGCACACATTTCCTAAAACTTACACATGTGTCCTTAAATTTTCACACATTTCCTAAAACGTACACATATGTCTTTAAATTTTCACACATTTCCTAAAACATACACATATGTCCTTAAATTTGCACACATTTCCTAAAACTTACACATGTGTCCTTAAATTTTCACACATTTCCTAAAACGTACACATATGTCTTTAAATTTTCACACATTTCCTAAAACATACACATATGTCCTTAAATTTTCACTTACTTCCTAAAACTTATACATATTTCCTTATTCAGTTGCTAATATTTAAGTAAGCTTTCAAAAACAAAAGTGATAAGTTTATCTCGTTAAAAAGTCATAGAATATTATCTTATAAATTACAGACGTTACTTCGAAATAGAATATATTTACGTTCTACGCATATCCATGTGTTAATCTCATCATGCTTGTTAATTAGAAATTTCAACTCTGCTAAATAGTTGGTTTTCCTGACATTTTGGAAACCCGGTAGACCCCAAGCTTTGCTCTTGTGGTCATGCCACACCCGTTTCATACATTTCTGGACATTCTGCCATTAATGTGTTGGCCTAGACCAGTGTTTCTCAAACTTTTTTGTCAGCCGGCACAGAAAAAAAAACTAAAAAAAATTCGCGGCGCACCACGAAGAGCAACAGTTGTTTTATAATAGAAAGAAAAAAAAGATTTTACCTGTTTTTAAGTAGTACATTTAATGTGAAAAGTTTGCCTGTCTTTGAGAGCAAATGTGATCTAATCGAGGCTCCAAAATCGCATTTCATCTTCTATTGTAAGAAGTCTCTCTCTTTTCTTAGACTTGATTTCAGTCAATGCTCAGAATGCTGAAAATCCAAACTCACAAAACCATGAAGATGCAAATGGAAGAATTATTTTGATTGCTTTTAAACTGATTGCAGAATATAACTTGTTGATTGAAATCCAAAACACATCCAGGCTTTTTTCGGCAAAACTTGACTTAAGAACTGCATCGTTTTTTCAATTAATGAGCTTCCAAATTGATAGCTGACCCATCCAACTGTTGGAAACTAATGCTGCAATACTGATTGCAGGTGTGTCATTTGTAGTCTGAATCCATAGCTTCACAAAGCTCTGAGAAAAGTCGGGATGCAAGCGGTCGAGATTTGATGAAGTTTACAACTTCAATCACTTGATCCAGAACAGACATCAAATCTTTCGGCAAAGATTTGAAGGCTAGAGCTTCTCTGTTAATCATGCAGTGAGCAACTAATTTGGATTTTCTTGACGCACAAGAGTGACGAATCCCTTTCTATATCCCTGCAAGGAAGGACAGCCATCGGTGCAAAAGCTGACAGTTTTTCCAATGTAGTCTTAATAGCAAAATGTTTTCGTTCCCCACTTTGAATATATCGCCTATGGTCGTAGTTGGTAAGTCTTTGCAAAATAAAAATTCGTTGACACTTTTTTCAACCTTTATGAACCGAATAAAAGCTAGCAGCTGGGCTTTGCCGCTAACGTCAGTGAATTCATCAACTTAAAGAGACCACAGCAGAGACACTTCATCGTCAGTCACGTTGAAGCGTTCGCAGATTTGATCTTGTAAATCTGACGTTAAGTCTTCAATTCTGCGCGAGATAGTAACATTTGATGAGGAAACATTTTTAAAATTTTCGGCGGCATCGGGTCCAAGGATAGTTTCAACAACTATTGCAAAAGCTGGTTAGCTGCGTTTAGCTAAAACTGAGCAACCTAATAACTTGCAATCAATCCCTTTTCAGGCAGCTTTAGGTACTTCGTAAGTTTCTTAGCTTGCTTATTTTGTTGAGCACTGATGTTTTCAAAGTTTTTCTTCGGTTGCGCTTTTACAGCTGGATGTCTTGTTTCCAAATGTATCATCAATTAGCTTGGAACAAGCGCCTCATTCGACAGAGTTGCATTGCAGATCAGACAGAATGGCAATGGAGAATCTTCAGGTCCCGAAGATATGAAACAATATCCGATGTAATCTTCTATGTACTTTCGTTTGTTTTCATGCTTTTCATTTAACGCTTTCGCAGTTTCATTCTTAATAACGTATTTCTCTATGGATAAAAATGAATAACGCTTAGAGATAATTTGTTATTATTAGCATACATAAAACAAATTTACGTGAAACACATCGCTTATTATTATCGTTACCAATTCAAGAACTGCTGTGCGTCTGCTAAGGCGGCCTACATTTGAGTCATTATAATAATATATGTATCGTGGAAAATTCCATAACCTGAAGAGCTAACAGCCCTTTCCGTCACTATGGAGCGCTCCACTATTATTACTGGTCGTTGCAAGTGGGGATGTCACCGCAACGTAAAATAAATATTTAATAGTAGTGTAACGCTGCACGTGTGGCGTTCTGAAAACACCCGCGGCACACCTGCAAAACTTCGGCGGCACACTAGTGTGCCGCGGCACACAGTTTGAGAAAAACTGGCCTAGACGATTCGTAACCAAGTCTATTTCATTATTACCAGATAACCAGATAGGCTTACAATTTGACAATGCTAGGCATAGTGACTTATGAGTCGGATGAGACTATACTAGTAGAAGACAAACAATTCCTGAAAGGTGGATGGACAGAGGAATATTTGAATTTGAATATCTTTTAATGGTAGTGGAGATCGTCCATACAAAATAAAGATACCAGCAACACAAACAGGTTTCGACGACGTGACGATGATAGTGATCAGAAGACGCGACATAAAGAACTAAAAAAGCTTGTGAACCAGAGTTCGAACCTCTGTGTCTTCAGGAAGGCACAGCTCTGTGTCTTCGGAAGGGCACAGCTTTGTGTCTTTGGGAGGGCAAATCTCTGTGTCTTTGGGAGGACACAGCTCTGTGTCTTTGGGAGGGCACAGCTCTGTGTCTTTGGGAGGGCACATCACTGTGTCTGCGGGAGGGCACATCTCTGTGTTTAAGGGAGGGCACAGCTCTGTGTCTTTGCGAGGGTACATCTGTGTCTTTTGGAGGGCACAGCTTTGTGTCTTTGGGATGGCACATCTCTTTGTCTTCGGGAGGGCACATCTCTGTGTCTTAGGGAGGGCACATCTCTGTGTCTTAGAGAGGGCACAGCTCTGTTTCTTTGTGTGGGCACAGCTCTGTGTCTTAGGGAGGGCACAGCTCTGTCTTTACTATGGCACATCTGTGTCTTTGGGAAGGCACAGCTTTGTGTCTTCGGGATGGCACAGCTCTGTTTCTTTGGGAGGACACAGTTCTGTGTCTTTGGGAGGGCACAGCTGTGTGTCTTTGGGAGGGCACAGCTCTGTGTCTTAGGGAGGGCAAAGATCTGTGTCTTTTGGAGAGCACAGCTCTTTGTCTTTGGGAGAGCACAGCTTTGTTTCTTAGGAAGGGCACAGGAAGAAAAGAACATAAATCCCACGATTATGAAGAGACCAGAGTTGTTCAATTTTTCCACTACATTGACAAACTGCACTAAATGGTGTACATGTTGCCATGAAGTTAATAGTTATAAATGTCATCATTACTTTACGTTTAAATTTCCTTTCCATCAAACGTTCGGTTTGGATTCAACTGACGGCTGAGTCCATTGAGAATTTGAATAATAACCAGTAGATACACATTATTTTAAAACCAGAAACTCTGATCTAGATCTGATATCTGTTATTTTTTGTTTACTTAGGCCTTATCTTTCTTAAGTCTATGTATCTTCAAACATCAGATTGAAAAAAGGTCTATTTATTTGTTTACATTTTTAAGAATATTTTTTACATGTCCTTCTGATATATTTAAAACTATTTTAAATTTTGCAATAGTGATATAAGTGGCCGAGAGGTTAAGTACGCTTCAGCTTGGCTTTACTACCCATCAATGGGGGATCAAGGTTCGACACCAGTTGTGTTTACTGAGCGCCTATAGGCAGCACGGAAAAACTTCTCCCATATACCCCCACTGGTTCACAGATGAGATTTGATCAGAGAATGCTATAAGTATGAAAGTTGCGCTCTAAAAAGCTATTTACAAATAGCCTGTTTTAAAAATATCACTTCTTTTATATAGTTGTCTAAATTTCCAATATTTATTTTCTGTGCTGGAGTGGAATAAAATCCTTAAACAGACAATGCACTATAGATCACTTTGCAGGAGAAATTTCAGCCCTTTATTAATGATAATAATAAAGAACAATATACGAAAGAAATACAATTTTAAACGATTTTAGATTTTTAAAACGTTTTAGTTAGCAAAGCTGGGCGAGGTTGCAATCTTTCACAGCAAGCTTGCAACAATTTTATAAGCGTGCCTCTAAATTGTTTGTTAACATCAACATAAATGATAAAGTGACACGAGCTGTTGATACAGCTGACAGTGTTCATGAGCTGATAGAAAAGCCTCCCCCCCCCCTATGTTCGTTGGATTGTCGTCTGTCAAAGAGTACGAGGCATACTCTTCAGAAAGGTACATTGGTATGGCCAGAAGGGTTGCAGTGACAAGAAATATGGAATAGAAATACTTCTTGAAAAATAGCAATACTTGATCGATTGTTAATAAAATAAATAGATCTTTTAATAAATCCAAGAGATGTGTTTCTTAGGGGGTCAAAAGCACATTCGAAATCTTGCCAAAAGCTAATGTAGACACATAAGGAAAGCCAATAGACAGCCACGCCAATAATAGTGACCCAAGTTTTCTTTGGCGTCAGAATTCTGCTAGAATGGAAGGGAAAGAAAATGACCACTAGTCTCTCGGCTGTTATAAACATTGGCAGCATCAGGCTCATTAGGCCAATACTGTAGTCCAGCGCGGTGAAGAAAGTAAACAATACGAACAAAGCTTCACAGGCGGACTAAGTGTAGCCAACGTATTCTCGGTTCCACACGGCCTCGAAGATCATCTTTGGTACACTGTTGAAAGATATCAAGAAAATGATGTCGCAGAAAGCTAAGGTCACCAACAGAATGTTCGAACATTTGGACATCCCAGGTTTGACCAAGATGCTCAACACATTCCCCACAACACCGAAAATAGAAATGGCTGGAGTGATGCCAAACATGAGAATTTTCATCGCCAGCCATGTGTTTTGATCGTTGAGGATTTCATCAGCTGAAGTCAAAGTTTTATTCATCATTTCAAATGTAGTCTTTCTTCTACATTGAGCTTGTTACCTCGGAGCGTCAAGGAAAAAAAATTTCAAGTTGATTTGAGAACAAATGTAATAGTAACAGCGATGACTAAGAAAACCTAGCCGCTTTGTTTTGAGATTTTATTACTACATTCTACGAAATTGTCATTCATTGGAGGACCCCCTCTCCCCCCCCCCCCCCATCCCAAAAAATATTTTAAGACGATTTCTTTCTTCATAGTCTCAGACTTGTGGACAATTGAGTGACGTGGAGTTGAATGGGTGAGATAAAATATTGACAAGATAAACGACCTTACCGAGCTAACAACACCAGTCAAGATGAAAATGCACTTTTCTAGTTAAGCCCCAGGCACGCTACACTAAGCTCCAAGAGAGAGAGAGAGAGAGAGAGAGAGATACCAATGCATGACTTAGAAGAGATTAATAAAAAAAAAGTATTTGAGTGAGTTTGACAGTAAAACCGATGCTCACAATTTTAGATAATGATTCAGCTGCAGACATTAATTATCTGAAACGATAATAATCTGATAACAACCTCAGATATTTCAGAAAATAATATTTGAACGTTATTATACAATTTCAGATTTCTCTCAACTTAAAATCGTAGAAGAGTAAAAAAAAAAAAAAAGTAATTTTCATGCTTAGAACTGAGGGGGGGGGGGGGGGGAGATTAATTCTTAGGGCAGTGTGACTTTATGGCGTCACAAAGAGGCCCACTCAAAGAACTGCGTAGAACATTTAGACGTATTCTATACTATGATATAAACATAGAGAACATTGGCAATCAATAAATTAAATATATTTCTGTCAAGTGATCAATTGTGACATAAAAAAATAGATTCATTATTAATCTGATGAATAAATAAATACATATTTTTTTCTGTATTTATTTATTATGATAGGACAAGAAATGAGTGAATATTTCTGACAACAATCAACGGAATGTAGGCATATAATCTAGCAGTATGAAGTTAGTTATGAAGGCAGCTTCCGAAAGTGACAGCTGGAGATCTCTTACAAATACAATTACGAAATACCACACTTCTCTTAACTATTCGAAGCCTTATAACTAATATATCAATGGTGTCATAGACGTCAATGCCTTGTTTTGATTGAAGGATAGTAAGTGTTACAGCCAAATTACTTTTTGTTGTTTTTCTAAGACAGTTGTTCCTGGAAGATAACAAAAAAAAATATTCTGGCCGTAATATATTGTTTAGATGTGAAGATGCAACCTTCCCTCTAAATAGGACACCGTGAGGCTTTCAGATTAAAGAACGTCTCTGTTGAAAGTGTTATATACATTTATTGTTCCTGATTATATTTTAACCCTCCCCCCTCCCGAAAAAAATGTATGAAAATGAAATTTTGTCCAAAACATATGAATATAAATCATGAAATAAACCAAAGCAACGATATGGAGAGTCCCAGCTATTTCTCGCCAAAGATGTTGGCCTATTATTACATCATCTCTAGCCATGTTCAATGACGTCATGTCGCCACTATTTCTGTTTATCGCCTTCCAACATCAAAACTTCTAAACTCTTCAAATCATTTTTTGTTTGTCTCTTGGTATCGAGAAATTCCAACATCACGACAACACTGTTTGTCTCTGGGTATTAAGAAATTGCAACATTATGATGTCACAGTCTGTCTATCAGCAGCACGAAATATTCCTCTCTGACTTGTACACTACCTGCGCCTTTTGTCACATCTACTCTTAGCCTTGCTGCATGCTTCTGTGTTACATCTCATTTCCTAGAAATTGCATTGACTCGTTTGAAATCATTCAGTCACATTGCATATCAGCTTTGAGTAGCTATGTGCAGGTTCCATTTATTCAATATTGCTATGTTTTAATAGGAGCCAATACATTTTGCGATGAATACAAACACTGTCTTTGGACACGCGCCAATCTGATACTTGAACTTCCACGTTGTTATTAGCGACCAAGATAAGAACATTTTTACAAAACTTCTAGTAACTCTGTCTGTCTGTCTGTATTGTAAAAAGTTTGTACACGGTATTTCTCCAATAGCTAATCTCGGATTAAGCTGAAATTTATCATTATATTACTTTTACCTGACAACACAAGAATCAATAAAAAAAAAATTAACCAATCAGTTAATAAACTATTGGTAATTAATTATTTTCTTTGGTATATTGGACAAGGGAAAGAAATCGTACTTGACAGATGTGGTGGTATAAGTTGAATTAGTCCTCTTGAACCCTGAGTGAATTTTTTTTTTATGCATTAAAAAAAACGATCATGTAAACATTCACAAATATACCCTCTTCTTCCCTCCGCCTTTCACAACTGGTCCAGTCAAGTGATAAGATCATAGTGAATTGAGAAAGCTAAAAGCTAAACAAAAACAATGGGTACAAATATTTCTAATCGCACAATATTATGTCTATGCTCAATACTTTTGCTCTTTTATACGGCTGATCCAAACTGACTGATACAATTACACTTAATATAACCTTTGTTTTTTTTTTTTTAAGTATTAAAAAAAAATGTTTTATTGTTTTCTTTCTGCTACTTTAATCGTCGTCAGAAACCATAAAATGCTGCAGGAGAATATGGTTTGTGGATGCTGTTTTAGTAGTTCTGCCAATGTACATGAAAACCTCTGAATGTATGTAGAAAATGTAGCCACGAAAAACTTTTTTTTTTTAAACTCTTTTGACAACTTTATTTTAGTGATGTCAGAAGCTCGTAATCCTGCAACTACTAAGTTGTTGGAGCTAATCCATGCTTATAGAGAAGCTAACTATTAAAGCTGATGTGATCATAGATGTATTACATTAAAGACAAGTTACTCTAAGGAAACCATTGAAGACGGTAGATTCCGGGCATCATTGGCATTTGGTTGTGACACTGTCGTAGTAAGATTTGTAATAAAACTGTGCACAATCAAATGGCGCCGCTTTCGTCTATAAGCGATGACGTCATTTGCAGTATTTATATTTGTGCAGTATTTTTTTCCCTTGTTGCTTCGTCGTGACTCCGATGTGACGTAATTTTTTCTCAATGTTGTTTGATGCTGACACGCCATCTTATGCTTGTTATGTAAGCTGTACTTCTTGTGGTCCTGAATGATTCTTGGTTTTATACTACTGGACAGCCTTAGCATCAGGGCCGGACTTAGGCCACTGCAACCTATGCAGTGGGCCCCGCACATTCATAGGCCCCCCGCTAATTCTAGGTATAAATTATCGAACTAAAACATTATAACTTATATATAGTAACAGATTTTTTTCGCAACTCACTGATTTTCTAGGGGCTAGTGGAAATCTAATGTAATTGCAAAATATACCAAAAAGTTCTGGAGATATTCTGAAATTAAAAATATCCTGAAAAGTCATAAGAATCTCCTGAAAAATAGACCAAATTGACATTTTGTGTTGCAAATCCTTTGTGCGAAAAAAAAAAAACGGCATTGTCAGCTTTCATTCAATGAAATTTAAGACGAATGTATTTTCTAATACAAAATCTTAATGTTGTCATCATGGTTATCCCTATTCAGACTAGGTCCCGCGCAATCCAGGACCGGCCCTGCTTAGCATATTGCCTTGAATGTATTCTTGCTAGGACTCTTTGACCCCTATTTAGGGTGAGTTTTATTTCATATTGTGAAGATAATTTTAATATGGATTCGTTCGTATTTGTAGTTTAGACGTTATAATGTTATTTGTTTTCTATAGGTTTTCAGTGTTGGCGTTACATATTGATACTGTGGGTTCTGGTACTGCCTTTAACATTTTTATCTTTACTTTATCGCTACTCGTAGGCATTCTTCTTGGTTGGAAGATTCTGATATTACCCTGAATGTTGTTATAGAACAGGTTGAACTGAACCTGTTACAGAATCTTTGTCTTGAGTAAGGAAACTGAAATGTTATTGACGTCAATATTATCAGACAACATATTATATCTATAACGTGTTTATTTTGTTTTAAATACTATTTGAGTATTTAATTGGACTGAAAGTATGAATTATTAACTTCATATTATGTCATATGTATTTGCATTCACATTATTCATTTGTCATATCATTGTACAAATATCATTGAAATAAATTCATAGTTTAATTGTAAATTATCATACACAGCGTTTATTAATTTATGTACAACTGGGTGTGTATGGTGTGTCTGTTAGGCTGAACTTTGGAAATGATATTGTTATGAAGCAAAAAAAAAGAAAATGTAATTAATTTTCACACACATACACATTGTAATTAAAATTCCACTTTAATACCTAGACAATTTAATATGTATTAATAAATAACTAAAGTCCTGACAAGCATCCACATGGTATTTCACTCTAATTTGCCATCTAACTCACAACTTCACAAGAAGATGCATGACTGCTTTATCACTTTTCAGACTATTTACTACACCATTTATATATATATAATTACGTCGTCGTCCAACCTTGCGGGACACCACTCACGCACGCCGACTCTCTAACCCTCCCCCCTCCCCCCTCCGGCCTGCACCGGCGCATTCCTCACATGCTCACACAGTCATTTGCCCAAACCCAACCCATCACTAAATAGCGGCGTATGCTACGCCGCGGGTCGGCTTGTTCCATTATAATTTATCACAGAGCACGCCACAAGTAAAGGGCTATGGCTATATTTTTTTGTTTGTTGAAGAAACGTCTGTTATTTATAAGATAAGATACAATATAATATTGACGAAGTTATGAGAAAAAATAGTGCCTTTGATTTTAAGCACTTGGCAGTGGACTGTGAATTAAAAATTGACATTGGTATTTTACATCTATATATCTATATATATTTACATCTATATGTTACAGGCATTCTATAGAATGACGGGCGTTTTTAGGCAAAGTACGAAATGATTCTCCATTTCCTACTTTGCCTAAGCATTCTATAGAAATGTGATGAAATGAAATTTAGCTATTCCTTATCGGATTCCTCAGGGTAAAGCGACTACACCATATGCAACCCTGCATCTTGTCATTAGCGTGACTAGTTCGTGACCAATACGATTACTTAAATCTAAATAAGCTCGATAGAAGGGTCCCCGAAGGCAAGATTATGAAACCATGCCAGATTTTTTACATCTAAAAAGTTAGATCTACGTGCAAATGTTATCCTTTTGAATCAACTATAATTTCAAAAGTTGCATTCAGATTTTGAAACCTTTGTTTCTTGTGCAGTGATGGGAGAAGGACAACAGAAACTAAGCGTAATTAAAAAGCCAATTTTTAAAATAAACTTCTTTCAAAACTAAACTTTAGTATATTTCCCAATAAATATTGAACGAATAAAATAATGAGTTTCTGAATAATAACAATAACAACAACAACAACAATAATAATAATAATAATGTTACAAATGAACAGTGACAAGTAGAGGTCAACGTGTGACCCCAGCGAGATGACACAGCAGCCAGTGTTCTCAGGAATCTACGCGTATAAACAAAGACAGGATGTGACGTGTCCTCACGTGTTGTTCCAGGGGACAAACAAATCTAAGAAGGGGGCAGTTACTAATGAACAGTGACAGATAGAGGTCAGTACGTGTGACCACGGCTTGATGACACTGCAGCAGGTGTTTTCTGGAATCTACATGTAAAAACAAAGACAGGATGTGACGTTTCCTCACGTGTTATTCCAGAGGATACTAGCAGTGTATGTGCAACTTTGGAGGAGCGATTAGGGACTCTATATAAGCCAGAGAGTTAATGTGAAAGTCAGTCGTGAGTGAGTCGTCGGTACTGTTGTCTACTGTGCAGACAGTAGAGGAGAGATGTGTACGACTCGATGCAAGTTAACTAGGGTAGAGTTAACTGGAGTGGACTACTGTCGTTAAAGTATATACAGCAAACTACAGTGGACTTGAGCCGTTACAGTCGATACAGTCGATGTAAGACGTGTGCGGCTCTGATTCGGTAGACTTGAGTACGACTTGGTTCAGCTTTGGGAGACCTGGAGCGACACTGGGAAGTGTGTCGTTAGTCTGTTCTGTGGAATACGGCTCGATGCAAGTTGAGAAGAGATGAATTGCAACGAAGTGAAGAGATGAATTGCAACGAAGTATAGTTAACTGTAAACTGACAGATATTGTACAGTCTTCTACGCTACATGTTACAGTAACGAATGGTTAGAGTTAATAGTCATTAAAGTTATATGAAACTGAAAGTTGAGTCGTCAAGTTCTTTGCAGTGTTTTTATTTGTGTGCCTACTAATACATTTAGCCAGAAGATTCAGAAATACGTAACAATAATAATAATAATTACAGCAATACAGGACAGAGTAATCAGGATAAAAGAGAAGCATATCCTGAAACTCAATGTTGTCGACAAATGCTGAAAATGTGGAAATGTGGACGAGTCGATTGAACACATTATGGCAGGATGTCCAGCCCTATTAGAATCAGCCTACCTAGGTCGCCATAACCAAGTTGCAAAGTTAATACACCAACACCTGGCTTTCACGTACAAATTGATCGGTAAGGACACTCCCCCTTATGATAAATACTCTCCGCAAGAGGTTCTCGAGTCTACTGAACATCTGCTGTACTGGGATAGGCCTATTCTGACCGACAAAACGGTAGATTTCAATCGCCCAGATCTGCTGTTCATCGATAAAAAAGAAAAAACCGCTACCATTATCGATATCGCCGTACCACTGTCTCATAATTTAAGAAAAACTGATATAGAAAAACAAAGAAAATATGGGAACCTAGGCTTGGAGATTAAGCGTCTATGGAAATTGTCCAAAATAACAATATACCCCATTGTTATATCAACCGAGGGGATAATAACAACTGACCTCACAGACACTTTCAAGGCCCTTAACATTCCTAGGAACATCTTCGGTGCCTGTCAGAGGGCGGTACTGCTGCAGATCTGCCACATCACCAGAAAATTCCTAAGTGGAAACTGTTAAAGGGACTACGATGAATTTTGTTTCTCTTTAGCGAAACTCGATCCTGGCAGCGCCAGAGAATGACTACTCGTTCATTTCTAACATAATAATAATAATAATAATAATAATAATAATAATAATAATAATCACGGCAATAACTAGCTGGGCCGTCCCAGTGCTCCTCTACACTTTCATTAAATGGACAGATACCGACCTACATGACATTGACAGACTCACGAGGAAATTATTAACCAAATTCCGATGTTTACACCCCAAGTCCTCCACCATAAGGCTATACCTGCCCCGGAAGGAGGGAGGCCGTGGATTGCAGAACATCTTCAAAGTGTGTAAGACGCAAGTTTCTAAAATACGATCAAAACTGCACGCCTCCAGCAATGAAATAGTTTCCTTCCTACGGAAATATGACTAAGATGCAACCCCTCTGAACCTAAACAATGTTGATGTTAATGTTGGTTTGGACGACGTCGGGCATGAGATTCACCAATGGGAAGAAAAAACACTCCACGGAAAATTCCCGGATTTATTACATGGGGACAACATTGACAAGGCTGCTTCCTTAGCATGGCTAAAAGCAGGCCATCTCTACCCTGAAACTGAAGGCTTTGTCACAGCAATACAGGACAGAGTAATTAGAACAAAAAATTACGAGAAGCGTATCCTAAAACTCAATATTGTTGACAAGTGCCGAAAATGTGGAAATGTGGGTGAGTCAATTGAACACATAATGGCGGGATGTTCAGCCCTATCGGAATCTGCCTACCTAGGTCGCCATAACCAAGTCGCAAAGCTAATACACCAGCACTTGGCTTTGACACACAATTAGATCGGTAAGGATACTCCTCCATACTACAAATACTCACCACAAGAGGTTCTTGAGTCTACGGATCATCTACTGTACTGGGATAGGCCTATTTTGACCGACAAAACGGTAGATTTTAATCGCCCTGATTTGCTGCTCATCGATAAAAAAGAAAAGGCCGCTACCATTATTGACATCGCGGTACCACTATCTCATAATTTAAAAAAAAACTGAGCAGGAAAAACAACGAAAATATGGGAACCTTGGCTTGGAGGTTAAGCGTTTATGGAAATTATCTAAAATAGCAATATGCCCCATTGTAATATCAACCTAGGAAATAATAACAACTGACCTCACAGACCTCAAGGCCCTTGTCATTCCTAGGAACATTCTCGTTGCCTGTCAGTGGGCGGTACTTCTGCAGACCTGCCACATCACCAGAAAATTCCTCGGTGGAAACTGATAAAAGGACTACGATGAATTTTGTTTCCCTTTAATGAAACTCGACTCTGGCTTCGCCAGAGAATGAATACTCGCTCTTTTATAATAATAATAATAATAATATAAAGAAAAAAAATGTCGAATCCGATTATCTGAACACATCAGACAGGGTCGGCCTTCGATAATTGAAAGCCTTAGGCAGTTTCCTACTTTGCCTATGCCTAAGGTCGGAACTGCACCAGGACGCGATGGTTTTGGTTCTAAATTGTGGTATATAACTTTTATCGTTAGCCTTGTATAGATTTCTATCGATATTTCTAATCCGCCGTGTTTCGTGAATAAATAACGCTGGTGAGGGTTGTCATCACACCCCCCAATCTCTTTCTACATGCTATCCTCCAACAACGTGGACATACCTAGGTGGTTGACATAAGAACAGTCAGTTTCAGCTGTTCTTCAGGCTAGCGTCGTCCAAAGAAGAAATATGCAACACTGGTCGATTAAACCGGATTCAACTGTATAACAAGATTATTATTGGTACTTTAGAAATCGGTCCGAATGATCCGCTGCTCCAATTAAGTGGTTGTCCGGTTAACATGAATCGACTGTAAGTCAAAATAGTTCTACAACTGTGTCCCCTGATTACCCGCCACTAGTACATCTTCGAAATCAGACAATCAATAAATAACTAGATTAAATATTAATGAGCGTAAGTCTCTAATTTTCACACAATTTAATTTAAAAAACTTCATTCTCTAATAACATTAGCGGCGTGACTATCAAACTCTGATTTGTTATTCTCATATAATTTCAATGTAACAATTTATTTTTTAAATATTCAAATACTTTTTTTCTTTTTCAATCGTACTATAAGATTCTATCAATCATGCTATAAGATTCTATCAATCATGCTATAAGATTCTATCAATCATGTTATAAGATTCTATCAATCATGCTATAAGATTCTATCAATCATGCTATAAGATTCTATCAATCATGCTATAAGATTCTATCAATCATGCTATAAGATTCTATCAATCATGCTATAAGATTCTATCAATCATGCTATAAGATTCAATCAATCATGCTATAAGATTCTATCAATCATGCTATAAGATTCTATCAATCATGCAATAAGATTCTATCAATCATGCTACAAGATTCTATCAATCATGCTATAAGATTCTATCAATCATGCTATAAGATTCTATCAATCATGCTATAAGATTCTATCAATCATGCTATAAGATTCTATCAATCATGCTATAAGATTCTATCAATCATGCTATAAGATTCAATCAATCATGCTATAAGATTCTATCAATCATGCTATAAGATTCTATCAATCATGCAATAAGATTCTATCAATCATGCTACAAGATTCTATCAATCATGCTATAAGATTCTATCAATCATGCTATAAGATTCTATCAATCATGCTATAAGATTCTATCAATCATGCTATAAGATTCTATCAATCATGCTATAAGATTCTATCAATCATGCAATAAGATTCTATCAATCATGCTATAAGATTCTATCAATCATGCTATAAGATTCTATCAATCATGCAATAAGATTCTATCAATCATGCTACAAGATTCTATCAATCATGCTATAAGATTCTATCAATCATGCTATAAGATTCTATCAATCATGCTATAAGATTCTATCAATCATGCTATAAGATTCTATCAATCATGCTATAAGATTCTATCAATCATGCAATAAGATTCTATCAATCATGCTAGAAGATTCTATCAATCATGCTAGAAGATTCTATCAATCATGCTAGAAGATTCTATCAATCATGCTAGAAGATTCTATCTTACATCGAGATCCGAACTAGACATAAAACAACACAAAACTTAGCTGTTAGTTCAATATCCACCACAACTCTTGTTAGCCTATCCAGCTAATGATAAGGTCAACGCCTTTATCGACAGAACATGAAGCAAAACCCAAAACGCAGTATTAAGCTGGTCAATCCAAAGTATTGTTGCATACCGCCACAGTATCACTTCCCCCCTTCCCCAGTTTACTTGGTGTTGACAGGTGTTGAATGATGTTTGTGGATGACAGTTGTCACAATATCGTCAATTGTAACAGCGCAGCATTTAAAAAAAAAAACCTACATAAAACTGCATACAAGTCATCAAGACTCCGGTTATAGAACAGGCCTACTGTTAATTAGTTGACATCGCATTGTTGTCAAGCTGTTGACCCAATAGTAAAACTAAGCTATGCTTGTAGAAAGTTTTATCGCTTCTTGTGTGGAGATAGTAAAACCCTCGGGTAGCTGAGCTCAAGGTTTGAATGCTGTTAAATTTTAGCAACTATGATTTATCCACCTTGCTGTTTAAACTAGTCACCTTTTGGGAAAGCGCCATTGTTCTTTCTACTAGCTAGTTTACTGAAACATGATCTACAACTCTGTATATAATTTCACTGAAACAAGATATACAATTCTGTTTACAATTAGATATATTAAGAAAAGGCAGTTTTCTTCCCTGAATTGTTCCTTTTAATTAAAAAAACAAAAAATACACTAAAAAAAAATACTGTTAATAAAATAAAGTTTCTTTAAGTCAAAGTATAGGTGTAATTAGAGTGAGATTAACGTTACTAAAACCCTATACCAAAGCTTTCAACAGAGCAAAGTACGTGTGTCAGCCAAAAGTGTGTCAGGTAGGTCTTATAGTAAAAAGAAAAGCCTGACATTAATATTCCAAATATGTTAATTTAATTACAGTTCGACAAACCAATAGTTTGTTTGTGTGTGTGCGTGTGTGTTCGTACGATTTGTGTTTGTAGCTCTGATACGGTCGGTGCGCCAGGGTTGTGTGAATGTGGAATGTTGAAAGAGAATGTTAAAGAACAAGCTAGCCGAAGAGAAGGTCTGGAGCATGGCACGAACAGAAAGAAACATTGTTTACAACGTGTGCTGTGTACACGCGATTCAACTAGCTACAAAAGGACACATTCATAGTTATGTTTTTATTTTTATAATAGGAGTCTCACGTTCTGCTAACAAGCTCACTACTATTGTTGAATAGTTTCTATGTTGTTCTAGTCACAAGCACCAACACAATGACACAAAACTTGTTTTAACAATCATATTTCAATGGTGGGGGGGGGGGGGGGGGGGGGAGCTGAGGAAAGAAAAGAAGGAGGGAGTATTTGAAAGAAGATCTCCGTGCTGCCTTTAGGGGCTACTGCACAAGGACCAACCGCCTTTACTCAGGGGTGCCCTAAAAATCCCAGTCTTCACCGAAGTTCAAGCCCAAGACCCTAGGTTCGGAAGCCAAGCGTTAAAACCACTCAGCCACCGCACCCCATCTTTTATACTACAGGGCTGGCCTTAGCCCGATTTGACTGATTGCTTTAAAATTGGGCCCCAAACATGGCAGGGGCCCCGTAATTTGCATTCAGCAAATCACTAATAATTTGAGTTGCTTGCTATGCATGTTGTACAACAAATGTTGATTTAATGATCTATATAATTGTAATAGTTGTTATTGTAAAATTTGGAAGAGGGGCCTCGCAAGCATCCGTTAAATTGATCCCTGCACTTTGTAATGTCGGCCCTGGCTAAAATAGTAGATGTTAAGTACAATGTCACACTATGTAAATAACTAGGCAGTATAACTTTTTATTCTAATCAAGCTACTTGTATGAAATTTTAGATTTGCATCCATTATATTATAGAAAAGTCCGATAAAGGGGCATATTTATAGTAGAAAAATGAACATAAAGTAATAATAATTAAATTAGAGTTGTCGTTTCTCCAATCTTTGGACCTTTTCCACACACGGGAAATAACACGTGTTTTTTTTTTTTGCATATTGTTGACTGGTCAAAGAGTTGTCTCCCTTGTATTTATTATAGAATCATTACAGTAGAGAGTCGTTTATCTCGACCTCAGTTATCCGGAGCGTCAAATATCAGTGTGGTATTCAAGTGGTCATTATTTCTGCCAATAATTGTAGGTCACTACCTATAACGCTTTGTTCCCTGTATATTTACTTATGTTTACCTAAGGCGCGATACCCCCTAATGAATTTTCTTTATATTGTTAATGTTATCCGGACGATCGATAAATCTGGACAATTATCCGGATAATCGAGTTCTACTGTAAGCCTACAATAAAATCGTTAGTTGAATCACGCAGTACACATTTTGAATCATAGCATGGACATTGATTAATACCAAACAGACACAATTAGTGACTAAGAGACTATTGCGTTGATTTACTCAATAAAAAACGGATCAAAGGCAAGACTAATGACATCATGCAGCAGGGTGCGAAGTAAAGAAAACAAATGAGCTCAACATGTCTCAAGCCTACATTAAACTACAAAATTATATCTTTCATAAGGTTTACAAAAGTCCGGGGCTATAATATGTCATTCATAAGATTACCATACGTACGGGGCCATATCATTCATAAGGCTTAACATACTACCGGGACGTACTTTCGTCTCAAATTGATGGACTCTGTAGATTTATATGTAATTTAGGCCCTAGTACTATGTGCTCCATGAAACCATTTCATGTATTATATATCGCGTCATTATTTACAACTTTTGTATTCGTCAACAACGTTTTTTGTCTAATTGTGAGGAAAATCGAAACGAAAAATTCTCCTAGAAATGTGAGTATAACTTTATCCCATAACAATGTAACTTATAACAGCACATGTATAACCCAACTCGATATTTTGATAGCTATAAGACACAATGTTATTTACTATCGTCTCAACGTGTGTAAGAATTAGATTAGATGTATTACAAAGACGTTAAAATTTGATTACACTTATGTTTACACAGAATCAATTCGTTTTCATACAAGAATTGCAGTACATCTTTACAAATTTGATTAGAGTAACACCATTAGTAAAATCACTAAACGTAGAGACAGGACAGACAAAATAAAAAGTAAAGTAGCTATAATACTTGAAACACTAAACCATAATTTACAAATTGAAAAACAAAACCTAATGAAATACTCAGAAAGACACAAATATAAAGGCACATTTCTTATTCCATATGTCAGAACAAATTCATACAAGTCCTCCATCCTCCCCAGTCCATTAGAAAATTTAATGGCTTGCCTGAATCAGCCAGGTAAACCAACGACTTAGCAGACATGCAGGACTAGATTGACATGCGTAGCGAGTAATTCACTTCTTTTTTTTTTTTTTTTTTGAAGTAACGTCTGAAATATAGAAGAAGAAGAAATGTTATACTTCTATTGTCTAAACAAGAAAACTAAATGTCTGAAGGTACGCAAGTCTAGTTATTACTATCACTTGCTACCTGAGGCACTGTTTTAAGTCTCCAAACCTCGTTTTTGAAAGCGAGGCAAGAATACAAGTGGTTAAGTCACAGAATTAAAAAAAATCTTTCTTTTAATGTTTCATTTTTACTTATTTCGAATGTTCCTTCAGAACTGAAGATAATTGTATCCGTGACTAGACACCTCCTCTCCTGCAAGAAGGCGGGATATAGCGGCGGGAAAGGTTCTAACTCGCAACCATTGAGACAAAAGTCAAGAGCGCAACCAAACGCCTGGACACCACCGGGCAGTAAATAATTACTCCAGCTAACTTTCTGTAGTGCTCCATCTTACCCCTCGAGCCACAGGGCCCGAAACAAAGTAGTTCTAACTATATTAGACAATGTTAGGCTAGGCTACACTCATTGGTTCATAGTGACTTACAATGAAAGACAACACAGAAATGACTATTAAAAGCAATGAAAGTCTTTGTTCTTTTCTTGAATCATTGTGTACGAATAATAATAAATAAATATCAAAAATAAGTTTCCTTCATAAAATGTCATTAACTAGACAATACTTGTCATTAGCTCCTCTCTTATTTCATGGAAGACACTGTCATTAATTTTTAGTTGCTTGGCCTAATATTAGCATTTTGTCTTTTTCTTTAAGTCCAACTTTCATGTTAACAGGTTTAATACTATAATGTGTATCAAAATGTCAGGGAAATGAAGTCATATCTTTAAAAATGATATAGATCGTAACGTCTACTCTGCCCCTATTAGTTTCATTGGTTGGCTACTCGTTATCTAGAGTTTAGAATATCAATATACATTCGCGTGGAGTTTTATTCTTATGACAAAGATATGCACAAATAAATAATTATAGACTAGACTAGTGCTTTATATGCAAAGTCAGAGTCAGACCAAATAGTAAAGTCTCTTTTTCGAGAATCAAAGTTTGCCTGCGTTGATGGTTCTCAATTTCTAATTCCAAAGAAGTTTTAAGCTGATACATCATTGAGAGCACTAAAGGTCTTACTACAATATATATATATATATATATATATATGTTTAACATTTACCTTTTGTATCCGTTTCATAGAAGCTGAATGCATTTTTTAAAGTGAATGCTGATATTGAAATTTTTGGGACATGCTTCACTTATAGAAAATGAAAGGAAAAAACAAAAAAGAATAAAAAAATATTGTTCAAATTTCTGAATTCGATGCAATTGTCCAAAATGCTTGTCATATACAAACTTGCGGACCCAAAAGGTACGAGCGATAGGTGGCGATCACACACAACCATCCCAACTGGCCCATTTCAAACACACCCTCTATTTGCGTACTGAACTTCTGTTTTTATAATTAATCACATAGGTTAGAGAATTTAATTTATAAAAAAAAAGATTTATACAACTTTTATGTTAAATGTTTACATGCTACAAACTCTTCACCCCTTTCTCTTTGTGACGGCTTACTGTTTCTATTTATTTTGATGACTTTGTATTGCAGAATGAATTTAGAGAAGTACCATTGGATTGTGTATTTAGTGATACATCTTTTGATTTGAAAGGAATTCTTTAAAAAGTAGGATTAAAACATAAGCCTAAAAGTAAAAAAAATTTAAACTTAAGAAAATTTAAGATTCAAAATTTAAAAATTTAATTACCCGTCACAATATATGAGTTGATTTCCAAGACCTCGAAACTTTTCTTGAACAGCAATGCTATGATATAAGAGATGTAAGTAATTAATAATATAAGAAAAGGTGTGGTAAGTTTATTGGTCCAAACAAATGGAAACTCAGTTTGACTGCATTTGTCTACCTTAGCATTGCTATTATAACAATAACGATACAGATGCAGACAAACAATATAATAAAAGAAATCATTTTTTTTAAATAAAAGATTATCTAAGGGGAAGAACTCCCCAATTACAACTATTACTTGTATAATGCAGAACTTATTTCCCTTTTTCGATTTCAACCAAAATAACTGATTACCAATAACTAATTGATTAATTATTTGATTGATTTGTGTTTTGTTATTTTTGTTTAAGGTACAATAAAAGTTTCAACTTGATCCGAGATCGGGTAAGGGAGAAATAACGTGCACAAACATTTAAGAGGACAAAACCGGATAGATTTTACAATATTTGTGAATTACTGAAGGGTTAATTTCTCCTGTTAATAAAAAAAAAAATTTATTAAAAGCCAGGAACAATCTGACTAATTGGTTATTTTAGTTTTGTTTTTTAACTGATTCCTGTTTTGTCTACGCCAATGAATACATGTTCGATTCCTTGCTGTTATTGGTCGTTGTCTAGTAGCACTGAACTGTTGGTAGAGCAGCTAAAGCGTTCTAGGCGTAATGTATCTTAACTAATAAGACTTCAAATTACTTATAATTTAAACAAAATCAAGTTAATATGAAATCAAATAAATGTACTAGACTTAAGTAATAATATTCTTTAACAAAATCTAACTCAATACAATAGTTCGAACTTTCATGAGTCCTCTGTTCTAACTAAGAACTAAGTTATATCATTCACCACCAATCGCTAATCTCTTCCCAACGTCACCATATAAATACACACACACACACTCCATAACAATCCTACATTTTTAGCCTTCTGCAGTTTTTTCGGTCGGTAAACGCTGTAGTCTACTTATCGCTATTCAGTTGACTAAGTTTGTACCCACACATTTAAACAAACACTCAATCACCTTCTTCTCTCAGGCCTGTAAAGAATATGGCTTGACTATTAGCACGATGAAAACCAATGTTATGGGACCACCTGCTACAGCACCAACATCCATCCTCATAGACGATATCAAGCTGGACGATGTAAACGAATTCTGCTATCTGGGATTCACAATGACAGATGACCTGTCCCTAGAAGAGGAGATTAAAAAAACGCATAGGGAAGGCTGCCTCGACCTTCGCTAGACTCAGGTCAAGAGTGGGAAAACCAGAAGCTCACTACAGTGACCAAAATGGAAGTTTACAAGACATGCGTTATGTGTACACTACTGTATGGCAGTGAATCATGGACCACCTACGCAAAGCAAGAGAGAAAACTGAACTCATTCCATTTGCGATGTCTCCGTAGGACCTTGAAAATCACATGGAAAGAAAAAGTGTGCAATACTGAGATCCTTGCACGAACAGGTATTCCCAGCATCTTTACAGTCCTCAGACAACGCCGCTTGCGTGCTTGGACATGTTCGCCGGATGGAGGACAATGTTGATGTAAATGAATTTTTTTTAATCTTTAGAAAACGCCCTGAGAACAACTCTCTGTTGAATCTTTTTTTGAAATTATGGATATAAAGCAATATATATGCCTTTAAATTATTTCAAGCTTCAGAGCTTAAAAATTATAGGTATTATAATTATAAAAATCTACAGAAAAATTACAGAAAATCTACAAAAACAGCAAATAAAGTAAAATTTAAAGCAATTTGACACAATGACGTCAACAGTGAACACTGTGGACGTTGACCAGCTGCTGCATTTGGATGAGGAGACTCAGTTTGTTATTTCTGCTGGCAACATCAGTATTTTAGGTCTGGCGTCGTTAGCAACGTCATCAACATGATCATCTTCACAAGACTGAACTTAAAATAGAGCATGACCATGGAACTGTTCAGTTTGGCGTTTGCCGACTTTTCCGTGACTACTCTAGAGTTGTGTATCACCAGTATCTACGTGGCGAGCATACTATGCTCGTGGAGTGCAGTTGACCTCTGGGCATTGGGGAACGTGTCATTTGCCAGGCTGGTCAACGCGAGCTTTCTCATCTCCAGCTTTGGGTAACAGCTTTGATCTCGCTGGAGAGATGCTTCAACGTGGTATTCCCTTTCCGAGTGAAGCGAATGTGTACAAAACGACGCTGCCTTGCTATCATAGGCGTCATCTACGGAGTGCACATTGTCTTATATATTCCAGCGTAGGTCATAGAGAAAATGGAATTGGTCGTCGTGAACCCACCATCCAGGAACTCCTCGTCAAACGTCGATACTATTATCCTTTACTCAGAGGCTAAGCAGTAACTCGACACTGTTCTAGATATTACTGGTGGAATGTTTCTCTTCATCACTGCCCAGGTGGTCATCTTTGGTTGCTCTGTGTGGATGACGTTCTCGTTAAAGCTCTCCTCCCCTGTACGCACGCAGACATCTACATCATTGCGAAAATTCTACGCCAAAGACTTGTCACAGCACAAGAAATCTGAAAAGAGATTGGTCCGGATGGTATTATTTTTATCTACTCTACACACAGTCTGTAACGTACCTAGACTGACCGTCACTGTGTTTTACCATGTCTATTAATGTGCAAAAAGTTTTCCTTTCGTATACCTTGACCACAATTGCAGTGTGTATAAGCATCACATGCTCTTTTAGCTTTTAAAGCTATTACGGACTAAATTAAAAGTACAGAGCAATGTCTGCTAAAGTATTTCTTAGGAGAAAGTAAAAAGCTTTTCAAGACACATTTGCATCTCCCATTCAACGTTGTAACGTTTCTCACTATTCAGGCTCTCTGCAAACTGCTCCACACGACACTACCAGCTCAAAGAACTTGACAACTCAGGGGGCCAAAATAGTTTAATGTTCAATAAATCACAGTCAATAGTGTGGAATTGGCTACATGTAACACAGACTGTACAAATATCTCTCTGTTAACCTCCGTCCCGACATATCAACTCTTGAACTGGCCTCTCTGCCTCGCCCCGGACTTGCACTGGGTTCAACTGTTCAGGACTGACTTCACACACTGGGCTAGTTGTGTCGGACTCGATCGCAGATGAAGATCAGGACGCCGTCTCGTACTAACGATTTAAAAGTGTCCAAATGGTTTATTTCCAAATTTTTTTAAAGCCTTAGATAGTGAAGTGAAATTGGTGGCCCCAAATGAAATAGAAAAAAGAAAAAAAAAATAAACAGCTAAAAAATAAAATTAAGCAATAACACTGAGCAAAAATTTCGCTATTTCTTCTCTTAAAAAAAGTATTTTGAATCCTAGGTCCTAGGCGGCTGCCTAGTTTGCCTAAGCCTAAGGCCGGCCCTGCTAAGAGACATTTTAATTGTAAAAATTTTGAATAAAATAGAAATTTTAGAACTGGTTCAAACCGATGCCACGTGCATATAAACATTTATAGAACATAAGTGCACTTCAAAAAAAAAAAAGGTCTGTATCTTTACAGTTATGAGTATCTAATTATGCATAGCTATAGCCCCTTTTACATTTGATGTTACTTTGTCTCCCTTCACCCCTCCCCCCCCCCCCTCCGACCATCTCCAAAATATTTGTAAACAAGTGTGCCCTGAGGTTTTCCTTACCATATTGTTTTCCACAGACCTCGCCAAAGGACAATCTCCGTCTGTCCCGTAATAGGATTGTCTGCTCCCACCGTTTGTACCGCTCGTGTGTACACAGTACGGAGGACAACACAAGGGACACTCGCCCTTTCGGCCCCTGTCAGTCAAGCACGTACCACTTTCGCAGTCACCTGTGACCTCCCTCTGCCATGCCTATTGTTTCACTCGAGGGAATTAGCCAGGCTTGTTGCGTGCAATAGAAAACGAAGGCAGCTTCCGGCTGATACTGCTGGGAGACAGGGGGAGAGAATTCCTTTTTTTCTGACCAGGTTTGTATTTAAACGCGGGCTTAATCAGATTTCGGGCTCATCGAACTCAACAGGTGGTTTCAAATGTCAAAACAATAAGTGTAACTTATTTTTTTTTTCTTGTTGCTGATGAGAAGATACACATATATAAACACGAATATAAACATCGCTCCATTTCTTTCAACCAGTTCTAATTGCGTAGTGTGCGTGTGTGGGAGTGCTCGTTCATTTGGGTGACAAATGGCGAGCTACAAAGTCTGTTGCCACACTATATTTGTGTTTCATTTATTTGGTAAGTTATTACATTTTTGTGCATATAGAAGAATTGTACACAATAGACCGATCTTCTATTATCTCAAACCGAAGCCATAGGACCATTATTTTAAGGTTATATTTCTGGATTCCCATGGAAGGCTCTAGCCTTATTCAGCACATCATTCTGTACAGACCTCTCAGGAGCTTTTCGTCTCAATGCCAGTACTCTTACGTTTAGAACTGTCTCTACATAGTCAATCCATTGTATTTGTGGTCTGTCTTTGGGTTTCGCCTGCGTTTTGGTTTCAATAGGGCTACATATACTTCTTTCTACAACATCCTCATGAGATCAATGTCTGATATCTTTCTTTGATGTGATACCAAACATGATAGGCCTAGAACTAGTGTATGTTTTTACTATAACAATTTTTTTGAAAATAGATTTCTACTTTATGTTCAAATAATAGAGTTAACTAAAGGTTTCTATTATATTTGTCATTGAAAAATAAAGAGAAAAAAAAAAGGATTAAGTATACGGATCGAAGCAGCGACATTCGCGTGACACACCACCAAACCTAGCTATCCAGCCATACTTCTAATTGCATAATTTAGCTTAAAATAAATGATTTATTTTTTTACCTGAGTTTATAACTTGTGTCTTCTAACCAACTTATCAACTTCCAAAGAGCATGAAGAAAGTGTCAGCTGATAATATATCTAAGTAAACAAAAAAAATAAACACCGAAAAATAAGAAATTTAATGCGCTATCAAAACAATAGTAAGTGAAAGTACAGTTCCCCTTTCAGACCTTACGATCTATAGAGCAGATGATGTAAACAAGAGACTACACTCTAATTTGAAAATGTTATTGCTTTTTAAAAAGAAAAAATCTTTAAAAATATGTACATGCTAAAAAAAAAGTAATCTTCGTTAATAAAACTTATATAAACGATCAGTTTCAAATGTGTAATTATTTCATATATTTTTCAATTTTTTTTTCCAGTTTTGATAATCAGGTTCTCGAACGCCAAGTTCAGCGGCGGAGCTAACTACGAGAGTCGACGGTATGAAACAGACAACAGTGGATCTACGGGGAAGACGTACGGGTCATTCGATGGCGTGGAGCAGGGTGGGACCGAAAATAAAAAGAAGAAACTTGAATCCAGCGCCTTTCGCTCGTATAGCAGCGGTTATCAAGATGCCGCCAAGAAAGACCAACTTTTGGAATCTCAGAGTGGCCTAGACTTTGCAGGGGGTTATGATGCAGTTAGTGGAAAAGAGTACGGAAAGACCTCCCCAGACGCTTCTGCCGAAGATGCTTTCGGCTCCAGCAAGTCAATCTTTGGAGGATACAATTCTGGATTTACTAGTGGACAGAGTTCAGACAGTTTCAAGCCAAACAGTTTTATCAGTTCAGACCCTTTTGACGGTAGCTCGGGAATAGGGCATAAAGAAATAGCAGACTATGGAGAGGCCGGCTTAGGATATGTCGACAATAAGCCCCCCGAAAGTCAGGGTTACGGATCTAAAATTTCCGGAAATGAAGGCTACGGAAATAAAGGTTACTTTGACGGCGACATCAGTTCTGAGAGTGACGGAAGCGTTTCAATCAACAAAGGAAGCGGAGCAGCGGGCACAAACTACGGAGCGAAGAGCTCTGCTAATTCCAAAAATGGAGCGAAGGGTTTTAATAGCGGCAGAGGCAGCTCAGGTAAAGGTGCCGTCGGTTATTTATCCAGCAGCGATGTCGACAGCGGGAATGTTGGATCTAAAGGTTATAGGGATGGCGGTAAAGGAGCTTCCGGTCACAAGGGCTACGACAACGGCAATGCTGGATACAAGGGATCCGGAAGTGAAGATGACAGCTACTTCAGCTCTGGGCTCGAAACAGTCGCTGGTGGATACGGGCATAAACAATTAGATAGTCAAAGCTCTGCTGACTACACCAGCCCCAACAGTAAATCTTCCAATTTTGACGGCAGTGTCGGTGGATTTGGAAATAAACAGTTAGAAAGTCAAAGCTCGGGAGAATATGTAAGCTCCAATAGTAGAATTTCCAATTTTGAAGGCAGTGTCGGTGGATACGGAAATAAGCAATTGGATAGTCAAAGCTCCGGTGACTATGTCAGTTCTAACAGTAAATCTTCCAATTTTGATGTCAGCGCCGGTGAATTCGGACATAAACAGTTAGATAATCAAAGCCCCGGTGACTATGTCAGTTCCAACAGTAAATCTTCCAATTTTGATGTCAGCGCCGGTGGATTTGGACATAAACAGTTAGATAGTCAAAGCTCCGGTGACTATGTCAGTTCCAACAGTAAATCTTTCAATGCTGACAGTAATGACAAACCCATCGACAACACCTATTACGACACCAAATCTTTTGAATCCACGAGTGAACAGAAACAACCAGGTTTTGAAGATGGTTCTAACGTCTACAAGGGCGCCAGTGGAGAGAGTACATCTCCCAATAAAAACCTGGGCGGGGGCGAACTCGGTTACAGCAAAGGAGCCATTTTGAAAGGTAGCGATGGCAACGTAAAATCCTTCGATAGTGGAAATCTTGGAAGCAAAGATTCGTTCGGCGAAGATCTAAACAAGTTCACTGGAGATTTAAACAACGGCAAATCAGACTTCGGCCTCGGCAATTCTTACTATGGCAACGGCAAGACGGACGTATACAGCAGCAAAATTTACAGTGGCAGTAAATCTCTGTACGGCTCCAGCAAGCTGTCAGCAGGAATAGGAGACGGCCCCAACTATGGAAAAGATTACGACGACAGTTCCTCTCAGAGTGCGACTAGGAAACAGACGTTTTTGGATGACAGTCCCGAGAGCAGCGGTAGGAAGTTTCAAGGCAGCAGTGATTACGACTCGAATAGTTTTGGCATTAAAAGTGACTTCGACGCTGTGGATCAAGCAGAGGATGGATTTGTTTGCAAGTCTGGAGTAAGTCATTCATTTTTAGTACCACCCCTTCCCACCCTGCGTTCTTTTATTTTGATAATAATATCGTTTTTTTTTTCTTTATAAATATTCAAATAATTATTTTTACAAATATTGCATAAGAAATGCAAACAAAAACTTTAAGGCCATTTCAAAAGGTCCTCGGGGCGCGCAAAGACATTCCTTCAGGGAGCAGACCAGTAAAAAAAAAAAGGGAAAGAGGCAGACAGGGAAAACGATGGTACATGATTCGGATGTTCCTCCAGAGTTGAAGATAATTTACTTCCTAGTCCAAAGACAACATAAAAGAATGTGTTCTATATGTATACTCGTATATTGCTAAAGTTAGACATTGAAAGCTAACAAAGAAAAAAAATGAGTTTGCACTTTTACAAGTCAACACTCTGGCTGGCAAAAGTAGGAATTTCTGAATATTTTGAGGAGATGAAAGCTGGTCTGGTTCGGTAATATGGTAAGACATGACTCTTCCTTTAAAGTCAGTGGAGGAAGCACAAAGAAAGGGTCGTCTAAAAATACTCTTGCTGGACAACAGAAGAAAAATTGACATGCATCTCTTTCTCATAATATTCTATTCAGAACATCTGGTCTCCGAAAAGGGTGGAGGGATTTAAATTACGCGAGCTGTTACAGCACCCTTCTTCAAAAGTCAAGGGGCTAATGAGAGTGTTGTTCTACCAGGTATGTAGCCTAGTTTTGGTGATGTTTTTTTTTTATGAATTATTTTCTCTTGACTCTTTCCAGTCAGATTTCGCTCCCCACCCTACCAGCTGTGACAAGTTTTACCAGTGTGCCAACGGGAAGCCATTTATGATTGTGTGCCCTAAAGGTCTAGTCTTCAATACCAAGTATAGCATCTGCGACTGGCCGTCCAACGTGGACTGCCCATCAGATTCCGACATTGCAGTACTGGTAAGTTTGATTAACTTTATAATTACTTACATTTTAATATCGGCTTCATAATTTAAAAAAAATCCTAAAAGTAAATACCGATTGATAACTAATTAGCTAATATTGGAGGGGGGGGGGGAAGAACAAGCAATCTTTTCTTCTCTGTATATATAATTCTCTTTTCCGCCCAACCATGCGGGACAACATGCACGCACGCCGACTCTCTAACCCTTCTATAAACTCACTATGATTGGACAGGCTACACGAGTCTCGATATTGGCGATATTAAATATACTAGCATACAATAATTAATAAGCTTCTTGAGCCCTTGAATTCACTCTTATAATAGTAGCTCTACATCTATTATAAAAGAATCTAGACTCTAGATCTAGATCTACTTATATGTAGGCCTATAAGCCAATGTTTTTATTTTAAAAATGGACTTAGGTCGATTAGCTATTTTGATAGCTCCATTCATACTATTTTTATATTCCCGCATTCGCTTTCTTATAACATTATTAATTCGTTAAATTGTTTTCAAGATACTCTCAGTGGCTATATTGACAGTGATATGCAGATTTGGATCTGCTAGTATAAGATAATAGTATTGTTTGAAATGATGTCGGCTTGTTAAGCAGTAACGATTTAAATGTATCTTTTTCTCTCTTTCAGCATCTTCCAAGTTCCAGGCACGTTAGGGACATGTTTTACTTGACCAAACCGAAGCATCCTCAGTCACCCAAGCCCTTACCCTCCCCGCCCAAAGCGCCCAAGTCAACCATCAAGCTAGAGCCGCTGAAGTTGCAGGCGATGAGCGAGTACGTGTCCACGGGGGACGAGGGCCACGGGTACAGCAAGGAGGCAGAGGCGGAGAAGAGAGGCAGTGAGGAGGAGAATGACGTCAGCTACTACAGCTTTAGCGTGGGAGATATTGAAGAGGACGAGAGTGGCAAGGGAGACGACTGGGGGAAAAACTCGTACAGCGCAACTGCTCATGGGAGTCAAGGAGTTGTCTGTTCTTATGGAGTAAGACATTATAAAGAGTCCGATAGATTTAATTTCAAAATCTTGACAGAACCAAAAAAGAAAGGAGGATGTTTGCAATCGACCTCCCCCCCCCCCCCACACACACAATCGGCCTCGCTATCCAAAGTAGAGATTGCTTTGCGAAGAGTTTATAGTCTATCATATTGTCTATCATATTGTCTATCATAAAAAAATTGACTATTGTTTTAGAGCTACAATATGTCGTTTTTATTAATACTATATAACGAAAATCAAACAATACGCAACTGTTAATTATTATTACGCGTGACTTTAATAAGCTTCATTGAAGTTAAATGCATCACAAGTGTAGACCAAAGGATTTATTTAAAATGGTTTGTGTTCAATAGCAGAGGTAATTAGTAAGTATATATTGTCCATCTGTTTGACCCTCTCATATATTTTTTTTGATACCCTCACATCGGGTGAATGAATGCAAGACAAGGGCAAATATCAAAAGCTACAAGTGCTATAAGACACGAGCATATGGGTCAATAAATGAAGAACTCGTTAGCAAGAATCTTCTGCCTCAAACAGAAGGCCTTTTTTTTTTTTTACATTTTTCAAATTACTAATTACACTTAATTTATTTCGTACAACATTTGTGAAAAAGTATCATTGGTACCTTAAGATAGGAGGACGACTCTTAGAATTTGTCAGAAGCTGTCAGTCAGGTTGTTACCTTTCTGAGCAAACACTAAATGAACTTTTATTGCTGAATTAAAATACTTTTTTTATGACCACATATAATTTTTCGTGTGCGATAATGTACTCCTGGTCAATCTACAGGTCAATTTTATCCGTGACCCCAACGACTGCACCAAGTTTTACCAGTGTGCACACTCCAAGCCTTTTTTGATGACCTGTCCAGCTGGTCTGTATTTTAACACAGACATAGACGTTTGTGACTGGCCATCTAACGTAGACTGTTCAGGATCGGTAACTATTATACTTTTTGAATATTAATATATGATAATTTAGAGTGTTCTTTAGCGAAATAGTTTATGATATGATCAGCTTCATCCTGGTCCTTTCTTTCTTTGCATACTGACCCAATAAGAAATATTTTCATTCCTTTGTTGTTACCGTTAACATTACATTCAAGAATGAAATGTTCACTCGTGAAATTGAAAGCGGAAAAACAAAGTAAGCAGAATCATTCTGATGTATACATTCCATTAGTCTCGAATGACATAAGTCAGTCATATTATTTTAATGACATTTATTTTTTTGCACTACTTATGACACCTTTCTCTTAATCTAATTTCGTGTGCGAGTTTAGTCTGAAATGTACTTTTAAAAAAAAAAAAGATCATTGGCTTGTCATGAACATAAAAATAATATTTAACTGATATGTAGAATGCTAGTCTTCGGAGTTTTACTTTACGGATCTATATGCATTTGGCTATGGTTGTGTTCATATAATAAGAAACTAAAATTTTCAAATTTTATTTTTTTAATTATACATGATGTGGCAGGTTAGGTGTTTACTGATCTGCTTCTCAACAGGGTCAAACTCGTCAATCAACAAGCCAAGATTACGACTCTAACAGCAACAGCTACAGCAACAGCCCATCCTACCATAAAGAAAGCAAATCATACTCTTCTTACACTCCCACTGTTTACAGCGCTCCCTCCTACAGTAACTCTGACACAAAATCCCAAGAGTCGTCCTCCTACGAGCCACAGCAGTCCAGCTTCGATAGCAGCCGAAGCTCCGGAAGCTTCTCTGGTGATAAAGGAATGTCCAGCTTCTTCCCGATGAATCCGTTCCACTATCCCGTCATGCCAATCTTCCACCCGCCCATCTTCCAACCCATCATTCCTTACTACCCCAAAGATTCCGCACAGCAATCGTCGAGATCCAGCGACAAAGGCGACGACGAAGACGACGAAAGTGACTCCAAAAAAGAAAGCTCTGACTCCAAAGACTTCCAAGAGTCAGACGACTCAAGCCAAACGTTTGAACACAAGCAGACGTCAGAAGATTCGTATGACAAGTCTTATCAAGAAAGCTCACAGAAATCAGAGGAACAAGACAGTTCTAATAAAAAGACCATTTATAGAAAACCTCTAAAAGTGTAGGTACATTTTACTTTTTACAATGCCTCTATTCAAGTCAGAACTTCATGGAGAACAGAGGAAGATGGACACTGATCTCAAAAACGGTTCTAAAGATTTTTCTAGAAATTTAAAAGTTGATTTTAAAAATAATTTCTTGCTCGTTGGCCACAAGGAGAAAAGTCTAACTTGACGTTATCATTTTTCAAGTAAAAAAGGAAATAAATTTAAATTTGGCTAGAGATCTAGATCTAGGATTTTAGGTCTAGATCTAACATCGGTTTTGAAAGGACTTTCGCGTTCTTGAAATGACTATATCTTTCTACAATTTCCGAAAGCAAGGCTTTTCTGACTGAAGAATTTAATGAATTAATGTTCAGAAAATTTTTTGCGCATCGTCTTCTAGATCTAAGTCAATATCTAAATGCTTATCATTGGAATAGTATATAGATCAATAGGCCTACAATAGCTCAAGCAGAATTCTTTCTCGGGGAGACGGGGGGAAAGGGCAGGTAAAAAAAGTTCCATTGTATTTTTAATGTAATATTCATTTATTTTTAAGAGAAAAACAATCGCTCTATAAGCTGCATAAATGAGGCAGTGTCTTTTAATATTTTTCTTATTTTAAAATAAATTTGGTCAATTTGGCTCCTAATGTGAAAGAGCCTAATGTAGCGGTGATTCATGTGAAAGAGCCTAATGTAGCGGTGATTAATGTGAACGAGCCTAATGTAGCGGTGATTAATGTGAACGAGCCTAATGTAGCGGTGATTAATGTGAAAGAGCCTAATGTAGCGGTGATTAATGTGAAAGAGCCTAATGTAGTGGTGATTAATGTGAAAGAGCCTAATGTAGCGGTGATTAATGCGAAAAAGCCTAATGTAGCGGTGATAAATCCGAAAGAGCCTAATGTAGCGGTGCTTAATGCGAAAGAGCCTAATGTAGCGGTGATTAATGCGAAAGAGTCTAATGTAGCGGTGATTAATGCGAAAGAGTCTAATGTAGCGGTGATTAATGTGAAAGAGTCTAATGTAGCGGTGATTAATGCGAAAGAGCCTAATGTAGCGGTGATTAATGTGAAACATAGTAGATACAAGCAGCACTTAGAGGCCTAGAGAAAATATAAAAGCAGTCCTGCTGGCCATACCTTGCCTATATGCTGTATTTCAGAGTTAACTTGAGTTTATAACTGCAGAGTTGTTTTAGTAGCTAGATGTCTCATGTATGTGACCCCCCCCCCCCCTCCCAACCGCTCATACTATTAAGATAATGTCAGAAACAATTCCACGTCCTTACTATTTTTATGGGGCGCGATGGCTGAGTGGTTAAGCGCTTGGCTTTCGAACTTGGGTCCTGGGTTCAAGTCTCGGTGGTGACTGAGATTTTGAATTTCGGGATCTTCAGGGCGCCCCTGTGTCCAACCGATTCTAATGGGTACCTGACTTCAGTTGGAAAAATTAAAGGTGGTTGGTCGTTGTGCTGGTCACATGACACCCTGTTCCTTAACCGTTGACCAAATAAACTTATGACCTTAACATCATCTGCCCTATAACCGTACGGTCCGAAAGAGGGGCTTTAATTTTTTTTTTTTACTCTTTAAATTATTTGATAGGGTAATCCCATTTAAAAACTACTACATTTGCTTAACGAATGTTTTTTAATGAGAATACCTCAGTAAGGGACTTGTGACCAAGTCACTGAAGCCAGTGCAAACAAGATTGAAAGTTTCAACTTAATTCTCATTTGCATTATTTGTCTCCAGCTTAAGTAACAACAATAAGAACAGCTATAACAACAACAATAATAACAACAATAACAACAACAAAGGCTTCTACTACTACGACTACGACTCTGCAAACAACAACTACAGAAATTACAAAAAATCAAGTTACAACAATAACAATAACAACAACAAAAAGGGCGACACGGGCGTCAACCAGAAGGGCATCTATTATTATTACTACGACAACTCCAACAAAAACTCCAATGGCAAGCAGAACGATTACGTCTACTATTACGATTACGATTCTCCTGTGAACAACATGTACGATTACTTCACGTACGATTACGGAGGTAAAGATTACACGTCTGCAAACGGAGGTAAAGATTACTCGTCAGCCTACGGAACTAAAGATTACGTTTCAACCTATGGAGGTGGACAGAATGTCAAAAGGTAAGCTGTGAAAGCGTCACAATTGTCTATTTATCTTTTGGGAATTTTCACACCAAAATTTAATCACAGTAGTCTCCTCTTTGCTTACACTTGATTTTTTAAGATCCATTTTATTTTTTTTAAGCAATAAAATACAATTAGCGAGATAAAGAAGACAAAACGATGTGAAGAAATGTGGTGGCGATATAGTGGAGCCTAAAGAAAAGCTTAAGGAAATGAAAAATGAAAGATAGAGAGAGAGTACACAATGTCTGTCTATCTATCTGTCATTCTGTTTGACTAATTTATCTACCTTATCATTCAAAACAGAAAACAGTTTAAGACTGGAGCATTGAATCAGCCTCAGTATTTTGGCAGTGCTTTTAAAGAGCTGTTCAAGAACAAGAAATTTGTTCAATCGCTGAAAGTAAGTTTCTAATATGTTTACATCTATACAATAAAGCCACGTGATTCACTTTTAACATTTTATGCTTCAATACTTTGAGTACACGTGTGATGTGCTGGTACTGTGAACTACCTGCACTGTTTGCTGCAGTAACTGGGAACTGCATGCATTGATTACTGCAGGAACTGGGAACTGTATGCATTGTTTGCTGCAGTACCTGGGAACTGCATGCATTGTTTACTGCAGGAACTGGTAACTGCATGCATTGTTTACTGCAGAAACTGGGAGCTCCATGAAATAGAAACTGTGTGAGCTGCAGGGACAGGTAACTGTAGGAAATGTTTAGTGCAAGCACTGTGATTTGCACGAACAAAGAACTAAATGCACTGCTGGCAGTGTGAACTGCAAATTGCAGCACTGTTAACTGAAGGAGTTGTGAACTGTAGCCTACAGAGATTCTGAGGAGATTCTGATAATCATGCAAAGTGTTAGAGGTTAGAGAGAATCTGGTTTGTAGAGAAGAAACATCCCTCTTGATTGGCTGAGATTCAATTAAAAAAACAGGATAAGTCTGTCGACGCTGATAGTGACGAACAAGAAGTTTAATAATAACGAATGGAACCGTCGAATGTCGTCAAGCTAAATCTCTACGTTTACTGAAAGCTCCTCTCTCTACAACCGCCGTCAAAAGTCGTCTGTTAACGTTTTGCTATTCCTCCTAAAATCCAATCCTTGTTTTTACTGTACGCGTCATTGTTTATAATTTAAAACATTCCCTACTTACGAAACAAATAACTAAATCCTCATCGTGCCTTAATATATTCAAATCGTGCCATAACATTGCTCCTTGTTAGTTTCGACAACTTTGTATTTCCTAGTTATCTACAAACTATAAGAAAGACTAGCTGTTACAGCACCGATGACTAAAGATGTTTTTTTCCCTTTTTCTATGCAGAAAATCAATGACGTCAACGATGACGTAGAATACGTTCATTTCGATCACACTGGTTCCGGTTCGAGCAAAGGCATGTCAGGTCATAGTTCATCGGGTCACAGTGATCTCAGCTCGCTCCTTCCACTCATCCTGCTAGGTTCCACTCAAGGGCAGCAACTCCTTCTGACGACTGCAGTTCTTTCCAAACTAAAAGGACTCACGAGTGAGTACACCCTTTTAGTCTAAGCTAGATAAACACATTATTGAAATGTAATGTAGTATTAGATTGGCATCGGGTGGGAAGAGGCTTCAGACATTGCTAGTAACAGATCTTTGTGGAGACAGCTTGCCTCCAAATGCGCCAAACGGCTGCTGGAGAATGTAAGTCTAAGTCTAGATAAACTATTAAAATGCAAGACTTTTAGCATTTTAGCATGCCTCGTTTCTTTAAAAAAAAACAATTCCAAAGCAATACAAAGTAATTCTAGGTAAGTAGTTGGTATGGAAATTTACACTGAAAAAAAAAGCAAAATACATGATATATGTTGGAGATAACGTTGTATTGCATACAGTTGAATGGCTAAATATTAGAAGTGACTCATTTAAATACCTAGGATCAAACATAACAAGAGATGTAGAATTGCTCAAATAGATAAATACCGATTTAAGCTCTGGCATCCGTCGCCATGCGTAAACAGTAAAATCTGGAAGAGTAATATCAGCTTTGAAGAGCAATTTAAACTATATTATTTTTAGTGGTCATTAATTCTCCTATATGGTTTTGAAAGTCCAATACTGAACGCTGAGCCTGTAAGAAGAATTCAAGTCTTTGCGAATAAATTCAACAGAAAACTTCTGGGTATCAGATACGAGGAAAAGAAGACAAATGAGTTCGTACAAATCAATACTCTGGCTGGCAATAAGGAGGAACCTCCTTAATACTGTAATGAGACATAAGCTGAGCTTTTGGCTCATGATTAAACTCACACTAAAGAGTCATCCTTTAAGGAAAGTGGAGGTAGCATGAAGAAAAGGTCCCTCTAATAAAAGTTGGCTGGACAACATGAAATAATGGACCTGCATGCCTGGATAATCTGCTAAGGACCGAAAAGAATAATATGATACAACTACGCCAACACGCAAGTCAAGATACATACGAGATCGAATGAAGTATGCAATGGCAGTATGCTATCAAATAAATAACTTTATGTGTCATGTGCTGAACAAATGAAGGCTGCAGATCTAACCCATTTGAAAGGAACTAGGCGAGCATACCCTCTTAAACCTAATTAAAGCAGGTAGGAAGACATTTTCTCAAATAAGTATGGTCCCGGGTAATTAACTCGGTAGCGCAGATCCTTGCATTCCTCATGCAAGTAAATTTCCCCTTTCAGACCTTGCGATCTATATAGCAGGTGATGTTAAGATCATCTGTTTCTTTGGAAAACGGTAAAGAACAGGGTGTCATGTGGCTAGCACAACGACCAACCGCCTTTACTTTTCTCAACTTAAGTCAGATACCCATTAGAGTTGGGTGAACTCAGACGTGCCCTAAATATCCTTAAATTCAAAATCCAAGTCTTCACCGAGATTTGAACCCAGGAACCCAGGTTCGGAAGCAAAGCACTTAACCACTCAGCCACCGCGCCGCCATGCAAGTAAATTGACCAGAAAAAAACGACAACTTCCTAAGTTCATTACAATAATATGACATTCATAATGTTCCGAAATCCTACTTCCTACTTTGTAATGTCATTTCTTTTTCTTTTGACAGGTTCAATGGGCGGAAAAGGTAAACAAACAAATATCTAATATGCTTAGTTTTTCTCTTTCCATATATATATATTTCTTACTCTAGTTTTATTGACACTGTCTTAAAGAAATGGTCTCCTCTAATGACAACTTCTGCTATTTCTGTCTTTGACTTCTTTCTGGACAACCAACTCTTTCCGGTCAAGGTCTCTATCTATCTGGTATAATTGACCTGGCACCTAAACACATTGTTTGTAAAGTGTCAAACATTTGTTTTAGAACAAGATGTATTCAAATTGGCTAGTTATAATTCTATACTTAGTAGTTATCACTTACCAGACCAGGAACATTGAACTTCGAAACAAAAACATTTTGTGTAATTTTTGTTATAATTTTTTTTCTTCACCAACTTACTACTTCCATGACTATCTTGAAAATGCATACCAGTAACTGTGATGAACTTGGAAAAGAAATGAATCAAATAGACCATCTTATGAGTCAAAGATCTTATATAAATAATGTATAGTTGTAGTTGGATTTTTAAAGCCCATTTAAAATAATGCAAGCCATCCCCCGATTGTCCCATAGAAGGATAATACATGTCTTTTGATTAAAATAGCAACTTGCAGCATTTTACAGTAACACACACACACACACACCACGCTCATATATTGATGCATATAAATTTTTTTTTATTTGTGACAGGTGACAGTCTCATAGATTCAAAAGGTATGCTTTTGTAATATAGGTACTTATATTATGCATCATTCTAGCTAAAGAAATGCTGACAAAATGGGGAAAATTATAAAAATATTTTATAATACTTTTAAATCTAAAGTATTTACATTAGTAACTAAATATTTACACAAATTGCATAATCATCAATTTAAAAAACTCACCAGTCAACCTTAGGGGTTGGTGATGGAGGGAAGCAATGAGTGGAGAATCATCTCTACCTCCCCTCCCCTGAATCCTGTGATGTCTATATTATATAATGACTCAAATGTCATTTTTTTCCACACATTCTCATGATTGTCATTTTTCCCCATTTTGTCAGCATTTCTTTAGCTAGAATCGTTATAGTTTCCATTTATTATAACGTCACCGATAGCCCATAGCCTAAGGATAAAATATACGTTAACATTTTAAAATTATTTTCAAAATTAAGGTCGCTAATTAAAGAGTGCCTAATTATCCGGTGCCTAATTTTCCGCCTTGTCAAAAAGTGCCTAATTTTCCGGTGCCTAAATATCCGATGCCTAAATTTCCAGATACCTGACTTCACACACCGTGCTGGTTCTCGCCTCGTACTGGTCACATTGCGAGGTAACGTGAAGTCTCGTCTTTCCTACACACTCGCTCTTATATCGTGTCTCAACTGGCCTTCTAGAATCGGATGGAACGTTCTTGACCACTCAGACTGATCACAATCGCAGTGACTTGCGTGCGTAATATTTACACACAGGTCGTTGCCGAACTGGCGTGTACTGTCACTAGTCACAGTTGACCGCTCTTCCTGCGCTGGACTGTGGCGATTTGGATAGGCGAACAACACACAGCACCACCCCCATCTGTTTCACCACCAGGTTTACAACAATAGTTACACACACTTCCTGCCCAAAAAGTAAATAGACGGTGTGTCCGGCCGATTTTAACAACCTGGCCAGATAGATGTACCGAGTGTGCAGTCCATAATGACAAGACCACCCGTTTTTTTTCCCTTGCGCTTCTAACGGTTATGCACTAGAGTGTGAGCTGTAGTTGTAGTGATGAGATAAAAGAAAATAGCACATCGACATGGTGAGTCCAGCAGGTACTTTACACTATAAAATAGTTCTACAGGTCAAATGGTTCTTACAATTCCAACAATTTCGTTTCTATGTTATTAGTTACTAGATCTAATGTTTAAACTCTAATTGAATGTTATTCAACCCCGCCCCCCCCCCCCAAAAAAAAAATGTTATGAAAAGTTTGTTCCATTTTAATTAATTTCCTTTAGTTTAATTATATTTTGAAATTCATGATAAACTTTTAGTTTAAATACTTTATTTTAGTTGACAACTAGTTTTAGTTTAACTTTTAAAAGTTAGTTTAGTTCCCATCACTATGCATCATTTCAAATAGGAGCTAGATCCAATCATTTACGGTTATATCCTTTTGATGTGATAAGCAGAATTCGGTTAACTTAACAACTGACGTTTTGAAATTTTAAAGTTTAATAACCAACTGAGTTATTTTTAATTGAGGAAAAGGAGAAAAAAGGAAGAGAGAGTGAGAAAGTGAAAATATAGAAAGGATGTTAGAGAGAGAGAGAGAGAGAGAAAACACAAGAGGTAGGGCGGGGAGAAGTAGATAAAGAGTTAAAAAATGGAAGTAAGATGAAAAGAAGGAAATAGAGACGTTCAAAATCTAAAACAAATCAATTTCTAGTTGTAGTTTTAGCACAGATGTAAAAGAACGTAAACTATCCCCCGATGTAAAAGGACTATACTGGTCTTATTATTAAAACAGCAACTTACAATATTTTACTGTGAAACACATAGAAATAAAGAGAATATGGATATACGAGTAGAGCGAGGGATGAGATACCCAGGAAGAAAGAGAAAACGGAAGCTATCAAACAGGAAGTTGTTGAATACAGTCCATAAGTCTCTACGAAATCTCCTCTGTCTCTTGACTTTCGTAGTTGGGGTACTGGGACAGTTCGCCTAACGAAATCGCTCCACTTGTCCCTGTCAGCAGCTATTCTTAGCAAGATGTTAAGAGAGAGGCCGGTGCATTCTTTCACATTATTTTCACAGCTTTGGATAACGCTTTCTTCGTGCTCCCTCCACTGTAACCTTGAAAGACGAATTCTCGTTTTACTTGAGCGTGTTTGGGTTAGGATTAGGGTTCTCCCACAAAAAAAACAAACGAACTTGTTTTTCAGCTATTTGCTTTAACTTTTCAGGTCTGTTCGGCAGCGGTAGCAAAGGTGGAAGTGACAACCTTCTAAAGACGCTCTTCCTGCTTAGACTACTCACCAACCAGCAGACTACCACTACAACCACCACCAACACTGGAACCACCGTGACCACACCCGCCGCCAACGTTGTGTTCGCCGGACCTGGATTCGTCACCGTCAACGGGAACACGCCGGTCACTTTCATTGACCCCGTGACTGGTCAGGTGGTCCCCGATGCTCAGGTGGCCATAGATCCAATTTCAGGTAAAGTTATAAAATAACTTCCTAAATCTTTCTCATTACAGCAATATAATGATCTGTAATGTATGAGATATGATGATCTGTAGCATTGATCCAGATTCTAGACTGGTAGCTTAGGTCTTTTAGCTTACGTCTAGTATTTCAGGTCTAGTATATTAGGTCTTGTAGTTTGAGTTGTATTGGTTTCAGTTTCAACGCAGATGTGTTGCGGATATGCCCACTTGTGATTGCATAAATCTCTTTTTTTTTGTGTGTGTTGTTTTTTATGTCCTTCATAACAAAAAAAGTAAAGTTCCACTTTCAGACCTTGTGGTCTATAGGTCAGATGATGTAAAAGTCATCTGTCTGTTGTCTACGGTTTACGAGGGTGTCATGTGGCCAGCACAACGACCAACCACCTTTACTTTACCCAACTAATGTCAGGTACCTATTAGAGCTGGGCGGACCCAGAGGCGCCGAAAGATCCCGAAACTAAAAATCCAAGTCTTCACCAGGATTCGAACCCGAGACCCCAGGTTCGGAAGCCAAGTACTTTACCGCTCAGCCACCGCGCCTCCATGGCATTGATGCGAAATAGTAAATTCCAACTGTTACTGACCCAAGACAATAAGTAGAAATTCGAACTTCCTGTACTCAAAACAAACAAACCTAATTCTACAATATATACAAAACAAAACAAGTTGAACAGAAGAACGTAAAAGTACCACAGAAATGAACAGTTATTTTTCTGTGGAATAGTTTTTACTGAAAACTTATGTATGCCGTCTAGTACTATCGGTCTGGACAAGGTTATTACCAAATACTGATAACAACAGGATGTGAAAAAGAAACTCTTTAATTCCTAAATTCAGAGCTTGCTAATGTGTATCATGTTTGCAACTCTCTTTTCTTAAAGGATCTGTGTTCGACACAACCACCAACCGTGTTGTGTTGTTTGTTGACCCTACCACTGGACAGCTGACTCAAGCTTTCGCCGCCCCTGTGACCACAGTACCCCTCGGTAAGTGATGTCTTTTTAAAAAACAAAAATTACAAAACATGTCTGATGGTAAAATTTTGCCCTTGTCTTTTTTCCAGTCTATTTGAATTCACAAATTCACTTCATATTGTATATTACATCGGACTACTGTAAATATTCACCCCTTTAACCTTCACTAATCCCTTAGTCTGTTGGACCGTTGGGACACCACTCAAGATTTGTCAACCACCTTTCTCCATCCCTCTCTGTCCTTTGCCTTGGATACAACCTCTTTCAATAGCAGGCCCGTCCATTCTTTAAATGTTGTCTTCCCATCTGTCTGCCTCTTTTCTTCCTGGTACTGTTTCCTGAAGGTCTTTGCAAGCCCCAATGACCTTGTAAATATGGTCACAGAGTTTTTGTTTCCGTATTTTTACAATAATTAGCAGGTCATCGTGGGGTCCAATCTCCGTAGTAACCCCGCATCTAATCTCTTCGTTTGTGAAGCGGTCTTTAAATGTGATACCTGGGATCATTCTGCAGCAAACGCGTACTCAAATGTACATGAATGAGGCTTTTCTATATTCTAAATCTTTGCTGGTAACACATGCTGATTGTAACTGTATCTCTTTTCAAGGTAGTATTAATTTTTTCATTGAACAAGGGAAATATATATATATATATATATAATTATGCTGCAAGTAACTTTAGATTTAAACTTTGTAAGATAGTGTTCATATTATAAGAACAAATAACTTATCTTGTACATGTACTGATCTTGCCAATGACGAGGATAAACAATGTTAGTTTTTCTTCTATAAAAAGTCCCTAAAAGAAAGTATATCACTAGTGTTCACTCTAGAAACGGTCAAAGTGTTTTATTTGTACTTATGAATTCATTCATTTACGATTGTCCAGGTTTACCAAGTACATACCTAATTTAATATAACTAATATTGCCTTACCAGGAAGGTCATTTAGCACCGTCAACTTAAGCCCTGTCAACCCAGTGACCAATGTACTTAGCAGAGCATTGAACAGGAATCCACTGACCAATCTACTTCGGGTCGGCAATACCAACAACAACAACCGAGTGGTAACACTTATCCCAGCGCCAACAGTAGCCCCAACTCAAGGTAATGTGATCCCTCCCCTCACACTTTAGGTTTAACGAACCTCAAAAATATTTTAGTGTCTCACTAGCCTTTGTCTCACTATTTCTTACATTTATTGTCTCACTAGCCTTTGTCTCACCGTTTCTTACATTTATTGCCTGACTAGCCATGGCCTTTCTATGTCATTTGTTTCATCAAGTTTGTGTGCTAGTCTTTGTTCCACATTTTTTGTTACATTTGCAGGCTTTTTTCATATATTGCTCTACAAGCCTTGTATCACCATTTGTCACATCTATTGCCCTACTTGCCTTTGTCTCACATTTGTCACATCTATTGCCCTACTTGCCTTTGTCTCACCATTTGTCACATCTATTGCCCTACTTGCCTTTGTCTCACCGTTTGTCACATCTATTGCCCTACTTGCCTTTGTCTCACCATTTGTCACATCTATTGCCCTACTTGCCTTTGTCTCACCGTTTGTCACATCTATTGCCCTACTTACCTTTGTCTCACCATTTATCACATCTATTGCCCTACTTGCCTTTGTCTCACATTTGTCACATCTATTGCCCTACTTGCCTTTGTCTCACCATTTGTCACATCTATTGCCCTACTTGCCTTTGTCTCACCATTTGTCACATCTATTGCCCTACTTGCCTTTGTCTCACCATTTGTCACATCTATTGCCCTACTTGCCTTTGTCTCACACTTGTCACTTCTATTGCCCTACTTGCCTTTGTCTCACCATTTGTCACATCTATTGCCCTACTTGCCTTTGTCACACACTTGTCACTTCTATTGCCTTGTCAGGAGCTGGAAATACAAATGCAAGAGACAACATCAACTTGATCTTCTTGTCTCCACTAACGCCCTCCTCTCTACCCCCTCCCATTGTTGCCAACGACGGAAGCGCCACGACTATCAGGGGCTCCCTCAGGGACATATTAGGAGATGACCTCACACGGTTCATTAACAACGCCCAGTTGGTGCCAGGCCAAGGGCTGCCAAACTCACCTGCTGGGAGTCAGAGATGTAAGTTATAGACTGTTAAAGGCATTCATTCTTGATACAAAGTTATCTATGGAAATTAATCATTTTTGACCTATTTAAAAAAAAAAGAAAAAAAGGTTAACGACAGGCATTATAAATAGCTCCCAGTTTGAGATCATCTGGTTAAAAAAAAACTTGGATCCCATTTCTTGTCAATAATTATCTTACTTACATTTTTTAAATATTATTTTTGAAATTTAAATTGAAAAAAGAACATTTTGTTTTACAAAGAAAATACATCTAAGACCTTAAGCCCTAATTTATCAAGTATAAATGACTACAATGCCTAGCGAGCACCTGGCTTCAGGCGGTTTCGGAACAAGACTGCTGGAGATCACTTACAAAGGCTGAGGGATACACATTTTAGGGGCAAAAGAAAATCCACTGCCGAGGACAATATCTAAATCGACTACCGACGGAAAAGGACTATGTCTGCGCTGGGTGTGGCAAAATATTTAGGTCGTCGCTGGGACTTCGTAGCCACGAGAAATACTGTATTCCACATTAAGCTTCGGAATCGAAGACAAGCTTTATCAATTTATAAGACTTAAAATAACAATCTGTAGACGTTTAAACACTATACAGTGAGAATGTCAATATCACTAACTACCAGTCTACTATAATGATCTAAAGATGCATCTTGTATGCATAAGTCTGTCAATCTCTTTCAAAGAAGGGTCCATTTATTTCCATGTTTGTTCATGCTAATAGCAAAATCATTTATCAATCGCTCATATTATTTTATTCAAAAACACTAATAGTAAAAAATATCAGTATATCACTGTCTTTGTTTGAAAAAAATATTTTTAACTACTGTCAGTGGATCTGTTAGCGTACTTTCTTCCAAAGCCTGTTATTACCTCTTTTTTAGACCCAAAGTCAGACTATAAGTAGAACATAACCTATAAGTATTTTTCATGATTTAAATAAAGTCAATCGTGGACCTATTCATATCTTAACAACTTCTGATAAATTATTCTTTTTTGTTCACCTATTGTAACCTCAACAGCCTGTACAGTCATACGCAGTGGGGAGACAGTACCATACAGGGTCAATCCGAGAGGAGGTCGATCACTGTCCGCGGAAGAGTGCCAAGCCATGGGGCAACTGCTGGACAAATTCATCCCCACCTTCCTTCAGAACTTTGTCCCGAGCGACGCTGCTTTTGCCGGATTCGGCTCCAACTCCAGAAACAACGCCAACAACAGGAACGCGCCCATGCAGCAACCCACCACGTCGGCCAACTTCCATGAGGCATCGAACGTGAATGACATCTTTGGTGGGGGTTTGAATACGATCAGCCCACAGCTCAGCCGCCAGGACATGAGCCCCACCGTCGCCAACAGCCTGAATCAGTTCATTACCATCAGAAACGACAGAGACGGTTGCACCATCTCAGTCCCTAATATAGTCCCTCAGTGCTAAAACACTCCTGGGAGTTCAGTTCCGAAGAACTATATCAAAGGCAGATAAATATTGGAAACTTTATTAATACTAATGCATTACACAGAAAGGGGGACAACCAGTTAAATTTCGTTGCATCGCCAGCACTGCACGCGATGGTTCATCAAGTTTGAATAGAATGCACATAACTCCGAAAGTGATCTAATGTCTCAAAGTAAGAAGTGACATTAGATTACTCTTGGCCACGCTAAGCCAATCAGATTATTAAGACCATCGACAACATTTTTTCCTGCTCAGTTGCAAGCAAAAGGAAACAAAAATCAATGCTACATTAAGCATTCCAATTTTCTATTTGTTCAACTGTGTACAATTCAATGACTTTTTCAACATTTAATGTGGAAGTCAGTTATTCAAACAACTAGTGTAAATATAGCGTGAACATTAAATATTTATATTTAGTATTTATCTTTAGGAGTTTCAAATCATATGGAAAAAACTCAGTTCTTTGCATCTTCTTTTTTCTGCTATTGATTTCTTAAATTTCTTTATCGATCTATTTAATGCTGGATAAATCATCTCTAATCTATATATGTACATACATGAATCTCAACGTGAAAGACTCATAATGAAATGTGTACACTGAATGCATGCATATTTATTATCATTTATTGTTTTTTGTCATTTTGTTTTGTTGGTAAAAAAAGAATACTACAGATTGATTATTATCCAGGATGAATGCTTATAATTGAGTTCCCGAAGTGAGATTAATTTGTTGATCTCAAATAGCTGAATGGATCTTTGAATATGTGTCTTTTGTTTATGATGCTGCAGGGTGGCTGACAATGTTTGTGTTCGATTTGGATAAAAAAATAGCACATTTGTCACATGTTTTTCTAGTAGTGAGCATGTATAATTAATAAACAAATATATGCCAACTTTAAAGTTTTATTTTTTTTAAACTTCTTGAAAGTATACATCGATAGACGCTAGTTTTCATATGTATGTAGATATAAGTGATTAAAATCAAACTTCAATCTAGCCAATATTGATAGGAAAGAATTAATATCGGCGGTAGGCGTCCATCAAACAAAACTGTATGAGGCCAGAATAACGAAAAAGAGACAGAAAGCCTAAAAGTTAGGCATAAGCCCTCCTCCCAAATAAAATAATAAAATAATTGTATCTTACGTGTTTGTAAGTGTAAGAACATTAGATATTGCTGGGCAGGACGATGGCTGGAGTTAGAGCTGAGTGGCTTCCCCTGAAAGGGGCGACTACAAGCTCGAAAATATGAAGTAAATAAAAATACCTATCCAATACAAAAAAAGCTGTAAAATATTACATTTGTACACAACTATGACATGAATTTAAGATATATTAATTGCACTGTTTTTCTACACAAATATGACAACGACGTGCTTTTAAGATACCTTATATTAAGTGTCACTTATAACTCTGTCAAAAAGTAAAGTAAAGTTACCCTTTTAGACCTTGTGGTCTATAGGGCAGATGATGTAATGGTCATCTGTTTCTGTGGCCTACGGTTAACGAGGGTGTCATGTGGCCAGCACAACCCCAATTCATGTCAGGTACTCATTAGAGCTGGGTGGACTCAGAGGCGCTCGAGGATCCCGAAATTAAAAATCCAAGTCTTCGCTAGGATTCAAACCCAGGTCCCCGGTTCGGAAGCCAAGCGCTTTACCACTCAGCCACCGCGCAAATTGGCAAATAGTTCTTCCTCGCGTCCTTTTCTCGAATGGATCAATAATCCAGTGAAAGGAAGAGAACCATTGAATACAACTCTTGCTGATTAAATTGCCGAGTTGCTGTCCCCTTCCCAAGACCTGTCCTGAAGAAATTTAAAAATATATATATAAATTATTTTTATTGATTACAGAAACATCCTAATTGGTAGTAAGTTTCCCCTTCGAGATGTACTTTTATAACCAATGACAAATGCCAAGGTCACTACTTGAGAAAAACAAACACAACTTATTAAACTTGAAGAGATTCCTTACTAGTATAGTTCAGTATTTTATACATTGGTCCAATTTTACATTTTAGTTTTCTGTCCTGATATGTCTATATGTCTAGTGATTTTACAAATTTTTTAGCGGCCCCAGAAAGGGGATTAGCCACTATTAGTTTTGTGTGGTCTGTCAGTGCGTCCGATTTTTAGATCTCATAAATTAGAAAAGAAAATGAAAATAGACATCAAGATATTTTAGACGTTTCAAAGTTCTGATGCCACGGCTCCTTTTTTTTTTTCAAAAGTGAGCCATTTAATTTTTAAAATTAACTAAGCAAGAAGATTTTTCATAAAAATACACCATTTTAAAATGAAAACTTCAGGAGAAGTAATTTTTTTTTTAAAGGCAACATACTTCTTCATTAATAACTCAAGCTTCATCTATAGCTCTGTGAGATTGATTTCCGTTTTACAACGATGCTGGTTTGGTCGCGTAATCACGCACACTATTGCCGACAGAGTTTATTTAACGTCAACTATCAACTTAAGATCTTTTACCAGTGTCATGTGTGTCAATGAGTCTTGGAACCAGCGCTGTCAGACGTCTGCTCTATAACCTAACTGTTGGAAAACAGTGGAAGAGCAGTAGAGCAGTATGACTTGTGAAACAAAATACAAGAAAAACATTTAAAATGCTGTTTTGAAAAGACATTGCATCCTTATAAAGCGAGTGTTTTTTTTTTCTCTAGAACTAATGATTGAAAAACAATGGAACCTTCCCCCCCCCCCCCCCTTTACCTCCGAGAAAGAATCTTGGTTAAGGAAATGTAAAGACCTACTACACTTAATAATATTTCCAATGATGGGTCTTTAGATCTAGACTTAGAACATTCGTAAATTCCCGAACACCGTCGGAACACGATATTCCTTTCGACAACGCGGTAGTCTTTTCAAAACCGGTGTTGGATCTAGATCTAGACCTGGTTCTTTAGCCAAATTAAATTTTTTTTTAAATTTTTACTTTGAAAAATTATAACGGTAACGGTAATGATAACAGTTTTTATAGTGTGGCCAACGAGCTAGTAATTCTTTTCTCAGCGCTAGACATCAACTGTTAAATTTATATGAAAATTGTTAGAGCTGTTTTGAGATCAGCGTCCAGGTTTCTTCCTCCATAAGGTTGTAACTTGAGTAGAGGTACTGCAAAAAAAAAAATAATAATAATGTGAACACACTTTTATTCAAATCATAAAACACCAAGTGCAGTGGAGCAGTAGTATGCACCTCCCTAAACCTCCGCCTTCGTGTTTTTAAGAGACATTCGACTGATAACACCGGCTGTGCGCGCGTGATGTCACGAGAGAGCCCAGATTCCAGATGCTCACAGCAACCACTGACCAACTCTTTGTGCTCTGGCATCAAACCATAAGCCATGGACCTCTGATCTGGCAATACACGCGTTACAATCTTTGCACTTTACAATAGGGAATTTTCTTGAGTGCGTGTTAGTGTGTGGCCTCTGGAATAGTAAATTCAAAACGGTATTTTTTTTTACAACTCAATAATTAAGATCTGTAAATTAAAACCAACAGTAGCCTATAATTGAGTCAACGTATGTTAAGAAATGCCTAACTCTTTGGTTATATATTAAACTGAAATCACCTTTTTTTTTGTATTGTGATTCATTCACATTTCAATTGAGCTGCTAATACTGCAGGTATAAATATGAATCTATGTTACACGCGACCAGCTTTTACGGCTGTGGAAGTTTTATAACATTTCACGAGAACAACTATTACAGTTATAAAGACTTATATCTATATGCCGCTTAACGTATAGGTATATAGCACCATTTCATTAGACAAGCTATTAGTGTTCATTAAAGTATATGTCTATATTTCACAAAACCAGCTATCACGGCTGTGGAAGGTGTACAACTATATAGTTCACGCGAGCAGCTATTACAAGTGTGTTAGGTATAGAGTCATATATATACTTGTTTAAAATAATTATCATTGCTTGTATTAGAAAAAATTTAATTCTATATCCTGGTATCTTATGGTCAGCTCAAATACTTATATTTTATATTATAAAATATAATACTGCTTGGAAAAAAACGTGAACTAATAGTCTATACCAATTGTGAGAAATCTAATCTGGTTTCTTAATATTTTGTTATGTAAACATCCGCGTTGCAGCTCAGATATTAAGTATCTATTCCAAGAAAACAAGCCCTAATAAAATCACTACACTGATGGACTTTAATGTAGACCCACATTGTTAAAACACCTGATGCTGGATTACCTATAAAGTCTCAACTCCTTGACACATAGATGTCATTGGTTAATAAGCATGACTAAATGCATGACGCGTAGGACGTAATCATCTTCTTTTTTGAAGTAACGTCTGTATTATATAAGATAAGATAAGAAGTATTGCCACTTACAGAGTACGCAAGGTAAGACCAGTCTAATGTTTTTTTCACAACTTATTGATCCTAAACTGGCTCTCTCAGACTTCGCAACTTGAATACCAAATCAAGACCTGGGGGTCAGACAGCTTATGATGTTAATTTTCACCACATCGGTTTCTTTTTACTGGCTAAACGTGTATTCGTAATCGACCGGGTACTTTGATAGACTTTGGTAACCCTCTTAAGTATGTCGTAAAGCTGGTGTCATAAACATTACTAAAAACTTTTTGCACAATACTTACGACACAATCTCGTATTTTTATATTACCAAAATGTATAGAACTTTCTGCTATTGACAGAGGGATAGTAATAACCAATTCAGCTTACTTAAAATTGTATGTTACTGTCACTTGGAGTACGCGCCAAGGTTGCTAGAGAAATGTGAACAGGAATTCTTGCTTCTAGTAACTGCTAGTTTCTACACAGAAGTGTAAATAATGTTCATGAGATAATTCCTTTCTGTTACCATACATTTTGAAAAAGTTTGATTTCTAACGGAGTTTGGATAAATATAATAGACAAATTTGGCTTATATAGACTTTGAAAAAATGTCAAATAACAGTGAAGCGAAAGTCGTATACAGGCAAAAATCAAAAGGCAGGCGACTCAAAGGCAGACCTAGAATGCGATGGATTGATGATGTGGATGCAGATCTGCAACATCTTGGGATTAGGGCGTGGAGACGAAGGGCCCAGGAAAGATCTGAATGGAAGGATGTGTTGAAGCAGGCCAGAGCCCTCCATGGGCTGTAGCGCCACTGGGATGGATGGATGGCTAAAGGTTCAGTTCATTGAGTCTGTAAGTCTTAAGCTTCAAGATAAGTCTACTTCTGCGGATTTATTTTTGAATTAGAGCTATTTTATGTGTTTTTACATAAAGTACAGTATGTGTTTTTTTGTTTTAGGAAGGCAACTCTGACTATTCAATTATTCTTTTTCGAAAGGAGTTCTTCGCCAATACTAGAATTCACGGGTTACAAGTGTATACTTGGTCTTGAGATATAACTTCTAAAAGTTCAAAAAAAAAAAATTGAAATGCAGTCATAAGAAAAAAAGAGATTACTATGTTTAAATAAAAATCACCCATTATGTTGTGATTATCACATGTACAGTGAAGGAAAAAAAAGGGATTTTAGATCGCTTCCGATAGTTGTAATATCTCTATTAAAGCCTGGAAAACTTGTCAAAAGACGAATAATGAATGCCCTGGAGACGAATCGCTTTGATAATGATCTGTTCGCTAATGAAGAAACTGATCTATCTTTGGAATGACCTAGTGTATTCACCTAATAAAATCATCGTTTATCCATTACGAGATCCACCTAACTCCTTCCATTCTTAAATGGTAACTTTTTCCCCTGTGTTTTTTCTTTCTTACGGTCTTCCGTCCCTCTTTCAGCCCGCCGCCGATGGCGTAGTTGATTTTAGCTTCCAATGGAAGTCGAATTTTTAATTGAAAATGTTCATACACTTTTGATTTGATTCTACATTTAACTTTATGTTACATTCTATCTGATTCTAACAGATCTATGTATTTAAACAGAGTTTCGCAAGACTCAAGGGTCACACATTATAACTAATGGCACTTGAAGTTGGCTCTTTTTTATCATTACAAAAATAAAATTACAAAGTTGTTAGAAATTTATTTGAATTTTGATCCAGTTAAATCAATTTTATGACCACAGCGTAAAGCTTTAAATAAAGAGACGTCGTTTTAAAGTAAAAGTCAAAATGTAAAGTTCCTATTTTAGAATTTGTGGTTTAAAGGGCAGATGATGTGAAGGTCCTCTGTTTCTGTGGCCCACGGTTAACAAGGTGTCATGTGGCCAGCGCAACGACCAACCACATTTACTTTACCCCAACTAATGTTAGGTACCAATTAGTACTTGGTGGACTCAGAAGCGCCCAAAGATCCCGAAATTAAAAATCACAGTCTTCCCCAGGATTCGAATCCGGGACCCCGATTCGGAAGCCAGTACTTCTTTGTTCGTCTTTTAAGGATGACCATCAATACCGTTTTTGAGAGAGGTGACTGCAAGTAATATTCATCCAAATCGTCCTTTGAAGAAGATATAAAGGTACTTCATCTTTTCCAATATGATGCAATCCGTCTTTCTTATATCAGAACCGAGGAATTTCTTCCGCGTTGCGTACCATCGTTCTAATGATGTTTTCTAGGTGACCAAAACTCAGGTTTATTTCAAGGCATATTGCTTAACACAACGATGATCTTACAACAATTATACTCATTACAGACTACAGAGTTTATATGCTTCGAAAGCCCCTCACATTTAAGTATCGACCCGCAGGCCCACAGTCAGAAATATTTGGGCCCCAGACAATTGGTGTGTGCCCCTTTGCTTTACCACCTATGCCAAAACCTTTCAAATACCTATACAAGATGCTCGAAATATAGCATTTAAAAAGCATTTCCTTTTGTTGAGTCCCTGGACTAGAATCGTCTTTACTCCCTCCTCCCACTCGAATGAGGGTCTTCGGACCGAACCTCTAAGTTTTTATTAATCTCTTTAGAATTTCTATTTTTACAAACCTTCAATTAACTAACAATTAATGAACATAAATTATTATGTTTTACACAGGAAAAGGGATCTTATTCCTGTAGTATTGAGATATGTGGGAGTCAATTTGCGTTTTTTTTTCACTTATATAAGCTTTGTTTTTTTTTTTTCAAAATATATATTTTCTTTAATATTTTTTTTGTTTGTTTATTGACATGCAAAAGTTTGAGAATCACTGAGTTAAAGAATCCAATAGTTAATATAGCACAGGAATGTAGATATTATGTTCCACAACCTCCTCCCCTTTATTTTCTATCAAGATTTCCCCCTGAAAATGAAATCTCTCGTATCCCTATGTGTCATATGCACTATTATCCATGAATAACTTTCAGATGCTACAAATTTAATCTAGATATTAAAAGAGCACAATTATTCTTTTATATTTCCATAGGATTGATTAAAGCAGTTATATACTTTTTTTATTTTATTCTCTAACGACATCCTTTTTCAATTGCTTTTATTGCATCATTCTGACACACACAACAAACCCTCTCGACACTCTTACACTGACACACTCACACACGATGAAACATACTAAAACTTGTCTTCGAGTCCTAAGTTTATTGAGTATTCCCTGTGGCTACGCAGCCTCAACTGCGACCTACATGTTTTGCCACATTCAGCGCAGGCATAACCACTGTCCTCGATCTAAAGGTGTACTATGGTGTCACGTGGCCAGTACAAAAGACTGACAGACCTGACTATATATATATATATTGAGAACATTCGAATTACATACGTTTGTAATGGGCATGATCGTCTCAATGTCATCTTGATGTTAAAAAATCTTGCCGCGGACCTTTTTTGTGACACGACAGTCCTTTACAACAGTCGAGAGAATTTCGAACATTATGACACTGGAAATTCGAGAGGAATCACGTTAGCGGAGATGTTTTGAAATGCTGTTTTCCAGACGCCTCTAACGAAACCATTTGACAAGGTCCTTATTAAAAAACAAAACGATGATTTAAAATATTTTAATGTGTTAAAAATTGGTAGGAACATGATTTAACTTGGTTAGTATCAAACTGCAATGAAAATACTTTTCCCCTTGAAAAACAAGTTGTCCGCCGCTCCATTGTCAAGACTTCGAGCCCCCTGGGGGGGGGGGGGCGGGCCCCACAGTTTGAGAAACGCATAAGGTGTTGAGCTCTAGCACTTTATAAACTAGGGCAATAATGTTGTCTATGCTTATGTTATAAAAGCTTGAAAATGAAAGAGCAATCATTTAATGTCCGAGAAAGAGCGAAGAATTCATTTATAAAACTCAGAAGTAGGATCCAATGAAGTCCTTTCATTTTTTGGACATCTTTTGTACCATAGAATAGGTTATTTCTGGAACTAGTGGAACGACACTAGACACCCGTCCCTTGCCTGTGGGAGGGGGATTTCAATTGGGGGAGGGAGAATGAGCCCCGAACTCCCTCACCATCAGCTACGCTTTTGATTGATGTTACAATGCTACCTGGTTCAAACCCTGCCCCTACATTTCTGAAGGAACGTTTAAAAACTTCAAAAATCAAATCACAAATCAAATCAAAAATCAAATCAAAAATCAAATCAAAAATCAAATCAAAAATCAAATCAAAAATCAAATCAAAAATCAAATCAAAAATCAAATCAAAAATCAAATCAAAAATCAAATCAAAAATCAAATCACAAATCACTCAGTAACGGCCGATCTCATATTGTTCTTTTGTGTACACGCTTTCAAAACTTTTCAAAAATCACTTGCGACACAGCCAGTTAATTTATTTAACTTAAAACTAATATTCACGTGTAGTGAACATTTAAAAATACAATCTTTGATGCAAAAGACTAAACTGAACTCGTTCGACCTTTCCATGAGTTTGTCAAGTACATTGACTTGCTCCAGTTCAAAGACAGTATGGTAGAAAACATTGACACGGACCAATTATCTAGTAAAAAAAAAGTCAGTCGGATACTGACAAGTTCGATTTGGAAAAGCGTCAATACTTTAAGGGCAGTGGTCAAGACATCATTTGGGAATCCCCACAAGACATGAGATTGAGTAGGCGTTTAAGTGGGTGAGCGCGTCACACGTCATCGCCATATGAACGCCTGCTCTCTTAATTAAACTATTGGCAACAAAAAAACATTCAAAATAGTTTCAGCATCGAATTGTGGGTGGAAACGTGAGAGGGCAAATGACCCCAATTATATGGTCATTTTGTGGGGTAAAACGCCACTCCAATCTTTTTTTTTAAATCAATAATTTATAGCATCATTTGAAACAGTAATTACCTAAGAAGTTATCTGAGGTAGTTATGTATTAATGTATTGATATGAGATAACTATGTCAGGATTAGTTTGAATCTTTTAAAAGTGATTAAACCTGAAGTAAACAAAAATACACTCTCATTTCATTATTCTGTCGTGTCTGTTTTTATAACTATTAAAGAAGAAAGTTTTTTTCTCCTGAAAAAAGAACACACATAGCTAATTAACATGTTCTTTTGAAGAGTACTTCAGTGTTTCTTTAATTTGAGGTATTTTAACACGTAGTTTACCTCAGCGTAGTAACACAACTCAGAAAAAGGTCACGTGAAGGCTTTTTATCATCGTCTGCGTGTGTCTGATAGAAAACACTAAAGGCTTGATATAATCTTGACAAGGATTCCAAGTTTTTTCTTCACTGCTGTATTCATATACGTTAGCAAAAATTCTCCAAACCCCCCCCTCCCTTTTTTTTTTATCCGAAAAAAACCAACAAAAAAACAAAACGTTTTCAAAAGACAGAGTACTTCCTGTAGGACTTTTTGTCACTTTTCTCTTAAAAAGTAATGAATGATAGATTTTAAAAAAATTGAATATTTTTAGCCCGCCCCAATCCTCTCTTCCCCGAATAAAAATGTTTAAGTGCATGTATAAATAACTCAAGACTACATAAAATTCTAGTGATAGACTAACAGATTCAGATTTACGAGATAGTTTGCATAATGCATTTATTTCTTAAATGAATACACGCAGGAATACCCGGTGACATACGTTTGTTTAGACCTCCAGACCAAATTTAATTTTAAAGATTATTATATTTTGAAAAAACATAATGGTCAAACCAGAGTTTTCCCAGTGTGGCCAAGTAGCTTTATTATTTTCAAAAGATACATGAACTTTCAAATTTCTAGAAAACAACAGCGAAATAAAAACAAACAACAACAACAAATAAACAAGAGACATCAAACAAGAAAAAGCCACAACGTCCAACAAGCAAGCAATAAACTCAAATGACATCACACGTTGTGGGCTACTATCTTGTGTGACTTCACATCTAATTCATTCATTAGTCCACATTAGCCACAGAACATTACAGGTTAACAATACACCACACAAAGACTTTTACTGTTGCAAATGACACATTTATTCCTAACTGGGAAGTCTGTCGAGTATTCTTAGACGTCGCTTTTTATCTATCATCCTAAACAACCTTTTTCTACGCTATCGCCATATCGCTCTTCTTGTTTGCCTAGTCTACTACGTCATTCGTCTGTCTTACTACGTCACTACTTTTACCGTTGCTTAAAACAATACACACTATATTTGTCTATCGAAACTAACATACTCTTTAAACTAGTACATAACAATCAAACATTTGCTGAGAAGTAATCTTTCCAAGCAAGTGTACCTCAACAAGAACATTGCAACATTGACTAGTTTAAAACTACAGTTGGAGTAAGAAAAGGCCGCCAACACTTACTTTCCAATATCTTTTATCTGGACCAAAGCCCTGGACCATAGCCCCCCAATATCGACACTGTCATCATGGCCTCACACAACATAAAGTAGTGCTATGGCACCCCTGCAATAATGCGGTGGGTACCGAGTCACATAGGTGTGACTAGCAACACTACTGCAGACTCCTTGGCCCACCAGGGAGGGCAAATTCCACCCACTGAACAGGCTGCAAGCTTTCATCCTGCTCTGGCTATAATAAAAAAAAAACAAAAGGAAAAGTGGCTTTGGTGCTGGGACAAATCCCAAAAAAGCCCGTGGAGTCAGGGAGCGCACGAGGCGTCCTGAACGCACTTCGCCGTGGTGGAGGCTGTCCAGGCCTGAGCAAGCTATTATAGCAAAAATTCTCGACCTGTATGGTCACGTGTGTGCACTACGCAAGACAGCAGGGTTTCTGTTCAGGGTTTTTGCAAGATAGAATTTAAGTCTCTCAAGCCCTCAATCCAATGGAGTTTGATGATGATGATGATCAGTATTGAAGGCGAACAGCTGATCTATTGTCTCAGATACGGGAAGCAAACCTGAACTACACAGCAGCACTGGCAAAACTCAAAACGTATGGAAAAACAAAGGAATAGTTCTCCACACTAAAAATCAGACTGACACGCTCTCTGTCCTCAGGCACATTGTAAAAATCCGAGGTATTATTTACAGAGACCCCCATCACAAGTGTAGAGATTAGAAACAGGATTAATTCAGCTATTGGACCCCACGATGACCTGCTATCTACTTAAAAAAAATCGCAAGTTTAAACTCTATGGCCATACCACACGGTTCTCAGGCTTCCTTTATGGAACAGTACCAGGAAAAGATAGAGACAGAGAAAGCGATGGGAAGACAACATAAAAGAATGGACGGGCCTGTCTTTGAAGAAATTCTATCCGAGGCAAAAAAACAAAAAACAAAGAGGAATGGAAAAATACGGTCAACAGATCTTGTGTGGTGCCCCAATAGTTTAACAGAAGGTGAAGGTGAAATCGTAATAGATCTAGTAGTCTCCCTTATTAAAATATGTATATAGTACTAGTAAGTACTACTCTTACTGTTCACATATAAATGCGCCACAACGGAAGCTGTTAGCTATACTATAGTTTAGAAACCTACTAGTGGTCACTTAGACAGCCATGACTCCACTTTTCCAGTTCACCGTGAACCTCGTCCTCCACCTGCCCGCTGGCCAGTCAATGTCGTGTTCACGTGGACATGTCAGGTGACTTGCTTTGTTCTCCTCACCTTGTCCGCTCGTCATGTTTTCTCTTTTGTTGTGCAAGCCAACAATAATTACGGTCATCGATTATCACCAGAGCCCAGCTTGCGCCAGGGGCTGTTTAGAAGGACGAGAAAAAAACATGATTATAGAATACGAAGTGTAATTAATAAAATTTACACGTCATTTTTTTTATCCTATCCTCCCCCCCCCCCAACAAATTTTTTAAAAATCCTTTACTACTACAGCAGTGGCCGACCTTATTCGGCCAGGTGATAGATATTTTTTTCCGGCAAACTTGTCATTGCAAGCATTGTCGAGTCCAAGGAATCGAACCTTTGAGGCTCAAGTTTTAAGTGGAATGAAAACACCGTGCCACGGGCCAGATGTGGTCTGTGGGTTGTAGTTTGGGCATCAATGGTTGGTTGCCTGTTATGTGTAATTCGCGCTGGACTGTCGTTCGGTCATCTCGACGGTCCCGGGTTCATATCCTGCCCGCTGTCATCTCCAGTCTTCCTGCAAGAGGTTTGAACTAGGATGTAGATTATCTTCAAGTCTGACGGAACACCCGAAGCATGTCAAACATTTTACAAACAAACTTGATTTGCAAGCTTCTTGATGTTCATTCAGAAATAAAAATATTTACTTATTGCCCTAATCTCCTGCAGGGCGGCAGGGAGTTACATCCGGTGGAGTTTGCAATTAAGACCATCGTGCCCACAATCCGAAGTGCATACCAAACGACCATGCAGCAACAAGAACTATTACGATGAATACGGTAAATTAGCCTTCACCTAGCCATGACCGTATTGCCGTTACAATGAGCATTTATTATTATATGAATAACATAGCATGACTTAAAGAGCATAGATAAGGCAAAGCAATGTCTTCGCTTCCGAGGATGAGTGTAGTGTTTCACATAACTAAGGAATCCCGTTATGACCTGCAAATTTTTCTGGATTTAATGCTAACAAAGCTGTTGTCAGCCGGGTGTCTATTTTTTTTTATTTACATCTTCGCGTGTCTTCTACATGGGCTTTCATTGCGGTAGATATTGCACATTTAATACACATTAAACTCAGACGTAGTGAATTGACGTGTCCAAAATTCTTTAAACAAGTGTTTCCCAAACTGTGTTCCTCGGGACCCTAGTGTTCCACCAGGCCTGAATAGATGTTCCTCAAACAACTGGATTGATTAACTAAAAGGCCACCACGTGAATTAATCTCTCTAAAAAAAAAAAAGAAAAGTTTTCCTCTAAATACTCAGAATGTGCGAAGTTTTCGTTAAGGAAACTGTTTGAGAAACACTGCTTCAAACAAACAATTAACACCTAATAAATCTTTGTTGTAATCTTTGTTTTTTCTTGATAATAGTTCTTCCATACTGACTAGATGTTTGTGTCTTTGTTTAAATTCTCGGTGCCCAGTTCAAACAAATAGCCTCCAAAAAGGGCATTGAAACAAATAGCCTCCAAATAGGGCATTGAAACAAATAGCCTCCAAATAGGGCATTGAAAAAAATAGCCTCCAAAAAGGGCATTGAAACCTAGCCCGTCCTAGTCCCTTCTTCGTTTGTAAAGTGCGAGTTTCATTTCTGAAAATTCACAAAGACACGTAAACAGCCACAATTTTCTGGCTTGATGGTAAGACTTTTTTTTTTTGGGGGGGGGGGGGGGGGGTTCAGTAACCAGAAGTATTAGTAAAGAGTGAACGTATATATTTTAAGAGGACTCGTGAGATTTTGTCTGAGGATTTGATGTTTGAGGATAATATCCTATGTTAATAAGCTATTTTCAAAAACATGTTACATATCCCCAGCATCTATAGCTGGAGCGCACAAAAGTGATAATATTCTATTTTATAATTATGTTGTATAAATAAACTTCATGTCTGCTGATGTTAGACTTAGTTGGTATATCATAGTTAGCTACTTAATGCACGTATAAATTAATCATAGACCATGCACAACTTACGTGGAGTAGCTATTCATAATATTCGCTTATATATGGACCAGGAGGAGTGATGGCTGAGCGGTAAAGCGATTGGTTTCCAAACCAAGGGCCGGGTTCAAATCCTGGTGAAGACTGATTTTTAATTTCATGATCCTTGGGCTCCCCTGAGTCCACCCAGCTCTTATGGGTACCTAATATTACTTGTGGAAAGTAAAGGCATGGTCATAGTGCTGGCCACATGACACCCTTTGTTAACCGTAGGCCAGAGAAACAGATGACCTTTACATCATCTGCCCTATAGATCACAAGGTCTGAAAGGTTAACTATATAAAGATCCAGAGTTACATAGCTTAAATTACAGTGTGATAGTTTCAGGGTAGCAGTAAACATAAACCACCAGTTTAGAAGAAGTCTTGTGGGCACGAGAATTACAGAATATTTGAAGGGTTAACAGGAACTTTATCTCAACCCTATTAATGTATGGCCGAGTAGTATACGCCTCATAGATACCTGTCAAGGGGTCTCAAGTTTCAATCCTGATTAGAGCCTTCGCAAATTCTGTCCACTGTGCTTGATGAAGCTCAGAAATTCGCACTTTTCTAATTATTGCTATTATCTTCCAGAGGATTTAGGAGAAGAAAAAAAAAGCAATTTCTTGTTTGTCTGTTTTAAAAATCAGTAATGCTTGTGTTCCAGCTGTTCTATGTTCTAATAAATAGAATTAAGTTAATAAGCTCTGAACAACTGTCGACTTTGTCAACTAAAATTGAATGTGATAACACTATAATTGAAAGAAATTTATTCCGCAAACAATTTTGTGTTCAGTTGAAGCTAGAAGAAAACTTTGAAATAACGGATAATTATAAAATTGAAATCTCTTCAAGAAGAATATATAGCCGTCACTCTGCTTATTAGATGCAAACTCGTGCCGCTTAATTACAAAGTCATCTATTTGTTACCTTGTTATTATCCGAACCTCTGAATTGTGACATTTAATGGCTGATTCTATTTTAAGTGGTAATCAATGCTTCGTAGAGAATAAAAGTCATATGATAATAGCTTCCAAAGATAATGATGTTAAACATTTTGATGTGTTATGGCTATTAAACTCAATAATGACATACATATAGAATCTCTAATCTGTCCCTTGATTTTCGTCGTTGGGGGTGCTCTGACAGTTCGCGTCACCAAAGTCCTCCACCTTTTCCCCGTCAGCAGCTGTTTTTAACAGGGACATCAACAGAGAGGTGGCCGGTCAATTCTTTTAGCTTATATATGTTAATGAAGACAGACGCAGAAGACAGAATGAAAATTTAAATAAATCAATAACCACAACGCTTTGTATGCACGAGATGCGGGAAATATGCATGTCGAAACTGAGTCTCCATTGTCATGTAAAAAACACTGCACGCATCTTCAATATTCGGAATGAAGACATTGTCATTATTAGGCATTAAAATGGATACCGATGATTAAGGAATACTGCAGCATATCATATGCTTTATATTTTGAAAGAAACATTAACTTTTTATGATCAGCTTCCGGCGAGCATACGAAGCTCAATCACGTGGGAGTTGGGAATCGAAATACCAGGGACAGCAGGTGGACAGATTTTTCTTTCCTTTGAGAGACAAATGTACTGGGTCGATTGTTAGCGGTATCTTATAGAACAGCGGTTCTCAGAATTTTCGTTTTCGTGTAGGTGTGGCTACTGCCCAAAATGCGGCTGCCTTAACTGTTAAATTATTTTTGTTTATAAGCCTACCAAGCTTTTGCTAATAGTAATCAGAATATAAATATCTGATCTGTATGTTGTATCTTAATTTTAGAAACTGAACAGTGCCAAATCTTTAGAGCCTATATTGAAATCACGAAACAATGTACAATTCTGTTTTGTGTAATGCAAATTTCTTTTCATAATTAAACAATTTTTAAAATTAATGACTTCCATTAAGTTATCGCATATTTACTATATTCATGATATTTACTTGTGAGACAATTTAAAAAGCATGACGGAACATGAACATCAATTTTCTCTAGAGCAGACAGAATGGCAACAAAACTGTTACAACAGTCTGTGCAAATAAACCAAACTCAGTGTTGAGTTTCTTTAAATTAAGCGATATCAGGAGTCATTCTTTGCAAGAGTACAATGAATGCTATCTTCTTTATCAGGTCTGATCTCTGTTTTTAGATTTGATAATTGATTGGCTGGAAAACTCTGTTTCGTAACGTTATGTTGGAAATGGAAAAGCTATTACTACTTCAACAACGTATTTGGTAACAGTAACTCCTTAGCAAAAACCCACCATACAAGAAGTCTTAACGGTTACATAGTTTTGTATTTGCCAACAGAGTCAAGAGTCTTAAATAACAATGTGAGCTAAGCTATCACAATTACGTTTCAACTTGTTTGGCTATATAGATTCGCCTTATAGATGCAATCGATTCATTCTTTAACTTTTGAAGTAAAACTTCGGGAAAAAAAATCAACATTATAATTTCTTTCGTTTGTTTTAGATCCATGTGTTGTTTCATAATGAAAATATTCGCTGAAATCAAATAGACTATAAAAAGCATGTTTATTCACTAATTATTCACTAAAATAATGCTTTTCAAATACGCTACAAAGAGAGTAAATATTCACCATAGAAATAATAGGTATCATTGAGTAATGACGTAGAGTTGCATGGGTTAGGGTTAGGGTTCTTGCCGAAAGTGGTAATGAATAAATACCTAAGCACTAAAATGCTTCCTACTGGCATGCGTCTTAAATAGCCTCTGACAACCAGTTCAACACCTTGCTCTCACGTTTTCGTTGACAGGGAAAGTGGCCAAGTCGAGTCACTGGTGCCTAAACCAGTAAGCTTCGAGTAGGAGGGTCTCGTTTGCCATCACTGGCTATCCGGCTAATAGAAAGAAAACTCTGAATTCATACTCCTGCTGCCTTGCAGTTATAACCATACACGGGAAAGGCTTCAGGAGTCAACTCTGAGGGGCAACAAAAAAAAGGAGCCTGGTAGATATTCTGACGCCGCTGACCCCAAAATGTATCTCACTTGCCATTACTTTGTATAGATCAGCTGTATGGAGAGGGGGAACTGCTGTTTGGGCAGCAATCGTACCAACCATAGCTAATGCCCAGGCATTCATCTTATTTCTATGAGATGATCCATGGTTGCATAGTGACCGAAGGAGGCCAGCTACGAGGGCAGCATCACCCACAAAATGTCATCAAGTCCGAAGTAAAAGAGATTCTCTGCGGCTTCATTAAGCTCTATGAGCACCGGACAGGTTCCTTAAACTTTATGGGCTTATGTTTAGACGAGCACCAACTAATACCCGAGTTAGGTTGGGCATTACGACTTAAGCTCTCCTTTGAAACATCGCATTCTAAAACATTTACTCGACAGCAAAAAACAACAACAATCAAACTAACAAAGAGAACCAAGTTATTGAACAAAACTATAATAAAGGTAAATACTATTGTTTGAGACATCCACCCTTTAGAAAACACGAACTGATGGTTGCAAATAACAAAAAAAAAGTTGCACCTTAATCTTACCACAAAATCTTTACAACTTAAAAATTTCAAAGCGATATTTTTAAACACGTTCAATCCATTTAGGGTTGTCATAACATTGGCATAAAGTAACGTTCTCCTCCGAAAGACGAAAACACGTTGGGTTTCTGTCCCATGCTCCACATAGAGCACTGTCAAAATAAAGAAGTTTGTTAAAAAATAAATCCACATTTGTCCCACACCATTGGCTCTAGCCACTACAGAGACAGGAGACTTGAGGGATTATAAAATCTTTACCAGGTCCTATCGCAATCAGGGCATAACAAATCTATATTTCAAAACAGCTAATCGATACAAGAAACACCTATACGGATTTTGTGAGTAAAAAGCCTGGGGTTACATGAGAGCTTATTAAATTAGATTGACCATGGGATGTATAAAGATGAATGAGCTTGCATGTGCATATTGATGTGTGAATATGTTTACATCTGGCCGTCAAATACAAAAATTCCACATCATTAAGGTTGACTAGTGCGCTGAACGTTTTTTTTTAATGTTTGGTGTTTAAATGAGGGTAAATACGCCCCATATTTTACATAAACATCAGACCTTTGACGAATCGGGGGGGGGGAGGGGCTGTAGGGGCGATCGCATCACAAGATGTGTTCGCCCCACCCCCTCCACCCAATCGGCTAACAGGGGGACGACATAATATAAAGATCATGATGTCGAATGTCAAAATGCCGGGACACGTAAACAGGTCAAGTCCCCGGGCCCCCAAATCCCCACTGTATGCTGTTAATGTTCAATAAGGAGTCTCTCCTTCTTTACTTTTGTATAGGATCATATCAAACTCTTTCATGTCTCTACTCACCAATGACTTGAATTAGCTTAAATGACGTCATTGCCTTGGCCCAAGACTGAGATGGCCAGTCATTATTTTGTCCGTGTCTAGTGTAGACGTTCAAACATATTAGAGTTTATAGATATCCATTACCTCATTAACTGTTCATATTATCTGGTTCCAAAGTGAATTAAATAATAGAATTTAATGTCTTTTTTTTGTTGAAAATTTGCAGACTGGATGTGCTAACGATTTTACACCCCTCCCCACCCTCACAAAGATTTCGTGCTAGTTAAGTAAGTAAGTAAGCTGCTCAAGTGACCGACATCAGAGAACTGACTCCTAAAAAAGGATGAACTACATTTTTTTAATTGTTTCTGTTTCAAAGAGAGTAAATAAATTATGTTTTGATGCTTAAAGTTAGTGACTAATATATATATATATTCTCATTCCTTCGTCTGCTCAGATGTTAAGGCAGCAAATATAATCTACCGACCGTCTTCATCCCTCTCTGTCTATTGCCTTGTATAGAATCTCTGGCCCGCCGAATTTTTAATGTTGTCTTCCCATCACTTTCTTTTTTTTTTTGGTGCAGTTATATGGAGGAAGGTCTTTGCAAGCTCTGAGGACCTTGTGAAAGATCAGATAGATAGATTAGATAGATAGATTAGATAGATAGATTAGATAGATAGATTAGATAGATAGATTAGATAGATAGATTAGATAGATAGATTAGATAGATAGATTAGATAGATAGATTAGATAGATAGATTAGATAGATAGATTAGATAGATAGATTAGATAGATAGATTAGATAGATAGATTAGATAGATAGATTAGATAGATAGATTAGATAGATAGATTAGATAGATAGATTAGATAGATAGATTAGATAGATAGATTAGATAGATAGATTAGATAGATAGATTAGATAGATAGATTAGATAGATAGATTAGATAGATAGATTAGATAGATAGATTAGATAGATAGATTAGATAGATAGATAGATTAGATAGATAGATTAGATAGATAGATTAGATAGATAGATTAGATAGATAGATTAGATAGATAGATTAGATAGATAGATTAGATAGATAGATTAGATAGATAGATTAGATAGATAGATTAGATAGATAGATTAGATAGATAGATTAGATAGATTAGATAGATAGATTAGATAGATAGATTAGATAGATAGATTAGATAGATAGATTAGATAGATAGATTAGATAGATAGATTAGATAGATAGATTAGATAGATAGATAGATAGATAGATTAGATTAGATATATTAGATAGATAGATAGATAGATTAGAAAGATAGATAGATAGATTAGATAGATTAGATAGATTAGATAGATTAGATAGATTAGATAGATTAGATAGATTAGATAGATTAGATAGATTAGATAGATTAGATAGATTAGATAGATTAGATAGATTGATTAGATATATTAGATGGATAGATAAGATAGATTAAATAAAACAAAAGCTGTGAAGGAAGACATTGAGATATCCCAAATAAACAGAAATGAGAAAAAAACAACACCTCTTTGCCCTTCCTTCAGCTTTAATGAGACTCTGATATTGACTTTAACTTACACCAGTTTTGAGACACCACTATAAGACTACCTGCTGGCTAAGTAAGGTTGAATTTTCGATAAAATAGTAAAATACATTTAAAGCGTTTTTTACCTACACATACAAGCGAAGCTAACCTGACCAAGCTTTCAATCTTAATGATTAGCTGTTGGTTAGGAAAACGAATGTGCTTGTTCAGTCTGCAGTACCTGATTGATTTTTAATCAATACTTTTATCATCGTTTAATCCGTTTCATCGATCTGAAAATAATTTCTTTTCTATAGATATTTTAAATCTTATCTTAAATATTTGTGCAAGAAGGTGGTTCATTTTCGTTATGGTTCATTGATCGCATATTTTTTTTTTTTGTATTCTTCAGACCAAACAATTTCCATGCTAATGTCCAGTTGGAAGCAATGACTGGCGATGACCGTCTCGTGAATCTGACCGCTGACCCAACACTGATTTCGGCCAGCACTTCTGATACCCCGGCTACGTTAAAAGAGCGCCCTAATTCTCAGAGAATGCGAGAGAAAGAAGACGAGACACTTCACGATTACCTCCTGAGAGAGTTGACCATCGACTCCGTTAATTCAGGTAACTGGGACAACATATCCGAAATAAGTTTAAACCCAGTTCCAGCCTCTAATGGCTACAATAGATCTAGTGTCTGGATACACGAAACTGCATCAGTAACCCCTACAAACCATTTGACTCCCCTGAAAACCTTTTCTATTGAAACCTCGGATAAATACTCATCCTGCAACCAAAATATCGATGTGGTCAAGAGAAGACAACCCGTGCTGACAAGATCCGAAATATTTGTCGAATCCTCAACCTTCCATCCCGAGAAGTACGTCCTCAATAACTCTCCAACTAATCCAAACAACGACACAGCCAATCAAAACAGCAATAATGGTGCCAAAACGCCTTCCATTTATTCCATTTCTTCTTCCATTCTAAACATAAGCTCTTTAGCTTCACCAACGAGAGACTCGAACAAACAGAGAGTGGACTCACATGGCGTCGCTCTATTTAGTAACTTACGAGTCGGAGGTGCTAAGCCAGCCTCATTAAGAAAAGTAAACTTCAGTCCTAAAGATGCCTCCTCAGAGCCAACTAAGGCGGTAACATTTCGCTCTGATTTTTCTGACAGTGTTGCTAGTAATTCTCACACTTTTGTTGGATCTGGAAACGACTTAACTCAATCACCGAAACCTTCCATCCTGAAAATCATTTCTCCCACTAACTTAAGAAAATCTCCAGATAACATCTGCCTGGAATATCAAGAAACAGCTCCACAGGTTTGTAGATATAGAGAAATAAATGAATACACTTTATAAATCCCATAAGACGAATGTTAATACATGTATTAAACAGATGTTTGGTAGCTCTGAAAAAGAGCTACCTGCAGTTTTAATGTTTTGTAGTTAATATATATATACCATAGAAGTTTTGTGATGCATTTGGTTATAAAGGTAGACGTCGAATAACGCTTAAGTTTCTTTTAGTAAGTATCTAAATATATTTGGAGCTTTTAAGCTCAGAACTTTACTGCTATCCTTTTTGTAGAGATCCATCTGCCTTTGATAGATGCTAGTCTTTGAATGAAGTCAGTCTGTAATTTAAGTCATTCATTGATTGGAGCTAATTATTGATTGGAGTCAGTCATTGATTTGATTGTTATTAAAGTCAGTCATTGACTGGAGTCAGTCATTAATTGTAATCAATCATTGATTAAAGTAAGTCACTGGAGTCACTTATTGATTTGAATCAATCATTGATTCGAGTCAGTCATTGATTGAAGTCAATCTTTGATCTTTGATGGGAGTTTTTGAATGAAGTCGGAGTCTGATTGAAATTAATCTTTAACGCAACGTGTTAAATATCAAATATCTGAAGAACTAAAAAAAACAACAACACTAGTTTAGAAAAGATAATTATAAATCATGAATACTACATCCTAATAATGCTGTATTGCAGTGTTTCCCAAACTTTTGATATATGTGAAACCTCTTATATAATTTTTGTAACACTGAGTACCCTTGGCCCCCTCCTCCCCAGAATGTACGTGCATGAGAAGAATTTAACGACTGATTTTTAGCGGCCCCCGAAAGGAAAAAGACGCTATTAGTTTTGTGTGAAATGTCTGTCCGTCTGTCCCGTTTAGATCTCGTAAACTAGAAAAGATATTGAAAATCCGACATCACAATATTTTAGACCATTCAAAGTTCTGATGCATCGGCTACTTTTTTTTTTCTGAAAGCGAAAAATCTAATTTTTAAAATCAGTTGTGCAAGCAGTTTTTTAAAGAGAAAAAGCTAATTAGTGTGCATTATAAATTAGACCTAATTTAAAAAGAATATTAATGTTGTAAATGTCATTTTTGTGAATTTATTTTACTGTGGAATGATAATTATTTTTTTTTTTAAAGATTTGATTAAAAGATAGAACCTTTTCAAAACAGTTTGATCAATTATAAGACATCAGTTAGGCCAGGGGAGGCGCGGTGGCTGAGCGGTAAAGCGCTTGGCTTCCGAACCGTGGGTCCCGGGTTCGAATCCTGGTAAAGACTGGGATTTTCAACTTTGGAATCTTTGGGCGCCTCTGAGTCCACTCAGCTCTAATGGGTACCTGACATTAGTTGTGAAAAAGTAAAGTCGGTTGGTCGTTGTGCTGGCTACATGACACCCTCGTTAACCTTAGGCACAAAAACAGATGAACTTTACATCATCTGCCTTATAGACCACAAGGTCTATAAGGGGAACTAGTTAGGTCAGGTTCACATCTAACTTTACATTCACTTTCACCTATCCTTTGATCTGCTAGACCGGGGCACTACACAAGATCTGCTAACCTTCTTTCTCCATTCTTATCTCTCATTTGTCTTTGATATAATTTCATTCGGATGTTCTTTCTGAAAATATTGAAGCCTGCCAGGTGGACCACTTCGGGGGCCGATTTTGAGTTTGTGTTTCCACACAAACTGTCTTTTGTAACCTTGTTTGTTTTGATTTTGTTTATTTTAGGTGAGATTTTAATACTAAACCATCACTTGCCCCAGCACAACCAAGGGGGTTTTGAGTTTAAAAAAACCCTACCAGGGGTTTTGAGTTTAAAACCCCCTACCAGGGGGGTTTGAGTTTAAAACCCCCTACCAGGGATTTTTGCAGTTAAATCCCCCTCTTCTATAAAACAAAACAAAAAAAATGCAAACGACAATCCCCCAAATTTCACGAGCACAGTTTACCGCAATAGGATTGGCTACACTCAAATATTTCCCTTCCCTATTCGATATAAAATCTAAAGCAAACTACAGTCACTTAATTTCAGAGCGTATTCAAGATAGGTTACACATTTCTACCAGTGGCGGGGCTCCATTAATAAAGTGCAGTGAATAGTTATCTGCCGAAATTGAAAAACACTACATGTGGCTCAACAAAGATGGCTAAGAAAGATTTTAGGAGTCAGTTATAGAGATCGGGTCTAAATGAAGGAAATCCTATGCCGAAGTGGGAGTCGACCCCTTAGTAAGAATGTGATAGAGCGACGCATGAGGTTTGCGGGGCATAAGAAGAGTTGCGATGACATCCTAGTACAACTTGGCGCCACACATTCATGGAGGTCCTCAGAGCAGGTGGTAAGAGGCTTCAGACATTACCAGTGACAGATTTTTATGGAAACAGCTTGACAGCAAATGCGCTGAACGGCGCGGGAGGATCTAAGTCAGTAAGAATATCACATTAGGTTTTTGAAATAAAACTTTTTTAATGACAGGAAAATGCACTGTAGATACCTCAGAATATGCATTTTGTTGGCTTTCAATACCAGAAATAGTGCTTGGCGCGGTGCTTCGCCCCGCGATGGGGGAGCTTCTAGCACTCCGCCATACCACCTTGCTGGCAATGGCGGGGAATCTACATTTTTTCCACTAACTCCATGAAGACCTTTTCTAGGGCACAATAAACGTCTTCCGAAAGAATGAAGGGTCAGAATGTAATAAAGATTATGTACACACACACACATATAAATAAATTTATTTTTTTTCGCGGGGGGGGGGGGGGGGGGGGGAATTCCCCCGTCCCGAAAAAAAACCTGGCTACGCCCATGTTAAATGTCTACAAATGCTTAAAAACAATTTCACGTAAATAAGAAATTGGAAAAGGCAAAATGTATTTTAAAACTTTCTGTTAAAATCGGATACACATGTTGTATTTGTAGCCAGAATGCTGCTAAAGTACACACCTTGGGTTTATTTTTAAGACTCAGTCTGAACCAATTAAATTTTCACTTAGTGGGCTTATTTTGTGCGGTTTTGGGGTTATTTGAATGATTGTCTGGAAAAAAAATTGAATCATTTTGACGTTGAAAAACATCCTAATTAATTACTTGATTTTTGTAAAAAAAAAATTTCAAGATGTAAATAACACCGGTAATTTGTATAAATATTGTAATGATTCTCTCTAATATAATCAGCACTAATAATCAGAGTGTGTGATGTAGGTGTGGCCTATCCTAACTCTGGACATGGTCGTGCTTGCAAGCCTTGTCATACCCTTAGATATGGACCACAACCTGACATTCGCCACCACCCGTCTTAGATTGTTGTGGGTCTCAGCCTCCCACAGTTTATCACAAACAAAATTAACTCCATCACTCCGCCAATACAGTTTCAACAATATAAAATAAAATAATATTAAAGAATGTGAATTAAAACTTATCAATACTTTATTTTAATTTATTAACTGTACAAAATGATGGGTCAAAATCAGCATAATTAATGAGGTGCAAGCCCACACCCACCAAACTCTTGCCGTACCCCTGGGGATACGCGTACCTCACTTTTGGAAACACTGCTGTAGTGCAATGCAAACAAACTAAACATTGTCTATCTTGTATCTTGTAGCACGAGGTGAATGATCGAAGTGCTGTCAGAGAAATCAGGAAAACGAATGCTGCTACAAGAGTGTCGCTGGACAAAGAGCATGAGACTGCTATAGACTCGGACGTTGTTGTCCGTACCGGACTTCTCAGGTCAGGAATTCCAATGATTTGTAGATTTCAAAGAATGTAAAATTACGGATAAATGATGTTTATTAAAAAATTTTTTTTCTAGTTTGAAATGTAACTAGCGGGAGATAGGTTGATAGATTTCATTTTATTGAGACACGGACGTCCAAACAAAACAACAACAAACAAACCGGAAAACTACTGAGATACATTATGGTTGCCATAGTTACCCCCTAATTGTATCACTGGGTTAAGATTGTTCAGAGAGATGTTATTTCAATCATAAAGATTATATTATAGAAAAAAAAATCGAAGATGGTAACGTATGCTACAAACTAAATAGAACAAAAATGTAATATATTTTAAGCTAATTTAATATTTTAAGTAGTACGAACCCATTTCGGATTTTGTAGCGAGTCTTTTTTTTTTTAATTCATTTTTTTTTATAAAACTGATTCCCCTGCCATGTGATCTCTTCTCCAGGTGTGCCAACTTATCCACCCAGAAAGGTCGACGTAACCACGCTCTGATGATTATGTTAGTGTCCGTCATTCCCGTGATCGCCCTCCTGATCCAGAACAGCATAGGAGTTTATAACCACAGCCTGGAGCTACAGCAGCACAGCGCAGTCAAAGGAGAAATTTTGTTCAGGTGATACTCATGTCATGGATAGTGTAGAATTAGTGTTTTACAGACAGTAAATTTGCTTTAACTTTATCATTTTGGCCCCTAGAGGAGCATTGGCCCGCATAGGGCAACAACATCACTTCGCCAACGGACTCTGTTTAGGCCCTTCCCGTCAGTTGGGTCAATGTCCATCCTGCCGTTTTGTGCTTCTCGTTCTTCTGTTCTCCTCCCTATTTGCTTTGGTGCCTTAACCTTTCTCTTACACTGTGTGAGTTCCAGTCCAGAGCATGTTTTGCAATAGCTCATGTTGTTCTTCGTGTTAAAAGTTCAATCCATTGGCGTCTTTTGATTTCTTGCCTTCATTTGATATGTGCTGTGCTGTTACCGACAGTAAGTCTTAGACAAAACATTGATGCGTGATATTTGCCTGATGTCACAAAGCGTTGTTTATTTATAACTGTGGTGGGGCGAAATTTTGGAGGTTCATTTGACCTCAATTATTGAGAAGTTGACCCTGACTATCAAGAGGGGGTCGAGCGCCTGGTCAACAGGTGCACGGGAATGGTAGTAGGGGCAGATGAGATGTGTTAGTGAATTTTGAATTAGTTGGAGAGAAATTTTTGAGAGGCAACATTTAATATAGAAATGGCTTGTGGCACCCGAATTCACATAAACCCAGTCAGGGCCCTGCCGTTAGACATTCCTAGGATAACATTCAAAACGTACTTCGAAACGAAACAACCTTAGAAGCTGTGAAGTTTTAAGAAAGAAAGTATTAAGTCTAGTCATGCTTAGAAAATAACGACAAACTCTATTACCGTCAGCTTAGCTTCAAAACACTGCTCAGTTTATTCAGTTGAGCAGCAAAACCTTTGGACAGTTCGTCCCGTTGTTTTAGACTTAAATTGTGAAAAAAAAAAAGTCTTTATTCCAGAAAATTTTTTCCCTTGTCTGTATTTCGAGTTTACAAAAAAAGATAATCACGTATCAAACGTCCGAGATCTAATAAGAAATTAGTTCAGTACGATATTTGTTACTTTTCTAAAAGAGCAGCTGTACAGGAATTGCTGCAATGTCCAAGTCCAATATCGGGCTCACTTATAAAGATCAGTGGTATGAATAAAAATGCTGGAAATCCCACGTGTTTGATCTCGATCAGAATCATTTTTCCATAAAACCATTATAATGAATTTATTCGGTAAATACTCTAATTACATAGTTCCTATTAGCTCGTTGTTCGCACGCAGGCATGCGGATCAAATAGCGTCTTCTTTATGTCTGTCGAGGTCTTGATGACCTCATTAAATGATATCTTTTTGTTTGCATATCTTTACGGAGACCACAAGAGGAAAAAAAAAACAACCTCGAGTCTTTCAGACGTCTGTCTAATTGGTCTTTGTATTACACTGTGAGTTTTACAGCCGGTGTATTACAGTGTGGTCATTACAGCAGAGTGTAGAATACTGTTGCAGTGGAAATAGTGTCCACATCTTTTGAACCTTCATGAATCATGAACAAAGTCTTCTGCTGTTTTTTTTTTTCTGTTTCATTCTAATTAATGTATTTTTATATGAAAACTTTCATTGAACAATGTCCACCACATGGGGAGGACATTGAAAGATTCTGCGATAAAACACATTTTTTTAAAGCCACTACCTTCATCTGTCCGTTAGTCTTTTGGACCGTTGAGGGCACTGTTGTTGTTACCGGTCTTTGACTTGTAGCACCAAACTGCTGGTAAACATCTAAACCGTTGTAGGCGTAATATATCTTAACTAATAAAACTTCAAATAAGCTGGATAACTTCCTTCTATGAACAAAAATAAATAGAATTTTATTTATAATATACACAAAATCAAGTTAATATGAGATCAAATAAACGTAGTAGACTTTAGTAATAATATTTCTTAACAAAACTCATTACAATAACACAACCTTTCAGTCTCACGTTCTGGAGTCGTCTGTCCTAACTAAGATCAAACGACGACAATGCCACCTATGTTGCATCATTCACAACCAATCGCTAACCTCTTCTCACCGTCACCATAAAAAACACACACACCATAACATGATACCATACAGGAATTGTTGACCGTCTATCTGTATTCCTCTCAGTCTTCTGCTAGGATGAAAGGCATGTTCATTGACTGGCCTGTACATTTTTTGACCTTGTGCTGCCATCGTTACTTTTGTCTTCCTCTCAGTCTTTGCACTGGTACTGTTCCCTGTAGAATGGCCTATTTGAGTTCTGAGGATTTTGTGATATGGCCGTACAATTTAATTTGTCTTTTTTTTTTCGCAATGGTCAGAGTCTCAGGGGTCTCATTGTGCTCGATTATCATTGTAATCCTGTGATGGATTTTCTCATGTGTGATGTGGTCTTTGTAAGGAATACCTGGAATCTTTCTGTAGCATCTCGATTTCATGGATAATCTTTCTCTTAAAGGTTACACATGAAAAAATCATTTTTTTAAAACTTCTAATATACTGCAAAGAAAAGAAACACAATATTTTCTTTAAGCGTGCTGTTTCGAATTATATATGCAACCATTTAGTATTTTATTTCTTTCGTAAATGATTAAATATTTTCAATATAGCGACATATGTGATAAGTTGAAGTTATTCTCATTACTATTAGTCTTATATAACATGTGTACCCACTTACCCACAAGACCTTGATGTTTATATGGTATCAATATTGCAAATAGTATTATTATATTGTATTAGTGTTTTAACCTTAGCTTGCACTGACCATTCGGTGATGCATTACCGCTTTTCTATTAAATATTTTACAACACATTGATTCATAGACATGGGCATTGATCTTTCTCTTTCTCTCTCTCTTCTAAATCTCTCTCTCTTCTAAATCTCTTATAAATCTCTCTCTCTCTTCTAAATCTCTTCTAAATCTCTCTCTCTCTTCTAAATCTTCTCTAAGACTCTCTCTCTTCTAAATCTCTTCTAAATCTCTCTCTCCTAAATCTCTTCTAAATCTATCTCTCTCATCTAAATCTCTTCTAAATCTCTCTCTCTCTTCTAAATCTCTTCTAAATCTCTCTCTCTTCTAAATCTCTTCTAAATCTCTCTCTCTCTTCTCATTCTCTTCTAAATCTCTCTCTCTTCTCAATATCTTCTAAATCTCTCTATTCTAAATCTCTTCTAAATCTCTCTCTCCCTTCTAAATCTCTTCTAAATCTTATCTAAATCTCTCTCTCTCTCTTCTCATTCTCTTCTAAATCTCTCTCTCCCTTCTAAATCTCTTCCAAATCTTATCTAAATCTCTCTCTCTCTTCTCATTCTCTTCTAAATCTCTCTCTCTCTCTTCTAAATATCTCTCTCTTCTCATTCTCTTCTAAATCTCTCTCTCTTTTCTAAATCTCTCTCTCTCTTCTCATTCTCTTCTAAATCTCTCTCTCTTCTCATTCTCTTCTAAATCTCTCTCTCTTTTCTAAATCTCTCTCTCTCTTCTAAATCTCTTCTAAATCTCTCTCTCTTCTAAATCTCTTCTAAATCTTTCTCTCTCTTCTAAATCTCTCTCTCTTCTAAATCTCTCTCTCTTCTAAATCTCTCTCTCTTCTCATTCTCTTCTAAATCTCACTCTCTCTCTTCTAAGTAGCTCTATCTCTTCTAAATCTCTTCTAAATCTCTCTCTCTTCTCATTCTCTTCTAAATCTCTCTCTCTCTTCTAAATCTCTTCCAAATCTTTCTCTTCTAAATCTCTCTCTCTCTTCTCATTCTCTTCTAAATCTCACTCTCTCTCTTCTAAGTATCTCTATCTCTTCTAAATCTCTTCTAAATCTCTCTCTCTTCTCATTCTCTTTTAAATCTCTCTCTCTTCTCATTCTCTTTTAAATCTCTCTCTCTTCTCATTTTCTTTTAGATCTCTCTCTCTTTTCTAAATCATTCTCTCTTCTCATTCTCTTCTAAATCTCTCTCTCTCTCTCTTCTAAATCTCTCTCTTCTCATTCTTTTCTAAATCTCTCTGTCTCTTCTAAATCTCTCTCTCTTCTTATTCTCTTCTAAATCTCTTCTAAATCTCTCTCTCTTCTAAATCTCTCTCTCTCTTCTCATTCTCTTCTAAATCTCACTCTCTCTCTCTTCTAAGTATCTCTATCTCTTCTAAATCTCTTCTAAATCTCTCTCTCTTCTCATTCTCTTTTAAATCTCTCTCTCTTCTTATTCAATTTTAAATCTCTCTCTCTTCTCATTTTCTTTTAGATCTCTCTCTCTTTTCTAAATCTCTCTCTCTTCTCATTCTCTTCTAAATCTCTCTCTCTCTCTTCTAAATCTCTCTCTTCTCATTCTCTTCTAAATCTCTCTATCTCTTCTAAATCTCTCTCTCTTCTCATTCTCTTCTAAATCTCTTCTAAATCTCTCTATCTCTTCTAAATCTCTCTCTCTCTTTTCTCATTCTCTTTAAATCTCTCTCTCTTCTCATTTTCTCTTAGATCTCTCTCTCTTTTCTAAATCTCTCTCTCTTCTCATTCTCTTCTAAATCTCTCTCTCTCTTCTAAATCTCTTTCTTCTCATTCTCTTCTAAATCTCTCTATCTCTTCTAAATCTCTCTCTCTCTTCTAAATCTTTTTCTCTCTTCTAAATCTCTCTCTGTCTTCTCATTCTCTTGTAAATCTCTCTCTCTTCTCAATCTCTCTCTCTTCTAAATCTCTCTCTCTCTTCTAAATCTCTCTCTTTCTCTTCTCATTCTCTTCTAAATCTCTTTCTTCTCATTCTCTTCTAAATCTCTCAATCTCTTCTAAATCTCTCTCTCTCTTCTAAATCTCTTTCTCTCTTCTAAATCTCTCTCTGTCTTCTCATTCTCTTGTAAATCTCTCTCTCTTCTCAATCTCTCTCTCTTCTAAATCTCTCTCTCTCTTCTAAATCTCTCTCTTTCTCTTCTCATTCTCTTCTAAATCTCTTCTAAATCTCTTCTACATCACTCGCTCTTCTCATTCTATTTTAAATATCACTCTCTCTCTCTTCTAAATCTCTCTCTCTACTCAATATCTTCTAAATCTCTCTCTCTATTCAATATCTTCTAAATCTCTCTCTCTTTTAAATCTCTCTCTCTCTTCTCAATATCTTCTAAATCTCTCTCTCTATTCAATATCTTCTAAATCTCTCTCTCTTTTAAATCTCTCTTTCTCTCTTCTCATTCTCTTCTAAATTTTTTCTCTCTCTTCTCATTCTTTTCTAAATCTCTCTCTCTTCTAAATCTCTCTCTCTACTCAATATCTTCTAAATCTCTCTCTCTCATCTCTTTCCTTTCTAAATCTCTCTCTCTCTTCTAAATCTCTCTACTCAATATCTTCTAAATCTCTCTCTCTTCTAAATCTCTCTCTCTCTCTACTCAATAACTTCTAAATCTCTCTCTCTTCTCAATATCTTCTAAATCTCTCTCTCCTAAATCTCTTCTAAATCTCTCTTGTCATTCTCTTCTAAATCTCTCTCTCTTCTCATTCTCTTCTAAATCCCTCTCTCTTCTAAATCTCTTCTAAATCTCTCTCTTCCTTCTAAATCTCTTCTAAATCTTATCTCAATCTCTCTCTCTCTTCTCATTCTCTTCTAAATCTCTCTCTCTCTTCTAAATCTCTCTCTCTAATTCTAAATCTCTCTCTTCTAAATCTCTCTAAATTCTAAATTTCTCTCTCTTCTAAATCTTTTCTAAATCTCTCTCTCTCTTCTAAATCTCTCTCTTTCTTCTAAATCTCTCTCTTTCTTCTAAATCTCTCTCTTTCTTCTAAATCTCTTTCTCTCTTCTAAATCTCTCTCTGTCTTCTCATTCTCTTCTAAACCTCTCTCTCTTCTAAATCTCTCTCTCTCTTCTAAATCTCTCTCTCTCTTCTAAATCTCTCTTTCTCTTCTCAATCTCTCTCTCTCTTCTCAATCTCTCTCTTGTTTACATCTACCCTATCTAAGTAATAAATTATCTTCCCGTAACATGCTAAATAGATCTTGGCTAGGTTTAAATCACCGTATACGTTTCTTTAAATTAATTACGTTATTTTTTGAAAACACATTTAAATTAATTTGATCAGGATTAATAATCCAATCATTAGAATTTTAAAATTTTAATTAACAAAAGACCAAAGCAGCCTAAAATCCTAGTTATTAGAAATAGCGTCCCTAAAGATACACAACAGAAATAGGTTTCTTCTTTAGAAGCAGACATCGCGCACGTTACATTGGCTTGTATTCTGCTATTTCTGTAATTATAATTGTATTTCTATTTTTTTAATTTGTTGTTATGAAGTCCTATACATAGTTTCGAAAAGGGTGCATGAAGGAAAATGGCTTACATATTCAATTTTAGAAGCAAAATAGTTTCAGCGAATAGGAACATTCAATTACACTTATACGTGCAACTGCAAAATAACATAGAATTGGATTTTGAAACTATTTTCTAGTTTGTATGATCTAAACGTGGCAGATTGACGGTCAGACTGTTTTGTTGTCACAGATAAATAAATAAATTATTGTAGACATTTATTAACAATAACATTAATAATAACATAGACTTTGTGTTTATACCAGTAGACATAGAAGACTATCTTTTGTTTATTGCCTCACTTCCTGTTAATTACTTTCTCACAAAACATTCACAATAAACAATGACGTAATATAAACATATTTGCACACAGACAAAATAAATTTCGGCTATATTTTCCTTTCATGTGTCGTTAAAAATATGAATAAAGTGAAGGACGTTTTATGAAATAGTCGGCTCAAACAATTAAAAATTCAAAAAGTTCTAGTCATAAACACATGCAGATGAGCCCAGGACTTAAAGTTTGATTGGCCCATGTCAGCTACATGCGATTAACAGATGAGCCCAGGACTTAACGTTTGATTGGCCCATGTCAGCTACATGCGATTAACAGATGAGCCCAGGACTTAACGTTTGATTGGCCCATGTCAGCTACATGCGATTAACAGATGAGCCCAGGACTTAACGTTTGATTGGCCCATGTCAGCTACATGCGATTAACAGATGAGCCCAGGACTTAACGTTTGATTGGCCCATGTCAGCTACATGCGATTAACAGATGAGCCCAGGACTTAACGTTTGATTGGCCCATGTCAGCTACATGCGATTAACAGATGAGCCCAGGACTTAACGTTTGATTGGTCCATGTCAGCTACATGCGATTAACAGATGAGCCCAGGACTTAACGTTTGATTGGTCCATGTCAGCTACATGCGATTAACAGATGAGCCCAGGACTTAACGTTTGATTGGCCCATGTCAGCTACATGCGATTAACAGATGAGCCCAGGACTTAACGTTTGATTGGCCCATGTCAGCTACATGCGATTAACAGATGAGCCCAGGACTTAACGTTTGATTGGTCCATGTCAGCTACATGCGATTAACAGATGAGCCCAGGACTTAACGTTTGATTGGTCCATGTCAGCTACATGCGATTAACAGATGAGCCCAGGACTTAACGTTTGATTGGCCCATGTCAGCTACATGCGATTAACAGATGAGCCCAGGACTTAACGTTTGATTGGTCCATGTCAGCTACATGCGATTAACAGATGAGCCCAGGACTTAACGTTTGATTGGTCCATGTCAGCTACATGCGATTAACAGATGAGCCCAGGACTTAACGTTTGATTGGTCCATGTCAGCTAAGTGCCTTTAAAGAAGAAAGAACGAAAAGCCTGAAGTCAATGAAACAAAGGACCAAAAATCAACAACCAACAAACAAGAAAGATTTATGAACGTTTCTGCTCAGACTTTGATACTTTAGAAAGTGCTAGAGATCTTCTAATATATCAGGACTAAACGTACCCAACAAACGTTCATGACAATTATGACCTAATACCAAAAGTTTTTAACGGAGTTACCTTCAATAGAATTCTGATCTTTTTTTTGCAGAATTCTACAGAGTGTTTCTGTAATGATATAATCTTACTCTCGTTTTGAAAGGATTAACTGAAACATTAGTAAGACTTTTGGTGATCTCAGCAAGTAATTTTAAAATCGTTGATTAAAACAGCACTATCATCATGTTCTAAGATCAAAATGTATTTTTTTCTATAACAGTGGACTTAAAAGGTTATTGAAGTCTTTGTATCAGAGAGACATCGACAGTATTATTACATAGGGAGTCAGTAAGTTTAAGTAAAGGTTTCCGAGCCTCATTATATTTTGTGTAAACACATTCCTTGGTTCTCAAGCAGCGACGCCTTGAGCGTAAACGTCCGCCCGGGGCAAGGTACATTATTGGCCTCTCCTTATTTTCCATAAATATAACATAGAAATATAGGCTGCGTGCCGGGGGAATCTTTCTCTCCTTGCTCCCCCCCCCCTTCCACTACGCCTCTGATTTCTAGATTTAACGGAAAATACTCTCCCATCATCTTCAAGCGTTTAGTTTTCATTGAAACCTATTACTCTATATCTGATCCAAAACATCCCCCCAAGTTGATAGAATGGAAGTGATCAGGTGTGATAACATTGTCGATGTTCAATGTGCTTAAATGAAAAAAGTATTTAAAAAAATGTCAGCTGTGGTTTCAAACAAAAACACAGTGTCATTGAATAAAACAAAACAATATAGATAATAGATCATGAACGCTGTTTTCTCTATTAAATAACTCTTGCAGCTACATTTAATGAAACAAATTGGTAACGCTCTTTGCAAGACTTGTGTAGTGCTAAATGTGACCTTAACCACCAATGACATCGCTTTCACCAAAATAAACCTAGACACTGTTTACCTTGCTTAATCTGTTTACCTATGAAGAAGTACTTTCGCTGTGGACAATGAACGCTACAGCACAGTTGTAGCCCCTCCTCACTTGATCTCAGAATGGTGGAAACCAGTCGATACGTTCACTCACACACACAAGCAACACACGCAGGGGCGGAACCAATCATGAGTTTAATGGAGAACAAAATACTTTAATGTTGTTTTTTTGTACTATTCCATGAACGCAGAATCATAGTCACCTCCCCACAAGCCCAATTATAAGTTTTTATCTGCCATTCTGCAGCCTTGGAAGCATGAGCAGAGTAGTTAAAATCTTGTTCAAATAAAATGAATTAAAAAAAAATATATATATATAAATATTTTCATTTTGACAATAATTACATGAACTAACTCTCATTATAAATAAAAAGTAATCACATTTGAAAAATTAGGTTTCTAATTAATAATAATAATGATAATAATAATATTTAAAAAAAACGAAAATATAAATAATAATGACAAAATCCATTTATGTAAGTGATAACATTGACATAAGCGTACATTATTAAGAGAAATATTTCTTATTTTTTCATGTACAGAGAGCGTCTTAATTTAAAAATATTTTATATTTATTATATTTTATGTAAATATTTTGTGTAGATTTATGAAAACTTCGTAGTTTATAAAAAAAATTTGAAAAGCGTCTGGGCTTGTTGGGTTAGAGTGTTAGAGCGCGCGGCATAGAACAAAGAACTTGAAACCTGACAGAAATTGGCCCTAAACTTTCTGATGCCCCTATTTTAAACTAACAGGTGTACGAAAAGTTGCTGTTTAGTAAAGAACTTCTACGTTTTAGTTGCATTGGTAGACCACCCTCCACCCCCCCCCCCCCCGCGAAGAGTGGCTTACATATTGAAATCTGTACTTGTACATACTAATAACACAATAGCTGAGCGCTTGGCTTCCGAACCGGAGCTTATAGGGTTCGAATCCTGATGACCACTAGAATTTTTCATTTCGGCACCTTTAAGACCCCACCCAGCTCTAATGGGTACTTGACATTACTTGGGGAAAAGTAAAAGCGGTTGGTCGTTGTGCTGGCCACATGACACCCTCGTTAACGGTTAATCGGCCTCTGAAACAGATGACCTCTGCCCTATAGACCGCATGGTCTAAAAGGGGATCTTTTTACATATTGCTGTAACTAAACATTCATCAAACATTTTGTTTTTAATAGCTCTAAAGCGGAGGAAAAGCATCTTAATATTATAGTCGGAAGTAGGAATCTGTGAAGAAACAAGTCCTTTTACGTTTAAAGTGTCTTTTCATTGTCGAACATTTTAACAAAACATGTATACACGGCAACGTTATATACAGACCTCCTACTTCACTCGCTGACTTCTCTCTCTCTCTTGTTTACACACTCGTCACTTCCCCCAAGTCCTCTAACTCTCGATACCCAACACTTGACCGTGTGTCACGGTTGACCACACAGTAACCGTGTCACAACAGTCCTCCCAGGGCAGAGAAAAATTTTGATCGTATCAAATTTTATGAACCCAATAGTTTTGTGTACATCAATAATTTTTTATATCGACAAGAAAAAACAATGACATGTAATACAATGGCATCTTCTATTATGAGAGAACTGATAATGTCTTTGACGACAAATAAATCTTCAATAATATGTTATTGCAATGACATTTCTAATTGAATGCCAACATTGTCAGGTGAAAAATCCACAATTAGTTAATACTTTATGTTACATCAAAACATCTTCCAAATTAAGGGAATTGTTTACTATGTGTTTCTTTCATACCAGTTCCTAAATGGACATCTATCATCTATGACTAAAATCAATGCAACAAACATAAAAAACTCAATTGTAGTACAAATTTACCATCACTGAATGAAAATAAAAAATTCTGGAGCGTAATGTTAATTCAATCTTGACAAGACAGACTTTAAAGTTATCTTACAAGGTATTTGTTAATTTTCTCATTATCTGATTAATGAATGAACATAAGTCCAGCGGTCCCTAGACACATCTTGTCAACACGTCAGCTATCACGTTGATTTGTCCCGGAATAGCTTGAACTGTAAAGTTGAAGTCTTGAAGTTTTAAAGCCCATCTAGTGATCCTCTGGTTGGCTAGCTTATTTGTATTGATATAAGCTAGTGGGGCGTGATCTGTTAACAAGATGAATGATTTCCCAAGCAAGTAACGGGATAGTTTCGTTATGCAGAACACAATAGCTAGAGCTTCACGCTCAATCGTGGAATAGTTCTGTTCTGCTGCGTTCAGCTTTCTGCTAATGTAGTAAACTGGTCTTAGCGTTGCATCACACTTCTGCATTAAAGTGCCTCCCACTGCTGTGGAGGATGCATCTGTTGCCAAGTAGAAAGGGTTTCTGATGTCTGGAAGTTGGAGTACTATGTCGTCTGAGAAGACATTTTTAATGCTTTGCAGGCATTCCTGTAGTCTGGAGTTCCATGTGATCTTGTTTGGCATGCCTTTTTTTGTCAGTTCAATTAGAGGTTGTGTAATACTTGTGAAATTCGCCAGGAACCGTCTATAGTAATTACATAAACCTTAGATGCTTCGGACTTGTCCTTTCGTTGTAGGTATTGTTAAGTTTAGTATCTTGCTTATATTGTCTTGTAATGGTCTGATCGTATTTTGTTGTATTCTGTGCCCTAGAAATTCAATGTCTGTTCTGGCGATTTTAACCTTGCTAGGTTTTATTGTAAGCCCGTTGTCTTGTAGTATCTGGAATACTTGTTGCAGACCAGCAACGTGTTCTTCTAATGTGTTGTGGAAGACACATATGTCATCAAGATAGAAAATGACATCTGGTCTTTTCCCTATTAGTTTTGCTATCATTCTGTTGAAGGTCGCAGGTGCGTTACTAAGCCCGAAACTCATGTAATTCCATTGGTAACAACCAAATGGAGTAGTGAATGCTGTAAGTCGCTTAGCATCTTCGTCTAGTGGAATTTGCCAATAACCTCTGGCTAAGTCAAGAGTAGTGAAATATTTTGCACCTCTAAGTTTAGGTATAATGTTCTCTATGTTAGGCATTGGGTATGTATCTTTCACTGTGATGGCGTTTAGTTTCCGGTAGTCTACACATAGCCGCATCTTTCCGGTTGTTTCCTTTTCTTTCACTAGGACTGCTGGAGCTGAGTATGGGGATGTGGAAGAATCAATTATTCCCATTTTTAGCAGCGTTTCAATTTCCTTTTTCAGTATCTCTTCATGGTGTAAGGAAACTGGATATGGTTTGGATTTTGTGGGCTTCTTATCAGTCAGTTGGATAGTGTGTTTTATGGCAGTTGTTCTACCCGGTTTGTCTGTGAATATTGGCGCGTATTGAGCTAGCAGTTTATCAATATCTTGCTTAACTGGATACTGGAGGTGTGATGTGTCTATATCTTTCACAGTTTCACAGCTTTCAATAACTGGACATGGTAATTCATCTGGTTCCTCTATTGCTTCTATCTTCATGACTCTCTGACTGTCTTGCGTGTCTTGCTAAGCGTTCCCTGAAAGGGTAAATGGTCTGGGCATGTACAGCTTCAGCATATTGATGTGAAATACTTTGTTTCGACCTCTGATGTTTATACTGTAGTCGACCTTCGAAATCACCTTTGTGACTTGGAATGGGCCCTGCCATTTTATAAATAGCTGGTTATTTTTGTTAGGCAGCAGAACCATGACATTATCACCAACTTGTAGTGTTCTCAACTTTCGACCCTGATTTAGCTTTCTCAATAGTTCTGGTTTCTCTCTGTTTTTTTTTTTTTGTTTTTGGACAGTTTCGCATGCTTTGATTATATTTTGTCTTGTTTTGATGACAAAATCGTATCCTGTGAGTACGTCATTTTCTATGTTCCTATTTACTAGAAAGTCTCTGTATAGTGACATAGGTCCCCTAACTGGTGAGCCATAGAGCATCTCGAATGGTGAGAAGCCCGTTGTTGTGTGTTTTACTTCTCTGTAGGCGAACAGTATGGGGTTGATCAGCTTGTCACAGTCTGTTGGGTTGTCCTGTGCTACTTTGTTCAGCATTGTTTTCAGCGTTAAATTCAGGCGTTCGCACATCCCATTTGCTTGGGGGTGAAAACGGGCAGCAAATTGTTGTTTAATATTCAGAGTTTTGCAAAACTGTGCGAATTCATTTGATTTAAACTGGGTGCCTTGATCACTCAGTATTATGCGAGGGTAACCTGTTCTTGCAAATATTGCTGTAAGTGCGTCTCCGACATCTTCGGAAGAAATTCTTTTCAATGGTATTGCTTTTGGAAACCGTGTGCACATGTCTACAACAGTCAATATGTAGCGATGGCCTCTTCCGGATATTACTGGCATTGGTCCAATAATATCTACAGCTATCTTTTCAAATGGCATTTAAGTCTGTTGTTTGTATTGGAGCTTGCATATATGTTCGCTTTGCTCCATGTATTTGGCAAATATGGCAGGATTTTATGTAGGCCTTGACTTCTTGCGTAATTCTAGGCCAAAAAAATTCATTCAAGATTCTATTCAATGTTCTCTTTACTCCCATATGTCCGGCAAACGGGGTGTCATGCGCAAGCTTTAAAATGGTTTCTCTATATTTCTTTGGAACAAGCAATTGTTGTGTCTTGCATGCTTTCAGGTGAATTTCTCTCACATAAACATCATCTTCGCCTATCTTGATTAACCCTCGTCTTGGTGGAGCTTCACTTTCTATGAGTTTTATTAGATCTGGATCATTTATCTGTTCACTGACAAATTTTTCTGTTTTAATCTGTAGTGGGTCTTGACTTTCTGTGGAGATTTCATTCAGGTTGTTTTCTTGATTATGGCTTCTCATATCACTATTTTCTATTTCTGTATTTTCATTTTCATTGTTATAAGGAACTTGTATGTTATCGTTTGTATTTAGCACTTCTTCTACTTTCTTCTGAGCTCTTGTAGTAACCATGGAACATTTCTGTGTGTAGTTTTCTTTCCACTTGTTTAATTCTTCTACTGTGCAAAGTTTAGAGCCTTTGATACAGCCAATGATAAGGCCAATGTTGTCAGGCTTATTGTCTAGTACTAAAGCCTCATGCCAACCACTGATGAACGGTGTGTGTATGTTGATACGTGCTACCAGATGTGTAGTTACTTGACCAGTGTAACCAACACAGTCTTGTCTTCTTCAGGTGTACTCTTGTGGGTTGTATCGTACAGTACGTTGGTCATTTGTTCTCCCACAAACCCTGGGTATACCTGCAGTTTATTAGTGTGTTTGGCAGCAAATGCTCGATCTCTTGGTCTGTCGTTCCAATCTTTATTGCGTCGGTTGTAGAAGCAAGTCTCTGTTGTGTGGTTTGTTTTACCACAAATTTGACATTGGAAACGAACTCTTTGCTGATTACGTTGATATTCTCTATTCTTGTAAGTATATGTTAGGCTCCTTACTTCATCTTTCTCTCTTCGAGATCTATATGTTGGACTCATTCCTTCATCTTTCTCTCTTCGAGATCTATATGTTGGGCTCTTGTCAGCGTTCTCTCTTCTATATAAAGGGCTTGGAGTCCACATTCTTGCAGCGTTGTTCACCATAAAAGCTGATGCCGCAGTTGGGTTCTCTCTAGCTAACACTTCCCTTGGGTGTGCGGCCTTATACTGCCTTAGTTGTGCTATCAGGCTGCTGATGGTCTTTGGCTCTCGCTCCGTGACGTATGTTTTCACATTATTATTGTAAGCTTCCATCACAGCGTTCATTATGATGTGTTCTCTGAGGGTTTCATATTAGTGCTCCACTTTTGACAGGTCTACCCATCGATCGAAGTATATCGACATGTTGGTGACGAATATTTGTGGATCGTCGTTCGCCAGAGGTGTCGACTCTTTCAATCTCCTTCTGTATTCGTAACTTGTGGAGCCAAACTGTCTCAGCAACGCCTCCTTCACGGCCACGTACTCTTTTCTTTCTTCATCTCTCATTTGAAGACAGATGTTGATGGCTCTACCTTTTAAGCGCACCATGAGGCTTCTTGCCCATTCTGTCTGTGGGAGGTTGCATGATGTTGCTACATCCTCAAATCTCAGCAGATATGAGTCAATGCACTCACTCTGGCTCTCGTCGAATGGAGACATTCTGTCTAATTGTTTGTATTTGTCAAAGTGTTCCTAGTTTTCATTTTGCTGTTCTTTGTCTTTCTTTTCTTTAAGTTTTAGTTCTAGTTGTAAGATTTCCTTCCTTCTACTATCTTCTTCTTTCTTTTTGGCTTCTTCCCTATTAAATCTCCTTTCTTCCCTTTCTTCATCCTGTGTTATTTTTAGTGTAATGAACTTTTCAAGTTCTTCGCCTTGCAGGCCATTTTCCTTGCCCGCATCTCTACATATTTTGTACATCGACATTTTCACTTACTTGTGCCTCGTCGTATCTCGTCGGGGTCGCCAGTTGTGAAGAAACAAGTCCTTTTACGTTTAAAGTGTGTTTTAATTGTCGAACATTTTAACAAAACATATCTACACGGCAACGTTATATACAGATCTCCTACTTCACTCGCTGACTTCTCTCTCTCTCTTGTTTACACACTCGTCACTTCCCCCAAGTCATCTAACTCTCGATACCCAACACTTGACCGTGTGTCACGGTTGACCACACAGTAACCGTGTCACAACAGAATCTGACCGATATTTATTCATAAAATAGTCTGTTGTTTATTACAACTTTACTATTTCTTTTTTTTTGGGTATATTATTGTAATAAGATGCTCCAAAGCGTTGCGTACTATAAGATCAATTGCGTAATTAGGTCACCACTAAAGTACACAGATGAGAATATCACTGACCTGGCTTCCACAGAACATACCTAGGCTAACCTATTTTACGTTCTCTGTTAAAGTTTGTTGAAAGTCAGACGTGGAGGTCGCAAATGTCAAAGAAATGTTGACCCTGTTTCATTTATAAAGTACATTTGTAACGACACAAAATGTAACAACCTTTTATAGCCTCATCCGCCTCCATTTTGACTCATCCCTGGATCGGTCTCTCAGTCACAGGCGGTCGTGTAAAAAAGCAAACAAATCTAGACTCAAAGCACTTTCCTATATATTAAAAGGACGTTTTAAAAATCTTTCTTAGACATACTATTCAACTTTAATACATGACCTGCTAGCTTAGAATGCTTGTTTTCTTATTGCTATTCGCTGCTTAGATTCTCAGAATTTGGTGAATCAAAGTAATCTTCTCTTTGTTTACTCAAAATCCGCTTTACATTCATAAGACTTCTATTAAGTTACAGTAAAAAAAAAAAAAAAAGATGTGTATTCAATATGGACAAGTGTGAGAGTTATAATGGAAGCTAACGATAAAAACATTAGGAGAGAGATTTCAATACATATATAGATAAAGTAAACAATTATAAGGACGATATGTTGGCACTTCTCAGTTGCCAACTAATCAATAAAAATAAGCTACTTTGTAAGTGAAGGGTGCTTAAAAGGGCTAACACAAATGACTACATTCTTTTAAAAATACATAGCTTATCGACACTTTCTAAATTTGTAACAAAAAACTAGCTATTTATAGATTCATAGCCTTTTACGGCAATGTCTCCTTGTCGTAAGATCTCACTGTTAAAATATTTTCTTGTAGGATAACAATTTTACTTCTCATTGTTATTTTTGTTTTTCCTGTGAGAGTCACAGATCTTATATTTATATCAGTCCCAACAATAAACAAGTCAGCTCCTACAAGTCCATTCGTAGTTGACGACAACTGCAAGATATCCGCCAATGCTGCTTCTTTCTATTTACACTTTGACTAGAAACAACTCTGTATAAGTGCAAGCAATTCTCCTTGCCAGTTTAATTGATGTAAGATAAAGATTTTTAATTACATCTTGGCTTTGTCTAGCCCTAGTACACTACCTTGAAGACGTTTTTATCCATTTACATTTCACAACAGATAATCAGATTATCTGGAAAATCTTTAAAAAAACAACAACAACAACTTATTTTTGAAGGCTACACAAATAGTAGATATTCTTGGATACAAATAATTGAAACTCGAATAGTTGATCAGAATGATTAGTGTTGATTTCACGCTCAACTGCAGGCCAGAAAAGACAGAACATAATATTACGTTCTAAAATCTAGATTTAGATGTTGTTTTTTTCTCCGAAGTATCGGGACGAGATCTTGCCAATTGTGTCAATAGACAGGTTGACCAGCAGAAAAAAAAATCACAAAGAACATTTTGAAGAAGTGTCCAGAATATTTGTAGTTACAAGAAGGATCTTAAAAAAGAATAAAAGGTTTTATCTCTTACTTCGTGGCCCAATGTTTGGTTAATCGTTGTTACGTCACAGTATATGTCAATCTGCTTTATTGTATTTATTACTATGGAGCTTCAATGTGATTTATTCCATTAACAAATTTAGGATTTATATTCATTTTTTTTTACAAAGCTTATATAAACTCACTCTGTCTGTGTGTTCGTATGGTAAAAAGTGTGTACACGCTATTTCCTTGACACAAAATCTAATCTCGGATTAAGCTGAATTTTCGCAAAATTATTTCTTTTACCAAGTTAACAACTCAACAAAATAGAATATATCTAACACTGTGTCATTTCAATGAATGCTAGAGGATATTGAGCTCTATTAACGAAACTTCAGAGTCCGCATATGTCAGAAGATTGTGGAGAAAATACAACACTCTCTCTTTAAACACAATCGGGAAACCTAGCAACATTACCAATGATGAGGTGTAGCCATTATGGGTAACAACGGATCGGATCGGTTATCTGTCATTTTCACGTCTCACTTTCGGGTCAGTTTGTGGTCTGTTGACTTGTGAATAAAGTTGATGTTGACAAACGATGTTGGAAAATTGTCCACTTTGTAGCATTATAGTATGTAGGTCACATGCCAGTCATATTTCTGCGATCAGACTCGAAGGCAATGCAATTATTTGAACAATAGTTTAAAAGCATTCACTTCTATTATTTCTACATGACGGAAATAAATAGGTGCATTTAGTTAAACACATTTTGAACAGACACATCACAAATCTTATCAAGTTTTGTTTCTTTTTTTTTTGCAGCGTCGAAATAGGCAATCTTCTCCATAGAACACAAATAGAAAGGGGCACAACTGCACTTTACGTCAGCAGCAAAGGTAAATTGGATATGAATATTTTCAAGTCTATTTACAATTAAGCTGTCAGTTAATGTATAAGTCCAAGAGATGGTCGGTGCTGGTTGTTAGGTTGTGACTTTTTTTTTCTCTTTCTTGCAAAGAAATACTTCAACGTCGTAAGAAACTATACATTTGACGAATAGAAAACAATTTTATAGAACTAATAGAACATTTTTTTACTTCTCTTCATGTAATGTTACATAAGACGTTTTCTTATTTTTCAAAATATCTAATTATAAGTTACAACCAAAAACAACAACAACAACAAAACAACATACAAACTTAAAATTACTCTTAAGCGTTGTTTCAACTGTAATGCACTACAAGTGTCTCGAAACTTCACTAGTTTACAAAGCCACTTCCTTTTTCACTTTTAATCAGATCATACATTTTGGTCTCGTAATGTTTCCAGCAGTTCAAGCTTCTTCATTTGAACCAAAAATGTCATGGGCTCCTAAAAATCATTGAGACCTACATTGTAAGTGAGTCTCATATTGAAATAAAAAAGGATAAAATATAAATATCTTGGTCAAATAGAAAATAACTTGTGAAGAGAACATTTATAACAGAATGTGACGCAGAAAATAAAATATATAACAAATTAAATATTTAAAAAATCTTTTTTTTATTTAAAGAGAACTCTGCACTTAAAACTGTATCACTCAAGAATGTGATCTTATTTGATCTTATTTGATCAAATACAAACGTTACTTAAAAAAAGAAGCTGATTACGTTAACCAACGACCTAAATTCTGCCAAGTCATTGGTTTTCCTGGCTAGCTCAGGCAACCCAATCCATGCTTTAATAGCACTTGGGAAGAAGGAGCACGTGTACAAATTTGTCCTAGCATATGGAACGAGGAATATGCCTCTATTTTTATGCTTTCTTAGTATTTTATTAGATTTTCTTTTTGTATTTTAAGATTATGGTTCAGTGTTTTATGTATAATTGCTACTTTACTTTTAAGTCTTTTATTCTGAAGGCTTTCTAAATTTAGTGATTTAACTATAGGTGTTACTCTAGTCAAATGTGAATATTCATTTGTTATGAATCTCACTGCTCTATTTTGTGTCTGTTCCAGTTTCTTAATGTTTTCTTGAGTTGAGGGGTCCCAAACAGAGGATGCATATTCTATTATTGGCCTAACCAAGGTTAAATAACATTTTAGTTTTATGTTCTTATTTGATGTATAGAAATTTCTTTTAATAAACTCTAATGCTTTGTTTGATTTTTAATACCTTCATGAATATGGGTATTCCATGACAGTTTTTCATACATTATAACACCTAGGTATTTTCCGTGTTTAGTCTGTGTTACTACTGGTTTACCAGGAATATGATAAGTACAATTTATTTGTTTTAGTTTTTTTTAATAACAGAAATTTTTCTGGGTGGAAAGACATGCTCCAATTGATTCCCATTTCTGTAATTCATCTAATTCTCGTCAAATTTCTGTGTCTTGTGTTGTTTTTATTGTTCTATATATCAGCAATCGTCTGCAAATAATCTGACTTTTGAATATAGAAGTTATTTATCTACTTCAATATCAAAAAAATAATTACGAATAATGAATTGAGTAATTTCTCAATTTTTTAAAATTAATTAATGTTTTGTTAGTTACAATAAATTATTTGTTTAAGGCTTCAACTTAGTCTGAAAATGGTGTGTGAAGGAAATAGTGTGTAAAGTTATTCAAGGGGACGAATTTCGACATATATAACCAAATCTGTGAATACTGGAGGATTCATTTCCCTTGTTGGTATTAAACAAAATAATTATTAACCAGTAATTAATTGATTAATTTTTAAATTGATACATGTATTTTCTAACCCAATGAATAATCGTGCAAAGTATCAGCTTTATACGAGAATGGGTGTGGGAGAAATGACGTGTTTAAACTTTTTTCTAGACGGACAGAAAGACAGACAGAGTGAGTTGATATAAGCTTTTTTTAAAAAAAGGTGTTAATTGCGTTGCATGTTTACTGATATAATTGGTTTTTAAGATAAGAGAACACTGTGTGAGATTAATTTGGTTTGCTTTGTTAGACAGTTGAGTTATTGCACTTAGGCTTATGTAACTCTCGTTTGCTGCCTGAACTTATCGATCTATTTAGAAATGATTTGTACAAAGCTTATATCAACTCACTCCGTCTGTTTGGTACAAATGTTGTACACATTGTTTCTTCCACTTCCCATCCTCGGATCAAGTTGAAACTTTGTACATATATTCTTTGTCTCTAACAAAACATGAATCAATAAAAATAATTTTTTGGTTATGAAAAAAGGAAAATAAATCTTACAGTATTGAGAAATATGACTGTAAATGTGAAGCTATTTCCCTTATATAATTTTGTTGTATTTATTTTTTTTTATTAGATTTCAGTATCAGCCAAGAGAAACCATTGCTTGGTCTTTTTTTCCCCGTGATAGTTAAATTTGTCTCATCATCGTCATCTGTTTCTTAACATTCGTCCTACTAGGGGTGCTGTGACAGTTCGTGCAACCAAATCCCTCCACTTTTTAAAAAAAATTTACGGCCGTTCTTGACAAATATAAAAGAAAAAAATCATCATATTTTCAATCTTTTAAGTGAGATCTAATTTTTTTTACATATTTTTTAAACAAAACTTTAAAAAAATTAGTTTATTGAAAATTTCCTCCGAAAAAGAAATGTGAAAATTTTACTCATGTATTAGGCAAAATGTCCAATGCTCCAGCTCAAGGTAGAATTTCGAAATATAATTATTTTCTAATTGAAACTAATTAATAAGAAGTAGTTAATTCAAGTTGTTAAAAACTTGGAATTGATAAAAGTTTAACATTATTTTATACTGCTAATGGTGGATAACGATTTCTATAGAGGCTGCCCAATGTGACGTCGCTAGGCAGGTTAGAGCATTTCTGATAAAACAATGTGATGGTTCGTCATAATCAATGTTTAATAGAAGTCACGTGGGTGATAGTTGAGAGTTTTTTTTTTTTTTGAAGAGACGTGGGATGTGGTTATGTAGTGAATTGGGTTTTTGTTTAAATGGTATCATTCAATTTGTGTTACTGCTAGATCTCACTTTCAATTATGTTACTGCTAGATCTCACTTCCAGTTGGGTTACTGCTAGATCTCACTTCCAGATGGGTTACTGCTATATCTCACTTTCAGTTGGGTTACTTCTAGATCTCACTTTCAGTTATGTTACTGCTAGATCTCACTTTCAGTTGTGCTACTGCTAGATCTCACTTACATTCGTGTTACTGCTAGATCTCACTTACATTCGTGTTACTGCTAGATCTCACTTACATTCGTGTTACTGCTAGATCTCACTTCCAGTTGGGTTACTGCTATATCTCACTTCCAGTTGGGTTACTGCTAGATCTCACTTCCAGATGGGTTACTGCTATATCTCACTTTCAGTTGGGTTACTGCTAGATCTCACTTTCAGTTATGTTACTGCTAGATCTCACTTTTAGTTGTGTTACTGCTAGATCTCACTTTCAGTTGTGCTACTGCTAGATCTCACTTTCAGTTGTGCTACTGCTAGATCTCACTTTCAGTTGTGCTACTGCTAGATCTCACTTTCAGTTGTGCTACTGCTAGATCTCACTTTCAGTTGTGTTACTGCTAGATCTCACTTTCAGTTGTGCTACTGCTAGATCTCACTTTCAGTTGTGCTACTGCTAGATCTCACTTTCAGTTGTGCTACTGCTAGATCTCACTTTCAGTTGTGCTACTGCTAGATCTCACTTTCAGTTGTGCTACTGCTAGATCTCACTTACATTCGTGCTACTGCTAGATCTCACTTTCAGTTGTGCTACTGCTAGATCTCACTTACATTCGTGTTACTGCTAGATCTCACTTACATTCGTGTTACTGCTAGATCTCACTTACATTCGTGTTACTGCTAGATCTCACTTACATTCGTGTTACTGCTAGATCTCACTTACATTCGTGTTACTGCTAGATCTCACTTACATTCGTGTTACTGCTAGATCTCACTTTCAGTTGAATCTAAGCATATTGATAAATAAAAGTTACGTTCGTTTGTTTAAAAAAAGTCTTTTCAAGTTTATTTCATTAAGAATTTCCTATGCCTACATCGGTTGAATTGAACTAGCCATCTAGAGCTACAAGCCAACGACAGAGTTGCAACAATCTAGAAATAAGAAATTAAAGGCAGTAACATCTGTTGATACGTATCGATTCATCATTTCAAAATTGTTAGATAAAATAAAAATGTTTCAATAATGAAGTGTAATTATCCCATACATCAAAGCATCTGGCATTAAAATAATGACTACGCCTTCAAGGTATTTTCTCTTATAAAGGGGAATAATTTGTGTCGACAATTTCAATCTAATTTTCTCATTGTTTTTGTGGTTTAAATGATGAACACGCGTGTTTTCCTCGGACAGCTTATCAATTATTAAAATCTCCAGACTACAAGACTTTATAAAGACTTGGTGATTCCATGAGATAAAATATATAGCTCTTGATCTTGTCAAAGCTGAGCAAAATATTTTCTCCCTGTATGAAGAACTGAAATATTATTTAAGCTACTTACCTTGAGATGTCTTACTAGAAGTATAGTTATATCCTAAACAGAATATATAATATTCAAAAATACAATAATAAAAAAAATACACTCTCAAGGCGCATTGTTGTTAAATTACAAAGTTACTGTGAAATTCGGAATACTTTTTTGGTCAATATAATAATAATAATAATAATAGTAATAATAATAAAGCTTTTCTTGGAGTCCGAAGATTAATGAGGAATGCAGTATTTCCCGTGGGTACGCAATCCCAGCTGTGACCTACATCTAAATCAGGTCAATATATTAGCTTTTAAGTATCTATCAGTTTCCCAATTTAGAACAATTCTTCCTATCAGCTTGCAAACTTCACATAAAAGTGAATGGACACTGGCCGAGTATTTCGAAACTGCTCAAACAATTTTCCTAAAAATTTGACAGTTTATGTATATCTGTGGGGAAAAAAAATAACTACCTAATTTGGAAATCTGGTTTGATCCTTTTTTTTTCTTTTTCAAAATCTACTCCTCTTAAAATTAAATTTGGCTTACTATTTTTTTTTTAAACATGACATTATCGGGTATGACCGCACTCGACTGAACTGTTTCTTTGTATTCAGTAAAGATTGAAATAAATAAATAGACTTCGATGAAAATTTAGCGCACCTTTTAAACATTAACAAAAGTTTTAATATAAAAACTTGCTTATGCAGAACTAATAGTGGCGCAGCATTGCGCAGTATTACAAGAAATAAATAAAAAGAAATGTTATAGACAACTCCTTAGATGGAGGAACTGATATACATTTTGTTTATCCTACTTCTTTGAGTATTAGCATTTTCTACACATCTTGCATAACAAAATTTATATAAGTTGTTCAGATTTAGCAATTCTTACAAAACTTATATCAACTCACTCTGTCTGTCTGGGTGGAATGTTGTGCACCTTATTTCTCCCACTTCCCATTCTCGTATCAAGTCGAAACTTTGCACATTTAATATATTGACGATGGCAAGACATGAACACATCACTTTAAGAATAAAACATGACTATAAGAATGAAAGTGACCCCCTCCTCTTCCCCACACCACTGGTCAACAAAAGTAACTGGTCCATAGCGCAATGAGCATGCTCAGGGCCAATCCTAGCAATTGCGGGGCCCTAATCGAAACTGATTGCGCGGGGCCTAGTCTGTGTGGGAATAAGGATATTAAGTGAAAATTAAGATTTTGTATAAGAAAAAAAAAATTCGACTTTATACTAAGTTAAATATTGCGATCTGTACTTTGCGAACCTTGTAACCAATGGCATATTTATATGCTAGTGACTATAAAAGTAAATAAAGTATTGGAACTCGCCCGATCTTTACATGAAAGCTGACAATGCCTTTTTTTCCTTTTATCACGAGTAGGATTGGCAATTTCCGCAATGAATGACACCCACAAATGACAATTTTGTCTATTTTTCTAGAGATTTTAAAGAGTTTTCAAGAGATTTTAATAAATTCAGGAGATTTCCAGGAATTTTTCGTATATATTTTGCAATTTAATAATTACACTCTGAATTAGCGCGGGCCCTATGAAAGCGCGGGGTCCACATAAGACCGGCCCTGAGCATGCTATAAGAATTGAAGGTGTGTTAAACAAAATCATACAAATATTTCCAATTGCAAACATTTATTATTGTAAGTCGAGAACTAGATCTACTAAAAATTAATGACAGGATTAATTCCAAATATATGAAGATATGATTTCACTCAATGTCAAATTTTTCTTCGAACTATTTCTGTTTTTTTACGTACTTCAACTATTTCTACACAAAGGCTTCTACGTTTTGATGTCATATTTTGTTTTAGATCGCCCTTAAATTGCTTGAAATGGCAAATTTGTATTATATTTGTATAGGCCTAAAGGCCATTCTTTTAGGCTTAATATATTTATTTATACTTAAGATATCAAAAACAAAAATTACTAATTTTCTTTGGAATTGCGAATTGTAAAACTAGGCGTCACAGATCCTACAATAAGTTGAAGTTTAAGGAGAGTCTGCTATTTATTTCTACATTTCTTTTTTTTTTTATATTAAATATTGATAAGTACTTCCTAGCCCCCACATCCTACAATAAATGATGTCGGGTTTCTTTCGAGATCCATGACCATAGTGAGTCTGAAGAGCATACCACACGCCAATGCAGTGGTTCTTTAGGACAGTGTAAAGTTACATGCCTTCAAAGTTTTCATTACATCAAATATTTTTAAAAAAACTTTATTTGCGGTTACGAAACGAAATAACCAATGTTGCTGAAGAGTTTACAAATAGTGTATATCCTCTTTGCAGGCGATGCTACCATTTTGCAGAACCTGACCACTGCCTACCGAGAAACAGACAAAGTCATATCCAATTTGACTAGATGGGTGGTCGAACCAAACATCAGTTACTTCCAATCTGTAGAGTCCTACCATGCTCGTCTTAAAGACTTCAGGTAAGTAGTTTCAAGGAACAATCGCTTTCAATGTTCTTTTGACATCTTCCTGTATGTCCGTATCATGGAGAGTGAAGTCCTTTAAGACCTTTGACCCATGGAAAAATCTTTTCCATTGACAGAAAATGGGGAAAAGCTTTCTTGATTTCATCTCTCGGAGAAGCTCCTTAAGTCTAGAGATCAATGACTGTTCAACATTGAAATCATTTGCCGAACTGTCACTTGACTACTTAGCGAGTTGTAATCAAAAGCGTCGCGTCACGTTTGCGACACATGCTATTCTACAGAATAAAGTGCTCAAACCTTAAAGATACCTTTATCATGATGGCCAAAACAAGGAAAACGCCAGCGACGTACTCGTATAACTTGGCGTCGTACCATCATGGAAAATGCAAAAGCAGTGGACGCCAGATGTAAATAGACATCGCCTGGAGCTGATCTCTATGGAAACAGCTTGACGCTTGATGCGTCGAAGCATCTAAGTCAAAATTTAACCTCTTCTACTATCCTCAATATTACACTAGCAAGGAGAGGCCGAAGGCGAGGAGATCTCTGGACAGTCACTTATTCCTTTGTCTTACCATCACATCAGGGAAAGTTCTGCCGAATGGAAGAGAGCCCCTTTAGCAACAAGATATGTTTGGTTTGAATAGGATGACTAGCGCCCTTGCTTTAATTCTTTCTTTTAGCTGATTGCTACTATGGTAGCTAAGAGACTGTATTCATTATTACAGTAAAGCATTTTCACAAAGAATCAACGCACTTTGTCTGTCGATCTGTCCGTCTGGTAAAAACTTTGTAACGTATTTCTCAAACTCCCATTCTCAGATGAAGTTCAAAATTTCCACAATTATTTATTGTACCTAACAAAAAAAATGAATCAATATAATAATTAACCATTCCAATTAATTATTTAGTTTATCCTTCAGATGTAGCTAAATATTTGGGGTTTTGTTCCCTTAGATAATTGTACACGATATTTCTCCCACACCCAGTTTCCAATCAAGTTGAAACTTTCCTAAATTATTTATTGGAGCTAAAAAAAAAACGAATCAATTAAAAATTAACCAATAAGTCAATTAATTACTGATAACTAATTATTATGTTTATATCGAACAAAGGAAAAATTCTACATTTTTGAGTGATATAGTTTTAAATACGGAGTTTTTCCCCTCAGATCAGCTTTTTAAAAAAAAATATTTATTGTAGTTTGCTTCTTAGTTTCTAATGATTAGATTTAATTTCCTGACAATAGACGTTTCCACCTGGTATCTAACTTGAATGTAGCCAACTCTCAGAAGGTGTAGTTACATGGGATTGACGCCGTTCTGGCGAAGATTTATCAATAAAACAATATAAGGGTTTGGGGTTTTACTGAAGCCTATCAGAATTTCGGCTTCATCGGCCAACCTTTCAATTACACCTGATTTTTTGTTTAAAAGAGGAAGGTTCTCCATGAAGGCTGATTACTTTTTGAAGTGTTCTGTTTGTTTTATACGTTGTGTAAGTCCCTTTAGAAATGTTGATTGTTAGGTGTCAGCTACGTCTAGTTTCTAGAGTAAACCTGCGGGACTCAGGGGATGGAATAAAGCCTCTCGGTCAGGGGGACAACCTAATATAGTTTACTGTATGGTATGTGTTATCTTCCTTCCACTTTTATTTAAGTAAGAATTTCGGCAAAAAATAGAAATAGGCTACTATTGGTATATACTCTTTCATCCCTGACCTAATTTAAGCATACGCCGTGAGCCCGATGTGTTTTGGTCATTAATTCACTGAATTAGAAATGTATTACTACTATTGACCTAATTCTTATCTTACCGCTAAAAATGACCCTACCTACGTGATTCCATTCCCAGTGTTAAACAGCTTATTACTGTCCAGCTGTTGCCACATCAGACTATCATCAGATACTATCACCAATTAGTTGAGGTACTGTTCTACTAAGTTCTAGATCAATATACTTTTTTTCACAAACGGATCCACTTAATTCTGGTTTAGTCTATTCGTCCACGTTCTCTCATTAATAATATTGTTTTCAAACTATCTGGTTTTCTTTTTTAGACAAAGATACGATAGAAAACAATCTCTTAGAAACAGCCTTTCAACAAAACTATAAAGCACACGTCACAAATTGGGATCTAAATAAGTAGAAAACATTATGTTAAGACAAATAAAACTAAATTAGGCAAAGAGACAGGCTGTTTGGACGCTGTGAGGTGCTCAGCTGGCGATCTGAAGCTCGCGTGTTATAATAAGGAATACCCGGATAGTGATTTATGGTTTTATATTTATACTGCATTTGGATTTTAAAGGTTTTATATGTCCCTAACCAGAGGCGGTCTTAGTAGATGAGTGTCAAATGCGAGGCCTTGAGCCTTTATATACTGTACCACATCACTCTAACTGGCTCGTCCGCCTCTCAGGTAGTAGGCCTTATTTGCTATTTGCCTTTCAGTAATTACATGCTGTATTGTAATTGATTTTCATTAAAGATTTCTCTTTTAAAGGTTAATAAGCGTAACTAATGATACTAAAACATTTTGCATGGAATATTTTTTACCCCGCCCGACACTCCCCCCTCCCTATCCGAGAAAAACTCCTGGTGAAGTGAATGTATTGATCTGCTACACTTTTCTAGTATTCCAATGATAGGCCTTTAGATCTAGACTTAGAAGACGATGCGCAAAATGTTCCTTAACATTAATTTATTCAACTCTTCAAGGAATGCAGAAATACCAGAAGATGGATAGTCCGTTCCAGATAAATATTTTCTCGTTCTCTAGCCAAATTTAAATGTATTTTTTTAAAGCTTTTTTATAACGGTTAAACTATAATTTTCTCAGTGTGACATACACGCTAGTAATTCTTTTCCTGACGATACACAGCAACTGCAGAATTTCTAAGAAAATCTTTATACGTTCCAGTTAGCAGCATCCTCTGCATCCAGTTAGCAGCATCCTCTGCATCCAGTTAGCAGCATCCTCTGCATCCAAACTTTCGACATCAATCAAGAAGAAAATAACATCAACAACTAAGAGATGATCAGGAAGTAACCGTCGTAATTAAATGCACTACAGTCAGTCATTGCGGAACCTGAAAGCATTAATTATAATAACAATATTGAAAATAATAATGCATAGAGACTCAAATCATCAAATTCAATAGTAACATAACAATGGTAATGATAACATCAACAACGATAAAAACAATAATTTTGATGGCAAGAAAATAAAAAATAGCAACCACAAAAAAAAACAAACTACAAGGATTACAACAACATTATAATCAACAACAACAACAATTATCAGCATTGTAATCAACACCGACATCGCAATCAACGTGAAAGGGAACAACACAAACATCAGAACGATTACCACAACAACATTAACGTAGCAACAACTAAAATAAATTGAACAGTTCTATAATGGCTTCATTTCTTTGAATTGTGTGAACTCTTCACAGGAGTCAGGTGTTGTCCATCGCTGTTCCTAATATGACGGTACCGCAGGTGATTAAGTTCTACAGTGATGACAACGCCATCATTGTCAGATGGGTTGGTCAAGTCATTCAACACTCCAAGGTAAATGAACTAATACAATTAGTCTTGTCCTGCTCGCCACTTTTAATATACCAAGTCGATAAGGGCATATCTATACACGAAGAATAACATGTAGATTATAGTATTAAGAAAGTTAGCCACTTGGACAATAAATCTGTGAAGCCTCTACACATTCCTGAATTTTTTATTCAATATTGTTTTTTGTTTTTTTGAGAATCCATCAGTTTAATATTCTGTAATGATCTGACATGTACATTATAATTATTTTGTACAAGTTAGTTGTTCGGTAGATGTCGATGATCAGACTCAAATTTTGAGACATTTAGATCTAGTTCAGAAAATGTTTAACCCAACGAAAAGAATACAAGGAGACAGATAACGATAACAAAAAGAAATAGTAACAGAGTTACAGAGTTACAGAGTTACAAAGTTACTAATATCAACGTTTTACTGTGAGTCTTGAGTTTAAGAGCCAATTAATTTACCATACTTACCAACACGGCTTTAAATATTTCTAATTTTTTTTAACCAGAGTGGAGATCTTTGGAAGACGCTGGTTGGTTATTACATGCTCATCTTAAGTAAAGAGCAGGCGGGGGTGGAACGAGCCCTTGGCAGTACCTTTTACGCCAAAGGTAAACAGTTCTTTCGCATAGTTGTTAAAATGACATAAGTAAAAATGTTTCTCTTGATACATAAATTAAAAAATGCTTTACATGGTTCGGATGTTCCTTTAAGACAATCTACTTTCTAGCCCAAACCTCCCGCAGGACGCCGGGGGATGGCAGCAGTCAGAGTAAGAATCCGGGATTACCAAGACGAACAAACGACTGTCCTGCGCGCACACCGCCCGATGAGGCAGCCATCACGTGATTCATATTGATTGAGCGTTGAGCAAGGACATCGGAGAGCGATAAAGGTCTGCGTCCCCATCCCCTGTTAAAGATGACATTAAAAACGTGTCACTCCTAAGCATTGTACTGGCCTCGAGTTGGGGACATAGGAAATCATGTCATAATTCTTTTTAGTAAAAGCTTCCGTTTTAAGCATTTTGCTTCGAAACTAATAAAAATTCATTTTTTTCCCATTTATGTAAGATTTAGATGAAGCACAAGTAGACAAAATCAGAAGGAGAAAAAAATGTGGAGTAATATGTAACTACAACTTTCAACTAATTGACATCTGTCCCTCGAAAAATATATTTGACTTATATTGTTTGGTCACATAAGTGTTACGTGTTAAAACGTCTCGCTTGTTGCTAATAACAGCAGACTTTGTTTGGTGGGACATTAATACCTTTGAATCAATAGATTCTCGAACAAAGCTACAAATAAAAGCTTATAAAAAGCGTGGTGGAGCGGCTAAGTACTCTTGAACTTGGCTTGGCTTGGCTACCTATGAAGGGGCTCGAGGTTCGACACCCGACTCGAGCAGAGTTGTGTTTACTGAGCGCCAAAAGTCAGCACGGAAAACCTTCTCACAGATACCCCCTCCCCCCCCACTAGTTCACAAATGATATTGGACAACAGTGACCTGAGCATGCTATAAGCATGAAAGTAGTGCTATTTAAAGCTATATATTTTTTTTTAAAAGTCCAAGAGTGATTTGCAAATGAAATGTTTATTTTCCTTCCTATTCTCGATAGTTAACATTGTCTACATCTAAACTTAACATGGGCGGTCATCTTCGATCTCAACACTTCTATTTTCAATCCATGTTTGGTCACATGTTTTCAAGTGTTCAAGATTTTCAGTTGATTTGTTAATGACTTCTTGGTAGGAAAGAACAGGGATTTTGTGACCAACCAACCAACCCAAAATGCGCATGTAACTGGAAACGCCATCTGAGACAATTTCGTTACCGTTGGAACAAAAAACTTTTGCATACTTCTTCTTCTTCTTCGTTCTCATTGATTATGTTGGAGTGTTCAGATGACTAGACCAATACATGAGATGAACTGCGCAGTGGTTTCCAAATCAGGGAGCTCTCCATATAGTTTTCTTTCTATTGGGGTGTTTTTGGGCCGGTGTCTTGTACGGGCCTCTTGGTAAAGAAAACAGCTTTAATAATAATAATAATAATAATATTTTCCCGGTACTTTTGTTGTCTGATTCTATTGTGTCTGGTCCTGAGTCGAAAGAATAGACGTTGATCTTGTCGGGATAACTTTTGCATACAATAACAACTCATGACATCGGGTAATTAATCAATCACCCCGCCAGAATGTCGCGACTCACATGTTAAGAATAAGAACTCTTTTGTATAAGGGAAGATAAAAGGTTTGGCCTTTATGTGAATACAAGACAGCGCTAAATCATTGGTTTTCTTGACTGATTCAGACAACCTGTACCATATTTTCATGGCACCAGGAAAGAGCACTTACAGAACTTTTACTTAGTATATGGAAAAAGAAATGTGCATTTACTTTTTATTTTTTGAGTATTTGATTAAGTGTTTTTGTATTTGTAAGTTAATATTTCGTGCTTTATGTACTTTTATACGTTACTTTTTAGTCTTCTGTCCCGAGGTGTCTTTAAGTTTAGTGATTTTACTAATAGTGTTTCTCTGTTCATATAATTTGTTTCTCAACAGGTGGATATGACAACCAAGAAATGTTGGGTTATCTGGAGAGAAAAATTCTTGGAATGACTTACTTAGAGAGATGTACAGAGTACTCCACGTCCGTCAACATACTGCTGAAAAATGTCTTCATCGGAAAAGAAACAGATATTAATCTCCAGCGCATGCGCAGCGAGATACTACGCAATGCACTCAACGGAAGTGACGTTGTCATGGGGGCTCAATGGTTTAATAACATGACCAAGTATATCAACATTCTCAAGGTAAGTGCGAGTTGTGTTCTGTGTGTTTCCTTTGTTGTAGAGAGACTTTTACGAATTGTGCGTGAACAAAATGTGTGTATGTATCAAGTGTCTGATGTATTTCATAGTTTAGTTGATGTAGACGAGTGGATACAAAGGGTGAAGGGAAGAGAACAGAGCGGACAAGACTCAGATCCACGTGTGTTTATTACAGGGCAAAAGATGTATGGCCTATTTTGAATGGTTTGATGTGCATTTTCTAAATTATTTCACATCTTATAATGAATTTGTGGTTGTTTTTATATATATATATATATATATAGTTCTACAATGAGGTTAAACTCTTGAGATAGTTGTAAATAAAAGTCTTGTTGTTTTTAATGAAATAAGTTTTTGAGCTTTATTCAATACATGTGTAAGACTTGAGTTATATCGTATACAAGAGTGATTGGCCCTTGTAGTCTGGAGCTTCTATCTATGACGAACCTTCGCCAAGGGAGACGAACAATGTCCTTGTAATACAATGTTCTGCCTTAAAAATAATAATAAAATAAGCGGTCGTAAGTCTGATCGTCGACTACCCAAACGACTTTTTAAATAACAATATTCCAATATTTTCAACCTATCTATCTCCTGGGTGTAACTGACTTTTCAAAGCATGGATCGGACTTCACAGCGACCGTCGAGTTTATACTGAATAAGACTATGCTCATCTTCAACAAAGTAAAAGTGTAATGGTAAAGTAAAAGTGTAATGGTAAGTAAAAAGTGTAATGGTAAAGTAAAAGTGTAATGGTAAGTAAAAAGTGTAATGGTAAAGTAAAAAGTAAAATGGTTAAGTAAAAAGTGTAATGGTAAAGTAAAAGTCAAATGGTTAAGTAAAACTAATGGTAAAGTAAAAAGTGTAATGGTAAAGTAAAAGTGTAATGGTAAGTAAAAAGTGTAATGGTAAGTAAAAAGTGTAATGGTAAAGTAAAAAGTAAAATGGTTAAGTAAAAAGTGTAATGGTAAAGTAAAAGTCAAATGGTTAAGTAAAACTAATGGTAAAGTAAAAAGTGTAATGGTAAAGTAAAAAGTGTAATGGTAAAGTAAAAAGTGTAATGGTAAAGTAAAAAGTGTAATGGTAAAGTTAAAGTGTAATGGTAAAGTAAAAGTATAATGGTAAAGTAAAAGTGTAATGGTAAAGTAAAAAGTGTAATGGTAAAGTAAAAGTGAAATGGTAAAGTAAAAAGTGTAATGGTAAAGTAAAAGTTTAATGGTAAAGTAAAAGTGTAATTGTAAACTAAAAAGTGTAATGGTAAAGTAAAAAGTGTAATGGTAAAGTAAAAGTGAAATGGTAAAGTAAAACTAATGGTAAAATAAAATTGAAATGGTAAAGTAAAAAAAGAAATGGTAAAGTAAAAAGTGTAATGGTAAAGTAAAAAGTGTAATGGGTTAAGTAAAAAGTGTAATGGTAAGCTAAAAGTGTAATGGTAAAGTAAAAGTGAAAATCTAACTTAAAACTAATGGTAAAGTAAAAGTGTAATGGTAAAGTAAAAAGTGTAATGGTAAAGTAAAACTAATGGTAAAGTAAAATGTGAAATGGTAAAGTAAAATAAGTAATGGTAAAGTAAAAAGTGTAATTGTAAAGTAAAAGTGTAATGGTAAATTAAAGGTGAAATAGTGAAGTAAAACTAATGGTAAAGTAAAAAGTTAAATGGTAAAGTAAAAAGTGAAATGATAAAGTAAAAGTGAAATGGTAAAGTAAAAATTGTAATGGTAAAGTAAAAGTAATGGTAGTAAAAGTGTAATAGTAAAGTAAAGGTAATGGTAGTAAAAGTGTAATGGTAAAGTGAAAGTGTAATGGTAAAGTAAAACTGTAATGGTAACGTAAAAGTAATGGTAGTAAAAGCGTAATGGTAAAGTAAAAGTGTAATGATAAAGTAAATGTGTAATGGGAAAGTAAAAGTGTAATGGTAAAGTTTCCCTTTCAGACCTTTCGATGTATAGGGCAGATGCTTGTCATCTGTTTCTGTGGTCCATAGTTAACAAGAGTGTCATGCGGCCAGAATTCACCAGGATACGAGCTTGGGAAGCCAAACGCTTTACCGCTCAGCCACCGCGCCTCCTTAAAATTGAATAGATTTTGATCTGTATCATTCGAAGACATGATAATGCGTGTTGCAGTATCCAAAGAATGTAAAAGAATTTGTGTGGTGACTCTGATGCGCTACATTTTTTGGCTAGTTTTGACAAAAATAATTGCTTGCGAAATGTTGTACATGTTTTCGATGTTCCTGCAGAGTTTGAAGGTAGTGAGCGGGCAGTGAACCCGGGAACCCATGAACTGCTTGTGCAGTTTGATTTCGGTGTTAAATATTTTAATATACATTTTTTTACAGTCAATTTCTGAAAGCAGGTCTTGGGCTTAGATTAAAAAATCATACTAATTTAATTATTATCATAGTTCATAAACGTAATTCAATATTAAAATATCTCTGACTTAATGCACGACTAAGATTATTCATGATTATGTAGAAGTTTAAAATATACAAAATAATGATAATAATCGTATTAATGTCTGTATTATCCTTTTGGATATTCGTTTTACAATAATGCATTACGTGAGTATAATAGACTAAATATAGTTCTCTACCACTCTATTAAGTTATTACCATGTTGACATTAATAATAAAGTTTGCCTTTGAGTGAAAATTAAGGCAGAATTCAGTATTTCCCGTCCTAGCTGTGACCTACATTTTTTTTACCACAACCAGCTCACATAATCGTTTTCTACGGTGATGATTTAGGTTCTCTGTTCGCCGCCTACGTCTGTTCTAGGCAGTGGATTGTTTTTTGGTCTCCGAACGAGACATCTGGAAATTTATGACAAAGGATGTGGAAGCGAGACCAATAGTCATGTAAGGCCTGAACACTGACCTACGACGTCGCATTCGGTGGGCAATGTTGACCAATAGCTATTTGCTACGTCGTACAGTCCATAGGTTGCGTCTTCGCGGATCCGTGTTAAGGTCTTCTATGACGAATGTCTCGATTTCATATCCTTTGTTATACATTTCCAGATGTCTCGTTCGGCGATGTTGTTTATAATGTTATTTTTAAATATAAAGAACTATTTGATTAGTTGCATCATGCTCTTGATGAGTAGTGAGTTTCAAATCTTTGGTCTTTGGGCCGTGTCCAAAGAAGATCTTTAGATATAAGCCTTAAGAACGCATTGTAAACTAATAGACCTATTGGTGACAAGTGAATAGAACACTTGGACTTGTTGCAGAAACAATATGTGTTGAGCTTGATCAACTTAAGGTCCAGGAGTGCAAGATTAAATTGACCCAGAACACGCGTATTGTGTAATAATCTTCTTGTGTCTGTATTTTATATAAGAATATAAGATACAACACTTTCCACTGAATATCAATGGGGTTGAGTAACGGCAAGGTAATAGCCTTAGTCGAGATACCTTTCCTAGCCCCTTTTAAATTGATTGACGATTGTATTGAAAATGATGCTAATACAAAAAAGGGCAAAAATATTATTTATGTCCTTTTTTAGCGGTTCCCGAAAGGGGCAAAGATGCTATTAGTTTTGTGTAGTTTGTCTGTCCGTCCGTCCCGTTTATATCTCGTAAACTAGAAACGATATTGAGAATCCGACATCATGGTAATTTAGACCATTCAAAGTTCTGATACAAAGGCTACTTTTTTCTTTTTTTAAAAGCGAAAAATTTAATTTTTAAAATCAAGTATGCAAGTATTTTTTTTTTCATAAAAATACACTATTTTTACAACTATTCACTATGAATGGTAACAAACGCTGGAGGCTCTTTAATAAGGGCAGAAGTTCCAGATACACTATTAATAACCATATTATTAATGCATTTATGCTAAGGGTTTTCGAAGATTTGTCCAAATAATTTTTTTTTTTACAAATGTATAGCTAAGTTTTGTTCTGTCCTACCAACTAATACATTTACAAAAATACAACAACAAAACAACGTTTTTTTAAAGAGAAAAAATCTATTTAATATGCATATAAACGGAAAATAATTTAAAGCAACAATTAATAAGTAGTAATTCATATTATCGCGTTAACTGAGGATCACCAACATTTCCCATGGGAAATTGAAAATGCGGCAGGTTTCAGCTCAAGTCGCCAAGAGGTATGATTCTGGGGCTGGGCCAAAGCGCTGAGCTTATTCTTTTCAGCCTGAAAAATTTTGTTCGTCTGTAACAGTAATTTGTTTAAAAAGGCCAATACTAATGTGTTTTCTTTAAAAGTGGACTTTTCATCCCGGTAAAAATAAAAGTTGAGGGTCTAATAATAAAGAGACAGCCCTGGTCAACAGTCTTATGCGATGGACATTCTAGGTACATACAGAACACGGACGTCTGTAAATTTTTTATGACAATCTTTGAGAAAAGTAAGACGTCTCTGTCGTGACCTTTCACACCAAAATCGTCACTATAATGATGTACTATTGTCGGAAGAAATTCGACCATTCTGAGATAAGAAACCCCATAAGTAATAGACACACTTAAACAACAAGAGTCTCAATTAATACATTAATTTTACTAGTTTTCTCTACTCCAGCATTTTGTTTTGAATCTGCCTTCCTTTTACACACAGTCCTGACTTACACGCTTTCCTTGCTGTTCACTCAACCATATACAATGAAGGTCAACTGGTCATTTCATACACAGGCACACACACTGCACTACCAGCCACTCAAAACACATACACTAACTATCATGGCCGGTCCTACAGATTGCGGGGCCCTATGCGAAACTGATTGCGCGGGGCCTAATCTGGGTAGGGATAAGGATAATAAGTGAAAATTAAGATTTTTGTTAGAAAATAAATTCGTCTTTTTATATTATTCATTCTTTACTAAGTACAAATTCACGATCTAATTAACTTTACGAGCAATCTACACTAGAAGTTAGATTTCCAACATAAAGCCGATAAACATTCAGATCTGCCTTTTAGATTTACTATCGACTAGCAAAATATCGCTTTTGATTTTTTTAAGGGATCGAGATAGATTTAAATGTCATTGACTATTACAGAAAATTAAGTTTTGGAACGTAGTTTTTTTTTGGTTAAAATTCACCCTATTATTTTTATTAAATGTAAGCTAACAATGCGTTTCTTTTTTAATCGCGACTAGGATTGATGTTTTCCATATTGAATGACACACAAAAAATTACAATTCTGTCTATTTTTCAAAACATGTTTTGAGTTTTCAGGATATTTTAATAATTTCCGGAGATGATTTTTTTCGTATACTTTGCAATTTCAGATTTCCAGGAGCTCCTAGAAAATCAGGAGATCGCGGAAACCCTGTTATAAGTTCAAATGGCTTAATTCAATAATTTACAACTAGAGGTAGCGAGGGGCCTACGAAAGTGCGGGGCCCAATGCGGCCGCATAGGTTGCAACGTCCTAAACTAATATCTTTAAATTATATATTTAACTTAATTCAGCATTTTTTTCCACTAATTAATTCAAATTGACAACTCTTAGTTTAGGACTATCTTGTCTCACTAATCCTTTTTTTATTAGCCTTATATAGATCTAAATATAATTAGATAGACCTAGAATCTATATATTTAATATTATTTAGATCTAGTCTATATTTATTATTATATCCTTAGATCTACTCAGTCTAGGGTTAGACTTAGACTTTAATTAAGGCTTTAGATCTACTAATCATCTACTAATACTACTGATGATTACCAAAAGTAATATTCTATATAGTTAGTTATACACGTAAATATATTGATCTAGAATTAGATCTAGCCTAGATCCATATTTTGAATTTAATAAACCATTTGATTTGATTTAATTGTCATTGTAAATTAGCTTTCACTTTAGACTTAGCTTAGGCATTGTAAACCTTAAACTAGATTTAGACTAGACCTTTAAAAACTAAAATCAACAACAGTCATCATGAAATTGCTCTGGCTATTTATCCTAATATTTACTAAATACACACTAGCTGAACATAGATCTACCTTAGTCAACACTAAACTTAAAAAGGAAACAACAGTCATAATCAATCATCACACTCTAGATCAATGCAACTTCAAAAATAACCTAACATACACATCCAGAACATTAAATAAGATCACCCATCACAAATGGAAGTTCTCAATCAGACACAGCAGAAATAAATACTTATCACTGTTAATATTAATAGCAGGAGATGTTGAGTCAAATCCAGGGCCTAGATCTAAAGATAGATGCAACGTCTGCAAAAAAAGTATGCACCATGAAACAGAAAGCCATTCAATGTGACACCTGCGATGAATGGTGCCATGCATCATGTCTCCATATGAATACACCTGTGTATTATGCCTTAGGCAACAAAGACGCATCATGGCACTGTGTACCGTGTGGGTTACCTCAGTTTACATCAGGACTGTTTGATTCGTTTGATGCAGACACTTCTAACCCATACAATATCCTAAACACCATCCCAAACCAAACTCACCAACCACTAGCCAGATCCACTCCTGTTAAACCTAAATCTACTAAAATTAATACAACAGCCTCACTAAACAAACCTACTAAAGAAGTAATACCAAAATACCTTAAAACCTTAGTAATAAATTTTCAAAGCATTAGGATCAAAACAGCAGACTTAGAAATTTTATTAGAATGTGAGAAACCAGACATAATTGCAGGAACAGAAACTTGGCTACATCCTGAAATTTATAATGCAGAAATTTTTAATAGTAATTATGAAATTTTTAGAAAAGATAGGGCTGATAATCATGGAGGAGTTCTTTTAGCAATAAAAAACACTCTTATAGCAGAAGAAATTACCTTACCTAACTCAAAAAATATAGAATCAACATTTTGTAAAATTAATACCACCTCAACATCCCTAATAATAGGCAGCATTTACAGACCACCAAATTCTAGTTTAGAATACATGCAGGAACTATGTAATCAGATTACTACACTTAACAGAGACAAATAAAAATGCAGTTTTTTAGATTATGGGTGATTTTAACCTACCTGATATAAATTGGAAAACACTAACCATAGATAAACACAAAAACCTTAAGGACATAAATGAGCTATTCATAGAAACTTTACACAACCTAAGTTTAGATCAAATCATTAAAAAGCCAACTAGATTAAACAACGTATTAGATCTCTTCTTAACCAACAGACCTGAATTAGTAGTTGATTATGATATTATCCCTGGTCTATCAGACCATGAGATCATAAATACACAGTCAGATAAAAGCAGTAGCCAATTCAAAACCCAAAAGAAAAATACTACTCTGGAATAAATGTAACCTAACACAACTACACCAAGCTGCATTAAACTTTCAACAAACATTCTTATTAGAAAAAGACATTAACCAACCAGTCGATGAACTCTGGAATTTCATTAAAAACCATCTTAAAAGTATTATAGAAAATCATATACCAACTAAATACAAATCAAACAAAATAAATAAATGCTGCTTTAATAATAGACTAAAGAAGCTTTGCAAACAGAAGGAAAACCTATATAGAAAATTTAAATAAACTAAGGCAGAAAGAGTTTACCAAAAGTATATAAAAATTAAACACTTAACCCAAAAAGTAAGCAGAGTGAATACATAAGCAATGTAATATCTAAAGATAACAACAAAAACCTATGGTCCTACATTAAGTCTAAGAAAATGGAAACAACAGGCATAGCGCCATTAAAAGATGAACATAACATTATGCATAATGATAATGAAACTAAAGCAAACATCCTAAACAAATACTTTGCATCAGCATTCTCAGCCCCAGGAGACAAAGACAATACTGAATTTGAACCAAGTAGACAACATATAAGATATAGTAGTACAAGAAAATGGAATTCAAAAACTATTAGCCAACACCAAACCAAATAAAGCGTCTGGACCTGATGGTATTCCAGCTAGATTACTCAAAAAACTAAGCAATGAGCTAGCCCTAGTGTTCAAAATACTCTTTCAGGCTTCACTTAACCAGGGCAGAGTACCAAAGGACTGGAAAGAAGCTAATGTCACCCCCCCCCCCTATTTAAAAAAGGAGAAAAGAAAAATCTGACCCAGGAAACTACAGACCAGTATCACTTACCAGCATCACATGTAAAATCCTAGAACACATAATATGTAGCAACATCATAAACCACTTAGACAAACAAAATGTCCTCACACCATACCAACATGGCTTTAGGAAATATAGATCATGTGAAACACAATTGATGATTTTTCTAAAGGTTTAGATAATAGTGAACAAATAGATGCTATCTTACTAGATTTTTCTAAGGCTTTTGACAAAGTTCACCAGCATAGTTTGCTTAAAAAATTAAAATATTTTGGCATTAATGGTCCACTGCATCAGTGGATTAAAGATTTTCTGATAGGGGGAGAACAAACTGTAATAATAAATGGCTCTAAATCAACACCAATAACAGTAAACTCAGGTGTACCTCAAGGAACAGTCTTGGGTCCATTACTATTTTTAATTTACAGAAATGATTTACCAAATTGCATTACTTCAGGAACAAAAGTCAGATTATTTGCAGACGATTGCATAATATATAGAACAATAAAAACAACACAAGACACATATATTTTACAAAGAGAATTAGATGAATTACATAAATGGGAATCAAATAGGAGCATGTCTTTCCACCCAGGAAAATGTCAGTTTTTAAGAGTAACAAAAAAACTAAAACAAATTAATTCTACTTATCTTATTCATGGCAAACCACTAACACAGACTAAAAACGCAAAATACCTAGGTGTTATAATAAATAAAAAACTGTCATGGAATCCACATATTGATGAAACTATAAAAAAAAATCAAACAAAGCATTAGGGTTTATTAAAAGATATTTCTATAAATCAAAAAAGAACATAAAACTAAAATGTTGGTTAGGCCAATAATAGAATATGCATCCTCCGTATGGGACCCCTCAACTCAAGAAAACATTAAGAAACTGGAACAGACACAAAATAGAGCAGTGAGATTCATAACAAATGAATATCCACATTTGACTAGAGTAACACCTATAGTAAAATCACTAAATTTAGAAAGCCTTCAGGACAGAAGACTCAAAAGTAAAGTAGCAATTATACACAAAACACTGAACCATAATCTTCAAATACAAAAATAAAATTTAATAAAATACTCTGAAAGACACAAAGATAAAGGCACATTCCTCGTCCCATATGCTAGGACAAATTTGTACAAATACTCCTTCTTCTCTAGTGCTATTAGAGCATGGAATGGGTTGCCTGAGCTAGCCAGGAAAACCAGTGACTTTAATTTAAGTCATTGGTTAATATGCATGACTAAATGCATGACGCGTAGGACGTAATCATCTTCTTTTCTGAAGTAACGTCTGTATTATATAAGATGATAAGATAAGATAAGACCGGCCCTGCTTACTATCACAAATCAGACTAGCTGAGACGTTTTGTTTTTAATTTTTTCACACATATTGTTGCATAGGCCTCTCGCGAAAAAGATAAACATTTGATAAGGTCTTATTATAAGATGAAACGATGTCTCCTACTTAAGATATTTTAATTTTTAAACATCGATAATAATGTAATTTATTAATATATTGATGACTACAATGAAAATAAAACCTTTATTTTCGCCCCCCCCCCCCCTGTTGTTGTAGGTCGTTGGCTTGTAGCACCAAACAGCTAGTGGCTTACAACTTAACGTAGATCTACATCTATAATTCCCCAAAATTTTTCTACGCTTAACTCTTAACTAACAACCATTTTTTAACATATAAGTGAAAAAGATTTTAAAATTAACGTTGTAATGGCTAGATCTGCTTACAATGCGGCTATTCGACTAAACAACAATATTTATATATAGTAAGTAGATACTAAGAAAAAAAAAAGAAAAACAAATGTGCTGACTAATCAGCTTCTGTAAGCGTCATTCAAAACAAATATTAAAAACAGTTCCGAAATTCGGGGTCAGAAAGGAGTAGGCGCCTAAAGAAAAACCCGTGGAAATCTCTTGCGTGCCTCTCTATTTTTTTATAAAAATATTTTTTTTTAGTTTTTAAAGGATAATGGGATAATAATTTATTTAAAAGCTTTAAATATTTGAGTAATTCTCTTTTGTTAAACTAAAAGTAAAAATAACGGTAACGTTGGAATAATGATTTGACCGCCCCCTAAATTCGGCCCATTGCGTGCAATGCACACATTGCACAAAAGGTAGCAGCGGCTCTAGCTCTACCTTTTAACACGCAGACACTTAACTAAAGTATTTTTTTACGGACATTTTTTTCCTCGAGGCTTTGAATAAGAGATTGACAATTTAGAAAACAATTAGATCAATTAGATAATCATTATGTAACAGTTAGGCCAGATTCAGATCTAACTTCACCTTCGCTTTTACCTATCCCTTTGTCTGCTGGACCGTTGGGGCACTATACAAGATCGGTCAAACTTCTTTCTCCATTCTTCTCTGTCATTTGCCTTTGATAGAATTTCCTTGTGATATTCTTTCTGAAATATTAAAACCTGTCTTTTTACCTACTTGGGTGGACCACTTCGGGGGCCGATTTTGAGTTTTTGTTTCTACACAAACTGACTTTGTAACCTTGTTAAATTGAAGTCTCATCGTTATTCACTAGTTATCTTCTTATACATTACAGACTCTTCTTTAAAAAAAAAAAAAGAAAGATACAGTTTCATCGTACAACATTAACAGCCTATTGAGTTGAAAAAAAAATAAAGAGATTAAAGTAAAAGAGAATTTTAAGTGTCATGGACCTTGTGTTTGTGGTTTACGTGATACGACTGGGAGGTGTTTGAAGACATTTACTTGTGGAGCGCTAACTAGGTGGCCGTGAACCACCAATGAGTTGCATTGCGTCGTCACAGCCGGTCCACAGATGTGAATCTACAGTGGTATACTAGAAACTGCCGTAACAGTGATTCCCCCAACTTATTTGATCTTGACCCCCCCCATTTGTTTTGTATTAATAATGTTAAGTACATGTTTTTTTTTCAATGGAGCGGGGTCACAATGTATCAGTTGGTTAGCATTGCTACGCTTGGATAACTGGGTTATCAAGAGGTGTGTTTAACCAACGCTCTTGGGCCCTCCCCTCCCTTTTTGTCTAACGACATGGGCCCCATCCGGCAAACAATTCTTTTCTTCGGCCATCCGTTAAGATAAAGATTCCTGAAATAAAGAGCCTCGTTCTGACATTCGCATTCACACCAGTTTTTGACACGGCTAGCAAAGGGCCGTGACCTGGGATACTTTCCTCTTGTAGAGGCAGACGACATACGCGTTCAACCATGACAGTGACGTCACCAGTCTTCCACTTTTGAACCACCTCACTTCTCAACGGTCTGCTAAAATATAGAAAGGCTTTAAAAAATACGTAACATCTTTAATTTCAGCTATACCCTACTTTATTTGATTTGAAGAGATACAGGTCATATCGGCAAAATATGTTTACTGTGTACACTGCGTCCTGTGTTTACCTAGCCATTTTTTTTCAACTGTTGAATATAGCTCGACGTAATGAACCTCATTCACTAATCGTAAACAAACAACATTTAGCCATGTGATTCTCTGTCTCTTCTATACAAATTACGATACACACACACACACAATATCTAGACAGCAACAGCAGCAGTCTTTTTCTGCACATTTCAAAGATTTTAACTCTTCAAAAAATAATTTTAAAAGGCTACGTCACTGATTAGATGATCTGTTTCATAAGGTGTTAACGATTTTTAATCTCTCATTCAAATAACATTTACATTAAATAAACAGAGCTACGTTGACTCTGTCAGTAACTTCAGTTTATGACTGGGATATAGTGAGTTTAATCTTTCAAGCGTAGATATATTTTCATTCAGTTCAAGTAAATTTAGACTGATATAGGATGAAACGAAGTATGTCCGCCATATTTACACATCTTGACTTTACATTTTCATTCATGGACAGCAGCTCAATATTTTAATTAGCCCACAATTTTTTTTTTACATTATTTGTCAAGGGGAGTAAGGAGTACACATCGATTGTTAGAGCGTTATTAACAAGATGTGCCTACATGCAACATACACAGATACCTAGTAGGTAAATGTTAAATAACAGGGTTTTGTCTGCAGCTGCCAAGACTATCTGGCCTAGTTTGGTTAACTACAATGAAAACACGTTGATCGTTGGTTTTCTTCTATCTCTGGTGTACAAAACAAAAAGAGCTACGCGGGAGTTTCAGTTTTTAGGTAAAGGGACAAATATCTTGAAAGTAGACACCACGTGACTCTTTTCTTCCTCTTAAATGCACTCAAACTGGTTTTGAATAAAGAAGTGAGCATTCTCTCCACTTGTCAAGTAGTTAAGAAACGACTTAGCTTATCTCCAGCTCTATACATATTCACGATACTCTCCCTAGCAAGTTAAGCTTACTAGATCTAGTGGTAAGAAATGGCATTCTTTCACGGCTCTCAGACGTCCCAAGCAATAGTTTGATTTTTCAATGGAGAGGTACCAAATAAAAGAGGGGGGGGGGTGGAGAATTTACGAGGGTAAAATGAAAACGTGAAATGATCAGTTCGATTTAACACTTTGGTTATTTTGATACACCAGTACATTTTGTTCATATTTACCCTGTAAATGTTCATAAATCTTATCTCTTTTCATTGCTCTGCTTTCTAACTCCTTCATTACCCTATCTCCTTCTTTTGAGTGTGTATTTTTTTTTTTAACTTCGCAAAACAAGTCAGAAAAGTCGCTTTGACTAGTTTTGGTTGGATGTGGGACAATTGTGGGTCTCCTTGTTAGATTGCTTGGTGGTCGGTTGAGCGAATCGTTTTGTGTGTAAAAGTGCCACTGGCTTGCACAACACAGATAAAAGCTATGGGAGGCCTCTACACGAGTCTTAGGGGTAACGTGTTCATTGTCATTGCGTCTTAACACACACAGCGCTCTGCACACTAAAAAATGTAGCAACAGATTCAGACAAAAAAGATTGAAAAAGTAATTGTGATAAAGATAAGGTAGACTTGGACTAGTTTGATGGCACAATTTTGATTTATTAAAAATCGCTTAGGAAAAAAGTGTTAATGTTGATCATGTTAAACATTTACTCTGTCTTTCAAAGGCGAACCTGACTTTTTAAAAGGAGGGTTCCGAGGAAACATTTTAAAAAAAATTAATTAATTACTTATCGTTTTATTTACCAGTAGGGAAAAGCTTCTAGTTTTTATGAAGTGACAGTCTGTACGTCACGTTTACATATCAAAAGCCCTACTAGTACTAAAAAATTCCACTTTACCATTGGCGATTTATAGCTCAGAACGTGAACCACTTAGTTTTAAAATTAAATATGCAAGTTGTTGTTTTTTATTAATTACTTTTAAAGCAGAATTTTAAACTGCGAGATGAGTATACAGCGGCGATAACTTTATTTTCAGTAACATTTATTTAATGTCATTAAGATTTGGTATTTATCAACTGAATGGAATAAAAACATAAAAAAAAAAAACAAGATGAATCGACCTCAGGCCGCCCATGAGTCCGTGTAATAGTACCCTTATTATGATATACACTAGGACAGGATATATATGCGATTAACAAATAAAAAGGATGTTCCACATTGAATGTTCGTTGGGTCTACGTTGCTGTTCCTGTCCCACTCAGGTCACGTGATCACGGGCCATTGACTTTTGTTATATCAAAAGGCTAGTCAGCGCCTGGGATCAGAAACTACGTCATTAAGCACAGCACTACGCTCCAGTGCCGATGGCAAGGACACGTAGAGGTGAAAGTGTATTGGGGAAGTCTATGCAACCTAGCGTTGATATCTCGAGTTGGCAGGTCTAGCTGCCTTACCTTGCGTGACAAACACGGGACATTTCGTGATCAGGCTACAGAAAGCGAAACAAACTATTTTCTTGTTTTTGAAGGAGTCACTGACTCCAGCACTGCTTACCTGACAATAGCATCGAGGAATTCAAGGTAATTTGAACAAAATCATTGTTAATTTGAATATGTTAAGCAATTTTAAGATTCCTTCGCCCTTAGGGTTTAATGTGAGTCTTCAACTGATTACTATTAGAATAAACTTATATGAAAGAAGTTATTTAAAGGATGCTCGCTGATAAGCCTAGCTGCGCATATCTCTTCGTGTCATAATTATCTTATTTCTGACCACACGGTACCACGTAGCTGTGATTTGACATGGATACAAAGACGTTTCAATTTCAGTCAAATGTAAAGACGTGTTTCGACCGTCCTCGATAATTTCGACACCCAGAAAGTGTCCAAGTGCATCACTGTTTCAATGGAAGCATCATGAATCATGAAGTAGAAATGATTTATAAATATGCAGTATTGTGTAGTCAAATTAGACAACTCTACTGTCCGACAGTAATGTGTAACAAAGATTTATAGATCTACAATGATTTCATATTGACATAGACTCCCATAAATAACTTCGGTGCTCATTCTTTACAATTTATCTTACAAGAAATAAAGAGAATGGCATAGGCATTAAAAAAAAAACAACAGGGTCTATAGAAATATAACATGTAATGTTCACCTAACATCTTGTATGAAGATACATTTCATTTTTTATTACAAAATATTTATTTTAGTTGAAACCCAATATCATTTTTACCGTGTGCAAAAATACTTTGGGATATTATTATTTCATAAATAGATAATAAACTCTGGCAAATTCTATTTTATTAGACCTCAGTTTTTTCATATTAACATATTAAGTTATAATTCTAAGGGAGTTAAGTCAAAGAATCTCCAAGCATTAATCCAATATTTGTTTCAAGCCAAAATTTCGCACATAACATGGTTGAAAATTTAGGCACAGGACATTAAGGCTGCGGTAAATCGGAGTGGGTATTGTTGAAGGGTAACACATACTACCCTCCACTCAAAACTTTACGTTTACTAAGGATTTATACGTTGCTGAATGTTAGTCAAGACGGGTAGTGACATTTAATATTTCTATACTAACAATAGATCTGAAGTATTTAGTATTACTAATTATGTACACAATATGCGTAGTTATCAAGACCGAAAAATCACCGTCAAACATTGGGATTGGGGGCAAAGGTGAAGCGATGATTGGATTTCCAATAATAAATCCATTACACTGTCTATTGTGTAATGACTCTAGTACCAGCGCATTTATATTCCTCACATTCTGATGCTCATTTATTTACCCGTTTTGTCAGCATGAAAATGGAATTAAAATATGCATGGTTGTATTTCTTTGTTACCAATAGCTCAAACCGTTGCATATTCTTCTATCAACAGGTAACCATGGCGTCTACGATTCCAAAGCTCTTGACTTTCCTTGTTGTCCAGTTAGTAATCGTAGATGTGTCAGCGAAGACTGCTATTCAATGTCTTGAAGGGGTCAATAAAACAATGGTGCCATTGTTTTGCGGTAATCAATACATTGACATCAAGAACGTGAGTGTGGGAACTCCTACTCGGAAAAGGTACGTCATATCATGTCAATGTATACAATGAACAATATGATCTAAAGATGGGTAGGGATAGTGAAAAAAATCCCTATTCACACCTTGTGGTCTATAGGGCAGATGATCCAAAGTGTCACGGATGCATGCGTTTGTTGTGCTTGATGCATTTGACAATACACTGATAATAATCCTAGTTGCGTGGGTACCTTGTATGGTGTATTACCGATGCGAGTTCTATTACTAAGACATACACCGTAACAAACAAATACGAAAAGGATCAATGCGCAGTAACTAAGTTCACTCGTGATGAAATAGAATAACGAACTTTAATGCAGAATGGGCCACAGTCGAGTCAGTCACTAAAAACGATGTAATCCCTTCAAGAGGCCTAGCAGTAACTGTCCTAAAAGTCTAAAATAATAATCTCTCTGTCGTCAATAAAAATGTCGCGTTCAAAGTCTATTACAGTGCGTTTCTAAACTAAACCAACAAAAGGTCAGCTGTTTCTGTGACCTATGGTTAACGAGGGTATCATGTAGCCAGCACCACGATCAACCGCCTTTACCCCAACCCCAACTGTCAGGTACCCATTAGAGCTGGGTGGACTCAGAGGGTCCCAAAGATCCCGAAATTTAAAATCTTAAGTCTTAACCAGTATTCGAACCCGGCACTCCCGGAAGCCAAGCGCTTTACCGCTCAGCCAACGCGGCTCTTGAGGCAGATAAAATTAACTTTCGAGGATGGTGGAAATAGTTTGAGTGAGATGTAGGCAAGTTTTCTTAAGAATACAGCTAACGATTAAAGTAAAAACTACCAAAAAACAACAAGAACGAATACCATTAAGCTTAAGTTTATAAGTGTTTGGGTTGGGAAAAGTCGCATTCAGAATGTTTCATTTAAACTGATTTTGCTTTCTATCTGTAAGAACCTGGAAAAAAAATGGGGAGGGGTGCATGTATTTCCCTGGCACGCGCGCATCACAGAAAAAAAAATCTGCGCGTCCAATTTGTGGTTTTTTAATATGCACTGTAGGTAGCAGTTTTGAGAGGGTCGGATAGCACAGAGCCGGATTGTAGTTTTAGTTTAGACATCTCTCTGAAAAACAAATCAAGCACTTTCAAGATTGGAAAAGATGTAGAAGCCAAGCACATTGTCATCGTCCGTTTATTTCCTTAATTTGTTCCCAGTATTTATCCAAATGTCTATCTGTTATTTGCTCTTTGACCTTTTCTCTCCTAAATAGAATTCTGAATCGTTAGCAATTACTGGAAATTTATGTGTTTATTTCAACATTACATACTCAACGTAGAACGATACATTAGACGTACATTAAATGAAAGTAGTAAAAAACTTGGTCCCTGGTGCTGTTTCTAATTTGTCTAAAATGTATGTATTCATGTGCATAGACAAGACATAAAATAATAAAAAATCAATCAATCAATTACTGATAAATAGTATACTATGTGATACTAACAAGGAAAATGAATCCTTCAGTATTCACTGATATGGCTAATTATGTAGCCATTGGTCCCCTTAGATAATTGTAATTATTACTCACACACCCATTCCTGGATCTAGTTGAAATTTTGAATAATTATTTGTTGTACCTTACTAAATGTGAATCAATTTTTAAAATTCTAAAAATTTTGGTAATTATTTTTGTTATATCCAACAAGTAAAATTTCATTTGATTGAGTTGTACGTGCGGGACTCTTTCTGTTTGACAGGCTTTGTTTTATACGAAAGGAATTTTATACCATGCTTGTTTTTGTCTTTAAATTTCTATTCAACAAAGTTTCTATGATAAATGTGTCGGAAAAGAGCGCATCACCCTGCAACGTTACATTTTAGTTGAAACTTTCTTTGGCTTACCATAAGCAATGATACCTGTTAATGTTTCTCATTTCTTTCTTTCCCTAGCGGATGTGACATAGACTCTACAAATGACGTTTGCTGTAACCAAAGCAATGCATGTCTCTACCCCAATACAACCTCGTTCAAGGAGTTGTCCTCTTGGTGTTTTCAGAGAAAGTCATGTGACATACCATTGTGGGCTGTAGCCTCAATAGCACAGTCCTGTAATTCCAGCGTGTATCAACTTTTTGCCACGTTCATGGTCGTTGATTACGAATGTGTGGACACACCTCAAACTTCTACGACCACACCAACTATGCCGTCTGCATCCACAGTAGCAATGCCAATGACCACCAGCTTCTACAGCAACAACTTGACCATGGGAGAGCAGGCCGCCATCATCTGCTGCATCATGCTGTTCATCGTCCTCATCGGCACTGCCGTGGTCATCTACAAGAGAATCAAGTATGGTCCACCCGAAGATTTCAGAAAGCTCTTCAGCAAACCCCCAGAAAACCCAGGCAATGACAGCCCTGGTATGACCCCTTGGTTACCAGGCGAAGCACAAGAACAGGTGTACCAGAAAATGGCCGAAACCCAAAAGAAGAAAAAGAGAAAGTTCCCGAAATTTAAATTTTAAAATATAATATGAACATGTAAAGCAACATTTTCTGAATCCTTGGACCAAAAAGCTGGAAAGACATTAAGATACTATTCAAGAAATAATTGTGGATGGTATGATACATACATACATTTTTATGTGATTTAGCTGTATTGAGATTTTAAAGCTTGCCTATTACAAAGTGTCTGGTTTTAAAATCTATCAACATAATTTAAGATTGTCAATTTGTTTCCAAGAACTAAATCCTGAGCATCAAATTTTCATATTTTTCCCCAGATTGTTAAATCTTCTAGTACTATTTTATTCTTGTATATTTTGAAACCCAATATAATTTTAGACCAATGCTTTTCTGCTGTGTTTAGATACTTTGCAAAGAACTTTTTATTTTTATTGTTGTATTCCATTGTTCTGTGCACTGTTTTATATTATTGCGTGCGTATTTATTCAGTACGCTTACTTGAAGTTGTATAGAATAAATATTCATCAAACTGAGTTATTAAAACACATAGTGCATCTCTCATTGATTAAAAATAAATCAATGATTTTCAAAACACATTAAATAATGAGCAGATCTATTTTTAAGAGAACAATATAGATCAGAGTTTATTTTGAAAAATGCACAAAACATAGAGCGACTGAATCTCAACCTCTTCTTAGAATAATAAAAAACAATACAATATTATTATTCCCAAAAATAGATGTTCAGGCCATTACAAATATATTTACACTATTTGCCCAATTGCAATGAAAAAAATTACAAAGAATTTTTTTAAAAATCTAAAGTTAATATTCATACTGAAAAAAAAAAAAAGTGAAAATATGACACCTGTATGCTGACATCAGATTGATACATAGATTGCTGACATGACATTTAAATGCCCACATTTGAATAACACCTAGATGACATGTGAAGGACACCTAGCAATGTGAACGAGACATAGATTGCTGACATGTGAATGACACTTAAATTATGACATAACGTTTGTACTGAAGAATTTACTAGTTGCAAAAAAAAATATTTTGGTCTTGCATTTTTTGTTTATTGCATTTTTTGTTTATTGCATTTACCTTGTTTATTAAAGTATTTTTTTTAGTGAACATATGCATTTACGTGAGCCTGTCACTGTTCAAGTGAACACTATTTGTTTTTCCGGTTTTACATGTACTACAGATTTGTATTGCATCTATAACTTGTTTGAAATTAATTTTGTTTTAAAATAAAATATTGAAATATATAGATTTAGTCTGTATTGATGTTACAGATATAAAGTAAATGCATACATTTCAATTAGACAATTATACTAATCATTGGCCACTTTCAGTCGTAGAACGACTATTGTTCATCTCTTGGAGCACCTTTCCCCGTGACTGTAGAGCCCTACTCTGGAGAGACACATTACCTTCCATATACAAGGCAGGTGAATGGGACAGAGCTTTGAATGAGACAAAAGCCTGGACATGGCTAGGGTCAGAACAATTTATCAATTTTATTTTGCCGGTGACCGGTCACTTCATCCCGTTCATTGCATCCCAAATTAAATATATTTTGCTTATCCATTGTGTAATTGTGCTGTTAAGACTCTTTGGCTTTAAGCCCTCATTTCATCTAATATATAAATTTGTTAATTATAATACGTTATGATATTTTTGAAAGTTATTATAGTGTTCCCCCTACTCTCTTCATACATGAGAAATGAAAGATAATATTTCAATAAGTAGACATATTGTAATGCTGAGTATTTTAGTTTATTGTTTCTGTTTGTTGTAGAGAAGTCAATATTGTCCTGCGCATATTGCGTGATGTAATGACCAAAGGTCAAGGTGTGGTGGAAGTAGGGAAAATCTTGAGATATAGAAGTACGATAAGAATATTTATGATCATGCCGCTCTGCGCTCATAATTTATCATCAAAGGCCAATGTGTGGTGGAAGTTTCGGAAATCTATTTAGAGATGAGAACGAATACAATACTTATGATCTTGCCGCTGATAACTTATCTCCAGGAGGCCATCTTTCACTTTGTTAATGGTTCTTTCTTGAAAATGAACCTGCTATTTCAAAACCTGTTATAACGTATTATGTATTCTAATAAACGCTAATTTCAAGAAATACGCAGCACGGACCAATACATTACAAACGATTTACAGCTATACGAATCAATGGATCAAAAGCCTATCTAATTGATTTCAATTAACACGCCAAAACAATTTTTACATAACTCTTGATCTATAGATGTTAATTTTTAAAATCTTTAATGATATTCTATTTTCTTATTTATTAATGTTAAGTCTTTTTGTCATGTATATAGAAATACGTATATGAAATAGTGTTAATGTCATACTTTTTACAATTATTTCATTAAGGATGAAATGACCAGGGGATGAACTGACCGGAACCATTTTTCCACTAAGCAAAAGTGCAACAAAGGCAGTCAAAATTAAAAACAATAATGTACACAAAATCAAGATGGAAAGCAATAATGAAAGAAGTATTAATTTTTAATTATAATTATAACAATAATAATGAACAATACCTCAACAATCAGATCATGCGATTCACAGACAGTAAAATGGTTATCTAACACCAAATTACAATCCAATCCATCAACATAGCAACACAAAATGAGAATGATGTTAATGTAATAAAGCTCTACATTAAAATAACACTATAAAATTTTACAGCAGGATTTAACTTCTGGAGAAAAAAAATCAGAATTAACATAATAAAAACACTGAGGTTTTGCAGTATTTTTAAAAATGAGAATTTAACTGTTCAGTTAACGTTTCAACATAGGACCTGGAAATTTATTTTTTTAAAAATCTTATTCTGTTTCATTTAAAATGCTCACACAAGCAGATTATGAAAGGCATCACCTATTTCATGTGCGCAAAATGGACATATTCTATCTTTATAATTCGTCCTCTTGAGACGGCCTAGTTCTACTGGAAAGTTATTACTACTTCTAATATTTAAAACAAATACAGCTTCCCTAGATGGTTTAAAAAGAAAGTTGGGGGGGGGGGGGGGCGCAGTCTTCCTAGGCAAGTTTACTTTCAATAAAAGAGTATAGCGTAGAGGAGTGTGGCTGGAATGTATTGTCTTCAGTTTTGGGGTTTATCCCTTATGAACCTTTTTTTTTTTTCAATGTATGAATCGAAATCATTTAAAAAGAAAAGGGCTAAAATGTTCTCCTTCTCTTAATACTAGGTCACAGTTAAATGTGGCTGATATGGTTGAGTTCATTCTTACTAATGAATTAATAGCATTATATAAAGCTTGTTTATAGTTAAGAACATTTCCTAAATGCCTAGTCTTGTGAGCTTCTTCCATAAAATGTTTCTTTGAATCAACGGAAACTCTTTTTTTCATGTGGATCAACGCACAAAAACTTTTTCCTCCGTCAAGTTTTATAATACGACTTAAAGACATAAAGAAAAAATGCTTCTACCGTTGAATAACTCCGCCGAAAACTCAATTGGTTTTTATTTTAACAATTTCTCTTCAATTAATGTATTCCAATTTTGTATTTAAAATAGAAGAAAATATATTTCCTAAAATGACAGTTGTGTGATTGGTCTGTAGTTTTTTTTTTTTGATTATTCATGCTGCCTTTGTTTGTATAGATTGGGCTTATAATTCCAATAGACCAAATCTCAGGAAAGATTCCCGAAGTGAATATAGCGTTAAATAGTTGTACGTAGGCAGGAATCCATGTTAGCTTGGAATTGTTTATATATTCGTTAAGGATCTTGTCGTACCCACAACTTTTATTCTATTTGGCTTTGCTAATTGATTTCAACACTTCATCATGTTATTTGTTCTCCAGTCAGTTTTCCTAAGTCAATGTCAGTGCTATTTGGCTCTGGATATTGAGGCGAGATTTAGATACTAGGACTGTTTAATGGTTTGTTTTGAGATTTTAAAAGCTTGGATATGTCGTCAACATTAACGTTATTATTATCTGTCTTATCTTTTACTTGAAAATACGCTAATTTTCTCTAGGTTTCTTTCCTTTTAGTCTTTTTAAACTATCTCATACCTTATCAGCATGCTTTGTTTTGGGAGTATTCATAGCCATTTTGTAGTTTATACTATGTAGTTTTAATCTCGATAGAGACTCTTGAGTTTTGTTGATACTATTGATTCTTCTGCTCTTCTTTTCTGCCTACACGTTTACCAAGTTTTAGTACTTTTTGTTTTTATTCTGCTATTTGTTGTTTTGTTCCGAACATCTCTGCTTGGATTAGAATATTATCTTTCTTTTTAACTATCTCATTGGTTTTTCTGCTTGGTAGTTATGGTGGTATTATTGAAATTTATTTTTAGAACTCTATCATCAAGTTTAAAATTGATATAGTGTAGATCTAGATTCTAGATATATAAAGTAGAGAGATTATGATCAGGATTAGTAGGTGAACTAGTGGGTAATAGTGTTCGCATGGGAAACCGGTTAGTTGTGCGGGCTCATTTTTTTAAAAATTCCTAGCCCGTCTTCTCCAATATAGTAATCGACATCGTTGGGGAGAGGTACGTATCTGGGAGTAGTAGCGTCACTAAGGTTTGAGAGGGGTGCCGTCGCCCCGGGTGACACCATTTTGGGGTGACCCATCAAAATAGCGCGGACTAAATAGCGCCGACAAAATAGCGCGAATTTTCCCGACAAAATAGCGCAAGACAAAATAGCGCGGACTTGTATATGATGTGTATAAAAGTACCGGATTATTAGTAATTTCATGTCCTGGGCATCATTTTTGTTGTCTCTATCTTTTTCAATATTAATAGATCTGAAATTATGCCATATTTGCGGAGAACTAGAGTACTTTAAATTTTATATCATTCACCTTTGATTAAAATGCATAACTTGCTAAAAATAGGAGTTTGAAATGTGGTGACCCGACAAAATAGGCTAGGAAAATACGAAAGTGTGTTATACTATAATCAAAATCTGCGGCATCTTTCTTTGATCAAAACAGGGCGTCTTTTGTCGCAACATTGGCAAACTTAGGTGTGTCAGGATTGGTTAAGATGGCGATCACATTTCTTATCTAGCCAAACTTTGGTTTAATCTCAGGTAGTGACTAGCCAATTCAATCACTGATTTTGCTATTTCCTGTCCGTCTTTGTCAAATACCATCAAATTTAGGAGTGTCCATTTCTAATACTCAGATAATCATATTTGAGACAGTAATTATGCTTGTTTTGAGTGACCAATGTTGGTGAGGCTACTCCTGCCATACGACTACCATGCATGGCAAATGGTCGAAATCTTTGGCCAAAATCCAATAAAACCAGAAGAGTCTGGCAGCACATGTTCCGGAAGGTAGAGGAGGCAAAATAGGTTGGAGCAATCAATCATAGCAAAGTGAAGAGCTGCGTGCATAGCCCTATTCCTATCTAATTACGATACCCGTTAGCGCAGTGGCGTAGCTAAGGATTTAGTGGCCCAGGGGTTTGACCTCTTTAGAGACCCTTCATTTTGACATCCGACATCATTGTGGTGATTATGTTTTGTATATAATATTGTAAACGGTACGTCATAGAACCTTGGTTGTAAGATTAAAGAATTCTATGTTTATTTATTATTTTACTATTATTTCATTGGTCCATTGGTGGGGACAGAGTGACAGCGCTTGAAGTTTTGTTATTGTTGACAGGGGACCGGAGTTTTGTGTTAGCATAGTAGGAGCCATTGTAAGGCAGTTCTGATAGTTAATGTATATTTAGGAATTCAGCTTTGTTGGCGTTATCTACAGTTATAATTTATTCCTATTTCTTTATTAAATATTTCTCATGCATCCCTGGTGTTCTTGAAGTATTGCCTACGTAATGTATCCATGTCAAAGTCATAGGCTAGGAGTTCACAACAATCACAACAATCATGAAATGAGATTTGGAAGTAATATCTAATGTAAAAACAAATTTTGGAGACCCTTTAAGTTGAAGCCCGGAGGGGTATTCAAATTTGCCGCCCCCCCCCCCCCACACTAGTTACGCCACTTTGTTAACGCTATTGCGTAGAGTCAAAGGAGTCGGTGGTGAGCACCTTGCAAGAGTCTCAGCAGCTCCTGAAGCTGCAAGGAGACGTATCTGTGAAGTCACTTGACCTGTTAGGCAGATATGAGGCACCATAGCAAAGTTTCTTACCAGGGCACTAAGGGAGTCTATACATGTCAACCTTGTCACGAATTAGAGTTAATCCCAAATATTGTCTCTGTGCTTTATTTTTGATAGACCTTATTACAATTTTTAAAAATATTATTACGGATGAGTAAACTGCTGACTGTCTTTGAGGAATGACTGTAATAGCGGTCAGTTGACAGTAGATTGCTGATAGCAACAATTTGGTTAAGAGAATAATAAAATAATGATAGTATCTACTTTGTTATTCAAACATTATTTTAATGTGCTCTAGAGTTATAAACATAACGGACTTAGTTATGACATTGTCTGGAGAAATATATTTGTATGTATGTCATTTCTAAATGTTTATAAAATAATTGATATATTACATTTATGTGATTTTACGCTCACGTAATAAATTTGATCTAGATAATCAATTATAGACAGACTCAATACATGTCATTAATATTAATTAAATAAAATATATTTTCTCTTCTTGTCTATCTGGTATACATTTTAAAGAAAGTTCACAGAATCAGTTCTATATCTAACATAAGATGCAAACATTTTAATAACTTAATATTGTGTAAGTAGGGGGGAGATATTTCGGGGGAAAATGAGGCGGTAAATTTAGTAAAGTTGTTGTTCTAATTAAAAAAAAAAAAGAAATTTGCACCGTAGCCATTTAAAAAAACGGACAAATCTGCACGCCCAGGTATAGCTTTATTCTCGACTGCGCATGCCTGTTCACTGACAGTCTAAAAACAGACCTTCACTGAAGCTGAACGAAGCTACAACCGTCAAAGGTCTTTAGGTTGGCATCTGTGGACAAAGTTATCGCTACGGTCATCCAAAGATTTCAAAGGACTAAACAAGAAGAAAAAGAAAGGTAGGTATGGGTAGACTGTGTTAAATGCATATTCAAAGTAATGATGAAATAATATTATATGTACATAAATTAATTCGTTATTATCAACTTTGTTATTCAGGGGTTCTTGGAATTTGGGGATTGTCGTTTGAATTTTTTTTTGTCTTATATAAGAGGGGGATTTAACTGCAAAACCCCCTGGTAGGGGGTTTTAAACTCAAAACCCCCTTGGCTGTGCTGGGGCAAGTGATGGTTTAGTATTAAAATCTCCCCTAAAATAAACTAAATCATTTCATTTCGGTAAGGGGGGTTGATACGTCCATGTTTTACACTAATTACTATTACATAAAGCTTTCGCTGTTTTCAAATTCTAACAACGAAAATAAACGTGTCATAAATCAGATAGATACATTACGATAATGACTTTATAACATCAGCAAATTTCCATTTACCTATGCATGGTATCAAATAAAAAATTAAGGTTGGGATCGCTGCCTAGTGAGGAATCGTATTAGGTTGTCGCGACACAAGTAACGTTGAGAACTTCTGATGTTATAAGATAGTCCCGGAAATGTTTACACTAGTTTCTAGCCTAGTATCCATTCATTAATATGTATTCTTCCTCTAGGTTAGAAGGTCTCCATGTTGTAATCATATTCGCACAAGCCTTTTGTTGATCATTACCATCTTCGTTATTTTCACAGCAATTTTTGTATACAAATTTATACATAACCAGACTATGTTTTAAAATTATATATAATTTTTTACGCGATTTTTATTAGACCCGTCTTTCGCACATATTAAAGTCAATTAATATCATTTGACGTGATAAAAATGTGTACTATTTGGTACGTACAACAGAACACATACTGCGATGACCCAAAGATTGGATAAAAGGGCGGGGTGGGTGGTGGAAAGAGGAGGTGATTCGGGTCATGGACCAGTGGTACACATTCGCTACACATACAATTACTTCAACCATATTAATTGTGCTACCTTTACGATCAGTCTGTCTGTCCGAATCAACCGATCGAACTTGATTTTCCTACATTCAACTAAGGGAAATAATAAATAGGCTGGCCGGGACAAGGTGGAATAAAATGAACAAGGGAAAGAACTGTGGCATTCATTAAATGGGCGGGACTAGGACTATATAAAGGACATGAGCTACCTGGGGAGCTGGGGATAAAGCATACTTTATTCAAAATGATGTGGACATGTCTCCACATTAAATGTCTCTACAATAAATGTCACTAGAGGTGAAATACACATAGTGCCTATGAGCAAAAAGCCGGAAATGTCAGACGAAAAAGGCCAAGTATGCATACAACTACATTTTTGTCTTCCCTTCAGTGTAGTTGATAAACATCACATTTGGTGGTCCAGAAGTGTCTCCCCCCCACCACTCCCACTCATTGGCACTCTTACTATAGTGATCCTCTTTCCAGGAATACCTGCAAACCAAATTGCAACTCAATGGGAGAAGAAAAAAAAAATAAGTTGAAAACAAGGGGAAAAACCCCGCACTTACACCTATATGACAAAGAATGTAGACGTTATTTCACTTTTTCAATATCAAACAAAGTATTCTATTTCTAATAATTGATTGACTTATTGGTTAATTTTTTTTTCAAGTTTTGTAAGGTAAAAAAAATAATTGATTAAAGTTTCAACTTGATCTGAGGTGTCAGAAAAATAACATGTACAAACTTTTTACCAGAGTTGATAAAAAAAAATGGGGGGGGGGGGGGGGGATTAAATCTAGGAGGTGTCTTAAACAGTAGCTCACTGTGGATTTGACTTTGGTTATTGCTTTCACGCCTGATACTCCCACCGCCACATTGTCTTTAGACTTCAAGAAAGTGATTTTTTATTTGTTTGTTTAAAGATACGAAACATATCCACACAAGCCTTATGTTCCTTGGGTCACTGCCGTTTCTATAGTGACCCCGTGTACAATAATAGACTGGCTGAGGAAAATTGCACCACACAGACACAAGTATTTTAAAACAATGTACTTCTAATATATAATAAGAAATTGTATTTAAAATACATTGAAACACGACAATGACATCAATGCAATGTTTGTTTGGTAATGTGAACTTATTGTACAATTTTAGTAACTGAGACTTTTCACCCAAAAAAAAAGGACCGTTAGTTGAAAAAAAAGTTTCATGATACATCGTGTAGTGATTCATCTAAAATTATTTTTAAAAAAATACAATTTAAATCTTTTTCTACTGCCTGGTATGACAATCTGAGATTTAAAAAAAAAAATAAACTTCTCAGAATCCTAAATGCTGCTGGTAAAGTCATTGGCCAAAAAAACCAAACTCATTTGGGCAGCTGTTTGAGACAAACATCCATAGAAAAGCTAAAAAGATTCTAGAAATAAAAAATCTCCCTTTGGGGTCAGGATTTTGTGATTTCACCATTACAAAAGAGATACAAGACACCGATAGCAAAGACAGACACAAACACTCTTATGTTCCCCTGGGAATCAACTCTTTTGTTCCCCTCGTTGAATAGAAACAATCTGATATAAACTTTTCACATGTAAATTATGAGTGAGTCTGGTATGAATGTACTTTTTAAAAATAGTTATAATGCTTTTTTGTGTGTGTGTAATGCACGAATAGTAAGACAAATTTCATTACGGACAATAAAGATTATTATTATTATTACTTTTTAGAGTTTTATTGTCAAGTTAATTTTTTTTTTGCTCAAAGCGTTTAGTTCTCCCATTGTCTTTCCCATACCCTACACCCCACACACTCCTTCTTCTTTTTGAATTTTATCTCAATTACTTCAGCCAAAGCCTTGGAAACGGCGGCCTCGAGACCTTTGGCAGAAAGAATTTTGTTGAACAACTCTCGGAGTCCACAAGCCCCATAAATGCATATAGTAGATAAATTAGTTGGTCAAAGACTAGTACGTAAAAAATATACAACAAAAAGTGTAGGACAATAGATTATTATTGAAATTATCCGATCGGTTCTTAACGAACACGTTATTTTAACTGTATACAATTTTTTTTTATATTTCTGCGGACCCCTTATGGTTGCCTCAGGGATCATTGAGGGTTCGCGAATCACAGAACCACTTCTCTAGAAGACACGCAATGTTGTGTGAGACTAAACTCGTGTGTGATGTGTTCTAAAAATCCATCTTTGCGCCCCCCCCTTCTTTATTTAATTGAATAGCACCTTTCGTAGCAATATCATGGTCTGTGTGCTCTGTCCCTTCGGCTTTTGTATGTGGGAGAAAGGTTTCCGTGTCTAGGCGCTCAGCAAACACAATTCTTGGTGCTCAAGCCCACCCTCCTCTTGATAGGTAGCCAAGCTGTTTATATCCTAATGAATTCGATGGGCGGGACATGCAGTCCGCATGCCAGACAATGGCCTTCCCAAAGAACTTCTGTACGTGAAGTTGCGTTCAGAAATGCGCTTCCAGGAAGGTCAATACAAGCGCTACAAAGACACTCTCAAGAGCTTCTTCAAGGAATGCGAAATCGACATACACGACTGGGAAGCACTAGCTCTCGATCGCTCCTCATGTGGTGAAGCTGTGAGTCTCAAGATTTGAAGCAGGAAGAGTGGCCAGGGCGAAAGAGCGCTGAACAAACAAAAGACTGAGAGAGGAAGCGGGCCTATCAAGCGGCTGACCAAGCCCACCCATGCCACGTGTGCGGCCGGTTATTTAAAGCGAGGATTGGACTTTACAGTCACCTTCGAGTCTATAGGAAATAAGAAATATGCTCATCTTCGATCGCGAAGGAGGAGCTAAATATATATCTTAATGAAATGAAAGTGTGGTAGATACCCCCCGCCCCTGCACAGCTCATGGGCTGCTACAATCGTTCTTGTTACTTATCGATGCTATTCCAACAAATTACATTGTCCCTTGTACAATGTCCCGATTCAGGCTAAGAATACTTTTTTCAGCATTAAGCCTTCAAAAGATGGTTATTTATGCAATATCATTCGAAGTTATGTCTAAAATTAATTTTAAATGAAAGTAAACATATTACTGAAGCAGAGCGTTTTTGCGCTGGACGATTTGGCGCCAATACCTTAGAAAAATAATATATGTTAATTTAGTTTAGTTTTCCATACAATTGATACATTGTTGAGTTTTGTGTTTCTTATTCCAAGAACATTTGATTTTGTTTAGCTGTTAGACTAAGGAATGCAGGAGTTAGACTTAGGAACGTAAGACTTGTTTAAGTCTTAGTTATGGAGTTATGTTACGTTGCTATTAATAAAAGCTCGATATTAGAATATTTTTAGCCATGAGAGATATGGTGAAATGAGCAATAGCCCGTATCATCAACTTTAGCGTTGAGCTAGAGTCTGACCGTTACTGAAAGATAACTAGAAAATAAAAAGAGATAAACCTACGGGGTGGGGTTCATGAGAGAGTAGGAACACTGGTCACTGTAAGGTCATGGCTATTGAATGACATCGTGTGTTTCTGAGGAAGATGAGAAGTACGCTCAGATGACAGTCCTTGTGTGTGTATGAATGTGCGTCTCTCTCTAAAAAACTTATATAAAGTCACTCCGTTTGTCTGTCTGTCAGGTACAAATATTGTTACAAATGAACAGTGACAAGTAGAGGTCAACGTATGACCCCAGCGAGATGACACAGCAGCCAGTGTTCTCTGGAATCTACGCGTATAAACAAAGACAGGATGTGACGTGTCCTCACGTGTTGTTCCAGGGGACAAACAGATCTAAGAAGGGGGCAGTTACTAATGAACAGTGACAGATAGAGGTCAGTACGTGTGACCCCGGCTTGATGACTCTGCAGCAGGTGTTCTCTGGATTCTACATGTAAAAACAAAGACAGGATGTGACGTTTCCTCACTTGTTGTTCCAGGTGATACTAGCAGTGTTTGTGCAACTTTGGAGGAGCGATAAGGGACTCTATACAAGCCAGAGAGTTAATGTGAAAGTGAGTATGGAGTCGTGAGTGAGCTTTACAGTCGATACAGACGATGCAAGACGTGTGCGGCTCTAGTGGAAGAGAAATGTGTACGACTCGATGCAAGTTAACTAGGGTAGAGTTAACTGGAGTGGACTACTGTCGTTAAAGTCTATACAGCGAACTACAGTGGACTTGAGTCGTTACAGTCGATACAGTCGATGTAAGACGTGTGCGGCTCTGATTCGGTAGACTTGAGTACGACTTGGTTCAGCTTTGGGAGACCTGGGGCGACACTGGGAAGTGTGTCGTTGGTCTGTTCTGTGGAATACGGCTCGATGCAAGTTGAGAAGAGATGAATTGCAACGAAGTGAAGAGATGAATTGCAACGAAGTATACCTAACTGTAAACTGACAGATATTGTACAGTCTTTTACGCTACATGTTACAGTAACTAATTGTTAGAGTTAATAGTCATTAAAGTTATATAAACCTGAAAGTTGAGTCGTCAAGTTCTTTGCAGTGTTTTCATTTGTGTGCCTACTAATACATTTAGCCAGAAGATTCAGAAATACGTAACAATATCAAGAGACCTGCCTGGTGCATCTCTTAATAAGAGTTGGATTTAACACCACGATTGAAATATAAGCCAAAAAAAAAATTAGGCTGAGATGTTTTAACAAAGCTTATATCAACTCACTCTGTCTGTCTGCCACTCACTCTGTCTGTCTGCCACTCACTCTGTCTGTCTGCAACTCACTCTCTCTGTCTGCAACTCACTCTGTCTGTCTGCAACTCACTCTGTCTGTCTGACACTCACTCTGTCTGTCTGCAACTCACTCTCTCTGTCTGCAACTCACTCTGTCTGTCTGCAACTCATTCTCTCTGTCTGACACTCACTCTGTCTGTCTGCAACTCACTCTCTCTGTCTGACACTCACTCTGTCTGTCTGCAACTCACTCTCTCTGTCTGACACTCACTCTGTCTGTCTGACACTCACTCTGTCTGTCTGCAACTCACTCTGTCTGTCTGCAACTCACTCTGTCTGTCTGACACTCACTCTCTCTGTCTGACACTCACTCTCTCTGTCTGCAACTCACTGTCTCTATCTGCAACTCACTCTCTCTGTCTGCAACTCACTCTCTCTGTCTGACACTCACTTTGTCTGTCTGCAACTCACTCTCTCTGTCTGCAACTCACTCTGTCTGTCTGCAACTCACTCTCTCTATCTGCAACTCACTCTCTCTGTCTGCAACTCACTGTCTGTCTGCAACTCACTCTCTCTGTCTGCAACTCACTCTCTCTGTCTGACACTCACTCTATCTGTCTGCAACTCACTCTCTCTGTCTGACACTCACTCTGTCTGTCTGCAACTCACTCTCTCTGTCTGACACTCACTCTCTCTGTCTGACACTCACTCTCTCTGTCTGACACTCACTCACTCTGTCTGACACTCACTCTCTCTGTCTGACACTCACTCTCTCTGTCTGACACTCACTCTGTCTGTCTGCAACTCACTCTCTCTGTCTGACACTCACTCTGTCTGTCTGACACTCACTTTGTCTGTCTGACACTCACTCTGTCTGACACTCTCTCTCTCTGTCTGACACTCACTCTGTCTGCAACTCACTCTGTCTAACACTCACTCTGTCTGTCTGACACTCACTCTGTCTGTCTGACACTCACTCTGTCTGTCTGACACTCACTCTGTCTGTCTGACACTCACTCTGTCTGTCTGACACTCACTCTCTCTGTCTGACACTCACTCTGTCTGTCTGACACTCTCTCTCTCTGTCTGACACTCACTCTGTCTGCAACTCACTCTGTCTGACACTCACTCTCTCTGTCTGACACTCACTCTGTCTGTCTGACACTCACTCTGTCTGTCTGACACTCACTCTGTCTGTCTGACACTCACTCTGTCTGTCTGACACTCACTCTGTCTGTCTGACACTCACTCTGTCTGTCTGACACTCACTCTGTCTGTCTGACACTCACTCTGTCTGTCTGACACTCACTCTGTCTGTCTGACACTCACTCTGTCTGTCTGACACTCACTTTGTCTGGTAAAAAGTTCCAACATGTTTTTTCTCTCCCATTTCTCATTCTCAGATGAACTGTAAAACTTTGCACAATAGTTCATTGTACCTGATAAGACATAAATCAATCATAAAAAGATTAGTTCATTGTACCTGATAAGACATAAATCAATCATAAAAAGATTAGTTCATTGTACCTGATAAGACATAAATCAATAATAAAAAGATTAGTTCATTGTACCTGATAAGACATAAATCAATCAAAAAAAGATTAACCTATTTTTTAATTATTGGTGATTTATTATTTTGTTTGATATCGAAATAAGGAGAAAAAATGCTACATTGAGATATGGATATATATGTTGGTGACATTGCACAAATCAATACAAAAAAATTACCATTCAATACAAATTAATTAATGTTGCTTTATTAGGCAGAAAGGGAGCAAAACCTATAAGATAATTTCAGTAATTACCGGTTCTCTCCCTTAGTTAAGCTTTTGTTTTAAAAAAAATCTTTTTTTTCTTTTGCTTGTGTGGGGCAAGTGATGGTTTAACATTAAAATATCACGATAATCAAAATGAAAGCAAAAAAAAAAAAAAACAGTCTCAGAATTTCCCAGTTCCCCCTCCCCTGCTCCATGCAAGGAGGGGATTTCACTTCAGGAGTGGGGGCTTGAACCCCCTAAACCCTCCCCTCGGCTACACTCATGCTAGAAATTATAGCCTTTTCGTTTAGGTTAGCTAGTGTTTTTCGTTTGGCAAAAAAGAATCTTGAAAAATTTAAAAGCAAATATATATATATATATATATATATATATATATATAAGAGATTGAATACAAGAATCGTTCGGTTTGAAAAGCTGCTCAGAATGCTTCTCGAAAGATGACCAAGTAGGCCACACCTTATAGCTTGCTGGGCGTTCATATAACGCAGTGACCATAAAATTAAATAAAAAGGAAAGTGCACTCTCAGACGTTGAAATCTGTGGGGCAGGATGTAACTGTCTTTTGTTTCTGACACACATGATCGGTTCGGTCGCCATACACTTTTATCGCTCGGTCAACACCCCCCCCCCCCCCCCAACTCATTGACCAAACTAAATTTAATAATATTAATGAAAACCTCAATCTGGTTGACGTTGTATAAATAGCCACACGAACATCTGATTCCAAATTATAAGCACATTGATTCAATTTCCCAGCCTTGAACTACAACAATGACAGCCTGTTGCCAATTTTATCACTATGTCATCATGGTTGCGTTCCTCGTGCCTGTATCCGGTATAAGCAATAGCCAATGTCTTCAGGGCAGAGAAAAGGACTCATTGACCGTCACCTGTTTTGATGTCAACACCCCATACATCGATATCACAAAAGTCATCCTGGGAACTGTTAGTCTATTAAGGTACGCACATTAACCAAAATAAATTCAGAGATACAATCGCTAGCGTCTCTAACATCACTATATTGGGTCTCTATTATAAAATTTCAAGTCTTGATCAATTTTAATAAAGTATGCTCGCCCCCCCCCCCTCCCACCCAGGTAGCTCATTTCTTTTATGTCGAAATTTTCTACCTACACTTTTGTTCCTATGATGCTATCCAAATACTGACCTTATTTTCTAATTCTACTTGGTATATATTTTAACTGTCTGAGGTTTTCCTAAAGGTGCATGAGAAATCCATTACATCTCGTAATAAGAACATTAGAAACAAAAAGAAAACTATTCCTTCCAGACCTTGTAATACGTAGGGCGGATAATTTTATGCCCCTATCTTTCTAAGGCTAACGGTTAACGAGGGTGTCATGTTGCTAGCACAACGACCAATCACCTAATTCCTCGATGAATGTCACGGTGCAATTAAAGCTAGGAGAAACTCAGGGGGGGGGGGGGTCGTAAAAAAATCGAAATTTAAAATCTGTCTTCACATAGATTCGAACTGTTCGAAAGCCAAGCGCTTCATCACTCATCCACAACGCTCCTTACTTAAACTATCTCGATAATGTCTTGAGCTTTATTTGAAAGGTAAATATCAGAATTAAACATTTAATGGTAATTTGTAAGCTAATGGATGTAAATATATATTTGTTTTTTTTTCTACAGCCCCTGCAACTATAACGCTACGAAGGCACAGTGCTGTAGTGGGACCACAACTTGCAAGTATACAGACATGGATGTTTTCTCAGAGCTCTACACTCTATGCTCAGGACTCGCTTTCTGCCGGAAAGATTCGTGGAGAAGACTCTCGTCTGAACATGGTTGTGACCAGAGCGAGTACCAGGCTTACGCCACATTCTTGACTGTGGAGTACGAGTGTCAAAGATCGACTCCTATGAAAACCACAACCATGTTCAACCCGCAGCCAACCGCCGTCTACAGCAACGGGTTGACTGTAGGGCAACAAGCTGGTATCATAATCTTTATCATGCTGATGATTATACTGACGGGAGCAGGCATTGTCATATATAAAAGAATCAAGTACGGACCCCCGGAAGATTTCCGCAAGTTTTGTAGCAAACCACAAGTTTCTGAAACTTGTTCGGCCAGCATACCAGGAAGCATCTCTTGGACATCGGCCGTATCACAGGATCTCATCATTGAGCCAACGACAACCGTCACCCAAAGCAAAAGAAAACTTCCAACATTGTCCACAGACATATTTTAATGACATTGCTGCCAACTAGGATGTCATCCAGATGGGCCTCAAAGTTAACTAAAGGGCTCATATCAAATGCCTTCTAGGACAGTGTAGCTTAATCCCCCCCCCCCCCCCCCCCCCACCGCTTCACTTTCGTTCCTCTCATTGTAATTGAAGACAATAAAGTACAAGACAAAACAAGTCTATACAAAATGCACTCATTTTAGTTGGTTTGTTTAGTTCAAATGGATTAGTTAAAACAGACACTAGAAGCCTCGTTAAGCCACATGGTGTAGTTCTAAGTGGGGGATATGTTTGGTATGTGTGTGTCGTGTGGGCTGCTGCGACTTAGCCTTCTTTTTCGTCTGCCTCCAAAACTATTGGTGCCACTTTCAGGGGCTTTGGTGCCACTTTCAGGGCCTTTGTTGCCACTTTCAGGGACTTTGGTGCCACTTTCAGGGGCTTTGGTAAGTGGCTTTGGTGCCACTTTCAGGGGATTTGGTGCCACTTTCAAGGGCTTTGGTGGAACTAATTTGCATCGCTTTAAATAATGTTGAGACATTTATAATATACTATTGCGAAAGTTTACAGATTAACAGTATATATCTTATTTTAAAGTGACTATTCCTTTGTTTTCATCTTATAATTTAGATTTATAGGTAAATTGTTTTTACCAAGTAGTTCTAAAACTAAACCAAAAACCAAAAATACATCATATTTTCCTCAGGTTTAAAGCATTAAACTACCGCAATTTTTTTTATGACTATGACAGTTGCTTTTAGGAGCTTCAATGGAGAAAATTAACAGCCTTAAAAGTAAATCACTAATTTGACATTTCAGAAAATGTTTAAAGAGGGCGTAAGTTCTGAACAGATCGTCTCCTATTAGATCTTTTGTGTCCTGCGACAACAGGTTCACGAATATCATTAGCACCCTCAAACCACCTTTTTTTCTCTGTTTCAATTACAGATTTTCAGTAATTGCGGTGGAAAAAACTTAAAAAAAAAGTATTTGGTGTATCCGGTGTACAAAAAATACAGGAGGTGTTGGTTATCATATTTTCTAAAAAGATATATCAGTTTTCTTGCATTTTATTAAAAGCACAGCTGAATCGAATTTAAAAACATTTCTGTTCGTAGCTAATTTTTTAAAAATGTTGTTAACACGGTAAGTTCGATTTAACGTCCTCGACATAACTTATCATGACAATCCACAATGTAGCCATTTCAATACTATTCAAATGTAGCAAAAGTTATTTTTTTAAATTATCAATGACATTGCTCCCTTGCCAAACTGTTGTTATGTTAAACTCATTGATTTGCTGCTGCAAGTCCGAAACTTGATTTTTAAAGTTAATACTCCTTCTTTCTTTGGATGGGATTGTGCTGAACACTGAAATGTGTAACGTTTCGTGTTTTTGTTTTAGCTTTCATACGGCATGACTATAAGCATACTTGTCACAAACACTATAGAAAACATGACTATAAGCATACTTGTCACAAACACTAGAGACAACATGACTATAAGCATACTTGTCACAAACACTATAGACAACATGACTATAAGCATACTTGTCACAAACACTATAGACAACATGACTATTAGCATACTAGTCACAAACACTATAGACAACATGACTATTAGCATACTTGTCACAAACATTATAGTCGAGTATAAACTTTTGTTGGTTTTCTTAAAAGACCTATTTTTTTACTTCGTATATAATTTTTGTTTATAATTCGACTGCTTTGACAGGCCAGCACAACATTAACTGGTTCATATCATAGATCTTTGTGATCAGCAGTTATCTGCCAGTCATACTGCTTAGAATGTAATTGAGTTAAACAGAAGAATATTTAATTTTACGTCAAACAGCCTGAAAAATGTTTTGTTTAAATCTAGATCTACGCTCCTCCTCCATCCTGTGAGTGGACATGAGAAAACTGCTTTATAGAGTGTATATTGGTTAAATACTTCATGAGTGACCAGAAAATAGAACTTTCTTGAATGATTATTATAACAAATCATAAAGCACAATCGAAAAAGATCATTCTTATGGACGTATTTCTATACATTTTTGTCTTACATTTCAGTAAATGACTTGTAAATGAATAATAGAGAAAGAGAGACGGAAAGAGAAAATGTGAGAAAAAAAAAGAGAACGAACTAGATCGAGAAGAGAGAAAGTGAGAGAGAAAGAGAGAGAGAAAGTGAGAGAGAAAGTGAGAGAGAAAGAGAGAGAGATTGTGTAAGGGACAGAGAGAAATTGAAAAAAAAAGAGAAATTGAGAGATAGAGAGAAAAAAGAAATATACAGAGAGAAAAGAGAGGAAGACAGAGGGAGTAAGAGAAATGGGTGAAGGAGAGAGAAAAAGAGACAGTGAAAGATGTAGAGAAATAAAGAGAGAGAAAAAAGAGAGAGTGAGAGCTAATTGAATTATAAAAATGAGTTAAGGAAGCTGTAGAACTTCCTTTGCTTTACAGAATTATCAAGATTTTATTTAAAAATATCCACTCCTTTATAAACCAAAATTATAATTTTTTTTTTAGAAATAAAAGAAATGTGTATTTTGAAAAATAAATGTATGACTTCTCGTTAACCTTGTCAGTGTTTTCCATTTAATTTTAGCACGTTTCATAGATTTCGCTAATGACTTTTAAATATTCGAAATATTTTTTTTTCAGTGAATGTGATATTATCAATACGTTTGATGCAAGTGTGTGATGTATGTTTTGGTGTATATGTATCTGGTGTATGCTTTTGTATTTTTTTACCTAAGCATTTATGCGGCTTGCATTTTCTCACTTGCATTATGAAAAATTACGCTTTTATAATACAGATAAGTGTAATTTTTTGTTTCTAAACAATACCATAGGTATGAAAGAGCCTAGGATCTGAAGGTCCTATAATTTGAAAATTAAAATCGTAAACCTAAGACAAGAAAAAACCTAAAAAATACTTTAAAAAAAAATCTTATAAGAGTGTAATTGTATCAATTAGTTTAGATCAGCCATTTAATAAAATGATGTGTAAAAAATAGATCAACAACAATGAATCTATGCGATTAATAATAGTTTGGTCAATTGTTTTTTGTTTAGCGCTATTTTGATGCTTTTAGTTATGATTCTATCAATTCTCTGGACCAGTTGGGAAAATGGGGGAAAAAGCAGAAGAAAAAAAATGGATTTCTGGGTGAATGTAACTGTAATTGGTTTTTAAAAGCATGTATAAAAAGAAAAAAAAAGACACCGGGGAGTTGGGGGGGGGGGGGGGGGAAGGAGGAGGGGGACAACCTAAATTCGAACTCGCGCCTCACGCATCCTCAGGCCGACTAACCACATTGTTAGTGATGCACTTATGTAATGTTCCCCCTATAGGGCATATGATGTAAAGCTAATCTGTTTCCATAGCCTACGGTTAACGAGGGTGTCATGTGGCCAGCACAACGACCAACCGCCTTTGCTTTTCCCCAACTAATGTCAGGTACCCATTTGAGCTTGGTGGACTGAAAGCCGCCCGAAGAACCCAAAATTAAAAAATTCCAGTCTTAACCGAGACTCGAACCTCGGACCACAGTTCGGAAGCTAAGCACCCCCAATGCACTTATGACTAGAGCAAATTGTATGGTTGTTTCCATTTTCAAGTTTGTACTGTTACAAGTCAACACTCTGGCTGACAAAAAGGAGAAAATTTTCAATGCTGTGAGGAGACGAAAGCTGAGCTGGTCACTTTGTAAGACATGACTCACTGTCTAAAGTCTCCCTTCAAGGTACAGTGGAGGGAGCATGAAGAAAGGTTCGTCGAAAGAAAAGCTGATTGGACAGTGTAAAACAATGGACCGGTCTCTCTCTCTTTATATCCTACTAAAAATGGAAGCATTATGTTACGCAAATCGTAGCAGCACCCAATGAACCAATTAGTAATTTGTTTATATAGAAAATGGAGATAAATCTTGCTGTATTGAGAGATATGACAGTGATAATGCGATTCTTTCCATTGTATACGTTTTTAAACAAAATTAATTTTTTTTTGTACAATGTGCTTATTGTTCTACGTATTGTATTGGTTCTAAAGGACTTGTAAAAACTTCAAATGAGTCCTAAGTGTAGACATGTTTGTAGACATGTATGTAGACATGTATGTAGACATGTATGTAGACATGTATGTAGACATGTATGTAGACATGTTTGTAGACATGTATGTAGACATGTATGTAGACATGTTTGTAGACATGTATGTAGACATGTATACAGGCAAGTTTATAGATAAGTATATAGATAGGTTTATAAGACACTTATGTAGACACACATATAGACAATTAAATAGGAAAGTGCCGGTATATAGACAAACACGTAGACACAAATGTATACAAAGTACCAGTATATAGACAAACACTTAGACACAAATGTATACAAAGTACCGGTATATAGACAAACACGTTGACACAAATGTATACAAAGTACCGGTATATAGACAAACACGTAGACACAAATGTATACAAAGTACCGGTATATAGACAAACACGTTGACACAAATGTATACAAAGTACCGGTATATAGACAAACACGTTGACACAAATGTATACAAAGTACCGGTATATACAAGGTCAACAGGTTTAAAGACTTGTTGGCAACTTTTTAGACACATGTGTAGGCAAGTACATAGACACGCATGTAGGTCAATGTGTATTATATTAAAAGTATATAGATAAGTATATATTAGTCAAGGGTGTTGACAAATGTGCAGACAAGTTTTTAGACACATATGTAAACACGTGTATGCTCTTTTTCACATAAATAAAAACAGTTGAGTTTCTCTTCCTACACATGAAGTCTGTCAGAAAGTGGATGTTCTGTTTCCCTAGTAGGTATGTATTATGTACTGCGCGTGTTCCAGGACATTGTTGCAGCTCCGTGCACACCTCTCAACTAAGCCCTTACACAACAGGGTAATCTCTCCTAAGAACGTACAGAGTACTTCTTTGTGATCTAAACATTCACTTACGTGGGAACCTTTATAAAAGGTTTTTAATTATAATTTTTTCTTTTAAAGTATATAAAAATGTTCGGAACTCATGTATGACATGTGACTTGGCTGAATGCGTTTTTAAAAAAAAATGCATTGTACTATATCAAATACCTTATCATGGGGAGGAAATCCAACTTCTAATTTGCGTCATAGTCTTGTGTACGTGCGTATGCTGCTTTGATTTTTCAAAATTGAACGTTTAAATAAATAGTATACCAACACGGTATTTGGTATTTGCTGTCACATTTGTACCCATTATCCTAATAATACATTTTTATTTACAAAGTTTCAGTCTGGAAACAGGTGAACAGTTTTGAGAAATTAAAACAAGAGTGTGTAATGAGATTTAATTAAGCAAGTTTCACTAATCGGTCTCACAAATGTCGTAACAAAGGTGGTCAATGACGTTTCATTCTATTACAAATCACTCCCCCCCCCCCCCCATTAGGCCGCAGAGAAAGAAATCGAACAAAATAGGAGGGTGGGGAAATTGGTTGAACTGTTATGCAACTTGTGTAAATAATTACTACATCATGTTAATTAAATATCCTAATGCTACTTGCTGATACTTTTAACAAAGTTTGAACTTAGTTTCTGTACAAACGCCAGTCAGGTGAGAGGGAAATCAGGGAGTTGTTTAAAAAGGAAGGGCTGGTTCTGTACTGTCACAGAATTTCCACTACACCATGCGCCCCCTTTGACCTCTGAACGAAAAAGAGTATGTTGAAATTATGGCAGCCATTGTGAGGTGGTGGGGAAAGCAGGGGGGGGGGGTTGGAGTGGGGGGGGGACCTTTCCTCAGCTTTATTTGTATTAGAATCAAGAATTAGAGTAACACTATGAGACAATCCATTCTTTCCATGTATCTAAAATTATAAAATGTTTTTATTTATAATTCAGGCAGAACTAAAAACAAATTTATGCAGAATTAGTAAAGGGTAGAAACAGTAAACAGAACTACTAGGTGGCACTTGTTGACACTGAAAGACCAGTTAAACCTCGCGGTTAAACCTCGCAAATACTAGAGGATTAAATACAAGGAGGACACTTGAAATTCAAAGACCACTGTGTAGACCGTAAAGACGGACCATTTGCGACCAGGCCTTACGGAATACGGCAGGGCTATAAACCGCGTAGTGACGATGGACTGTCACCTAGTCATACTGTACTCTTGTCCAAAGCTTTTCTCTATGGCGCTATGCCTTCGCTATTACAAAGCTTATAATAATACACTCGGTCTGGTACAAACTTTGTACAAGTTTTTTCTCTCCCACGTCCCTTTAGGGATTTGTTCAAATTGTGTACAATATTTCTTAATCAATGACAATTCACGTATCTCTATAAAAAAGTAACCATTTCGTTGTATTTTATTGTAATTAAATAATTTTGTTCTATACATAAAAAGGAGTTAAACCTTGACATATTGAGAGATATGGCAGTGATTTTGTGGCTCCTTCCCTTATATTTACTCTTTTTTTTTTAATTATTGTTTATATGTTGTTTCTTTTGTTTAATTTTTCAGGTTAATATTATATGTATCATTTTTGACGCCGGCCGATTTGGTGCAGAAGTTTTGACTAGAGCTCTGGCGATTTTTAGGAACTCTAAGCAATTTATAATAAATATTTTGTTAATGCGTAAAGGCCTAGTAATGTTAAATGACTGAGTTTTCATTTAAAACTATTATTATTATTATAGCTTTTATATAGCGCTACTTTCAAGCTTATAGCATGCTCAGAGCGCTTTGGTCCAATCTCATTTGTGGACCGGTGGGGGGGAGGGGGTATCTAGGAGTTGGTTTTCCGTGCTGCCCGAGTCGGGTGTCGAACCTCGAGCCCCCTTCTAGGTAGCCAAGACAAGCCAAGTTCAAGCGCACTTAGCCTCTCGACCACGCTTCCCATTATGTATAAGTCTGTATTATTCTAGAGTTGGTCTATGTAAGCAGAGAAATGAAAATCCCCACGCCACTAAAAAATTGGATCCATATTTATATGAGAGGGTGAGGTGGCTGAGTGGTCAAGCGCTTGGCTTCCAAACCTGAGGTACTGGGTCCGAATCTAGTGGAAGACTGGGATTTTGAATTTCGGGATTTTTAGGGTGCCCCTGAGTCCACCCAACTCTAGTGGGTACCTGAAATTAGTTGAGGAAAGTTAAAGTGGTTGGTCGTTGTGCTGGTCACATGACACCCTGCTCGATAAACGTTGGCCAAAGAAACAGAGGACCTGAACATCATCTGCCCCTAGAGACCTCATGGTCTGAAAAGGGAACATTACTTTTTACTTAACAATAATAGCATGAATAGATGTCTGTTGACAAAAGACAATCAGCTGGTAATATTGCTGTTGTAAACCCTCTGCCTTCACATATAAGCACATGACTGTGTCGAGTGCTACTTTGATATACTGTGTAGGAAGGCAGACATTCAGTATTGATACAGACACTTTTTGTAGTTCTAGTTTCTACCGGTCTGTGACTTGATAGTTTCTTTTTGACTATGTTCATCTATGGTGTGTGTGTGTGCGTCCGCGCACTATTGACGTCATCGAATGTCCCAGGACCCGTTTAGTCATTAGACCGTAAAGTGTCATCCTTTTATGACCCTCCCCTCCGTCAGTTTACGTGCGTCAGAAACTATGTTTAAACGTATATGTGTGTAAATGTACGCGTATAGATAGATGTTCATTACGACATAGGTTGTGTATGTAAGACACATGGATTCGTTATAGAGGCTAAGTGCGCTTGAACTTAGCTTGGCTTGGAATGATCGAGGTTCGACACCCGACTCGGGCAGAGTTGTGTTTACTGAGCGCCTAAAGGCAGCACGGAAAACCAACTCCTAGATACCCCCTCCCCCCCCCCCCCCCACTGGTCCACAAATGAGATTGGACCAAAGCGTTCTGAGCATGCTTTAAGCATGAAAGTAGCGCTATATAAAAGCTATAAATATATAGAGGGCCTCAACACTAACACTGACCTGCAACGACACAACCTGTGGGCAGTTTAGACCAATAGCTTGTGTCACGTCACAGAAATTCCAAAATATATTCCACATTTGGTTTTTGATCATTCCAAGCACTTTTCGAGTCTTTTTCGTTTCTCTTTGCAACGTTAATTAGAAATACAGTATTGATAAATTACTTTGTTGCCCTTTAAAATATTCACTACAGAGTTAGAGCCTCTTATTTACAAACCTTATAATAACTAATGTTTGTCCGTCTGTCTATCTAGTACAATTGTACACGTTAATTCTATTTGAAATTCGTGATTTTTAGGGCGCCCCTGAGTCCACTCCACTCTAATAGGTACCTGAATTAAGCTGGGGAAAATAAAGGCGGCTGGTCGTTGTGCTGGCACCCTATTCATTACACCCTGTTCGTTAACCGTTGGCCAAAGAAACAGATGACCTTATCATCATCTGACCTATAGATTGCAAGGTCTGAAAGGTGAACTATTTCTCCCACACCATTCTCAGGTCAAGTTGAGACTTTACACAATTATTTGCTTTACCTAACAAAACATGAATCAATAAAAATAACCAGTTATTTATTTAATTATTTTTCATTAATTATTCTGGTTGATAATCGACAAGGGAAATAAGTCCTACTTATTGAAGGATATTACTGTTTATATAGCGTTATTACCAATATTTCTTTTTTGTAAAATGTTTTCTCCAACTTTCGGTGCTCTGAAGGGGAAATTTCGAATAATTGTTTATGGCCGATGGCAATACATGAGTCAATAAACAAAAATCACTAGCTAGTTGAATTAGTGGTGATGAAATAATTTTACTTAGAAAAAAAAAAGGGGCGGGGGGGTTGATCCATGCAGTAATGAGAGGTTTGGCTGTGATTTTTGCGTTTCTTCCACTTAAATAAGCTTTTTTAAAAAAAAGAATTTTTTATTGTTTTTTTGTTAGCTCCTCTGAAAGTAATCATTTACTAAACTAAGGGTCCGATCTTCCCGCAAGAACTTTTGAAACCGGTTTGGGACAATCTGCAAGTCTCTCAAATATTCTTCAGTTTTCCATCCACTAAAGTTTGCTGTCTATATTCTACTCAACAACTCGTCTGATGGTTGTTTAGCTCTCTTGACATAATGCCTCTCTGCGGAGGGTTTAATAGCACTGCACAAAGGTTTTCTCTCGTGATATGGTGATGAGATATCAATTCATATCCAATATAAATCAGAACTTACAAGCACACACATTCTTTTCTTTGTTTTTTCGCTATAATTTTCTCATTAAATTGCCAACTTTTAACCCTTTATCCCTATTACCAGCAGTAAGCCATCTATCCGCGTCTAAGCAAGCTGGTAATAAAATGAATTCCACATAAAATGCATTTATTTTATTACATAATAAAACAATTTGAGTTGATGTATAGAATGGTACGTAAATAAACGTAATAAGGAAAATAGGTAAGGAAAAGGGAAATAACGTTTGCTTCATTTAAATTGTAGCCATAGCTAGTAACGTCCCTTGTTTTAGTAATTTAAATGAGCATATTGAAGTCGAATGTATTTAGAATGCAACTTTGTGAGAATAATATGATAACAGTTGATCGCAATCGTAGTTCAAACTATCCAACAAATTTCGTTCCACGAGAATACAACACAGCCTGCTATAGTGTTAACAATTGTCACAACTATTTATTTAGCGGCCCCCCGAAAGTGGAAACGGTACTACAAGTCTGGTGTGGAATGTCTGGCCGTCCATCCCGTTTAGATCTCGTAAACTAGAAAAGATTAAAAAAAAATCGACATTCTAATACTTTTTTTCTGAAAGCGAAAAATCAAATTTTTAAAATCTCTCATGCAAGCAGTTTCTTCATAAAAATAAACCACTTTTACAACTATTCACTATTAATAGTAACAAACACTGAAGGCTCTTTAGCTGGCTGTGAACACTAGGTACCATATCATTGAAACATTTATGCCAATGGTTTTAGATTTTTTTGTGAAAATTTTTTTTTTACATTTGTATTGCCGAGTTACGTAAGTTCTATTATACTAATAATCACATTTACACAAAAATAAATGTTTACTTTTTTTTAAAAAGAGAAAACATGTATTCAATTTGCATAGAAGTTGGACATAAGTAAAATTAACAATTAATAAGTAGTTTTTCGTATTATCGCGTGAGCCGCAATCTGATTGAAATACTTAACTATAGCCATTTTTTTTTTTACGTACATGATTTTTTTTTTGAGGATTTCAATAAGTGATTGACCATTTACAAAACAATTAGATCAATTAGATATTCATTATAAGATATCAGTTAGGCCAGGTTCACATCGAACTTCACATTCACTTTCACCTGTACTTTGGTCTGTTGGACCGCTGGGGCACCACACAAGATCTGTCATTCTTCTTTCTCCATTCGTCTGATTCATTTGTCTTTGATAGAGATTCATTGATGTTCTTTCTGAAAATATTGAAACCTGCCTTTTTAACTGCCTGGGTGGACCACTTCGGGAGCCGATTTTGAGTTCGTGTTTCACACATACTGTCTTTGTAACCTTTTTTTTATTTTACATTTGACAAAGATTAATACATTGCACATGATACAGTACACTACGATCTTCCTCTTAAGACGCTTTCGCCCTGTCTAAATGTCCTTTTGAAGTTTGACCAACTAATCTTAGATTTTTTAAGTTTATATAACATGGCATGTAATTGTATAAGAAGCAAACAAAGAATATATGAATCAATTAGCTAATACATAAAATGTAATTTAAAGAACTTGATATTGCATAATTTGTAATAGGTCTAGACTAACAATAATAAATCTGTGCAATTGGAAATATTTTTATCAACTGTTTATGTTCAGCTCATTATCCTACTTTTAGCATTGCCAATGTGCTATAGTGCTATCGCTTGTGTGGACATGTTTTGGGAAGAAGGAGAATGTATCTGGAAGAAAGTGTCCGTGACGGCTTTTTAAAACCGATTCAGAAATATACAAGATTATAAAGAGAGTTTGTGTTGTCACACAAACTCAGAGGCGGCCCCCGTGGAAGACGGATCCCTGTCGGATCCGCATATTCGCAAGGAATATCCAAAACGTGATTTTGTTTTGATTGTTAAAAGTAATAATGTTTCAAAGATTCATTTGACGTTGTAAAAATTTTTTTTAGTCTAAATCATGGCTGTCTGGTAGTTCGGTTTGCGCGCTGAACTGTCGTTTGGATTCATCGATGGTCCCAGGTTCAAACCCTACCCACTCCCATCGCCCATCGTCCTGAGGGAGGTTTGGACTACAACTCTGAAGGAACATCCGAAACATGTAAAACAACAAACATTCTACCTAGACCAAGAAATTCTAGATCTAGATTCTACAATGATTTTAATTAGAACTTAAATCTAAATGTAGTTTTAAAAAATCTAGCTATAGTGTAAAAAAAATCTAGATCTAGTGTAAAAAATCTAGCTCTAGTGTTAAAATAAATCTAGGTCTAGTGTAAAAAATCTAGATTAGATCTAGATATTGTATTTTTAAAATGCGAGTCACTTTACGAGGTTTAATAAACGTTACTATACCGAGTTGTTTTAGCATTTCATTTAAAGAATTTATTCTAAAATGACGTCAGAGGAAAAAAATCCACTACGTCACACGTCCTAGTTAGACTAAAAAATGTCTTCTATACGAGTAGCTTCTCGAGGGTTCATAGACATTGGTGCACCGAGTGAGTTCTTTTAGCATTTCATTTGATGGGCTAGTTAGACTAAATATGTATTTAACATATATATAAAAGGATTAAAGACGCTTTTTTGTTTTGGCAGTCAGTCTGTCTGTCCGTCATGTTAATAACGAGAAAGAAAAGACTAAAAGTTATTGAAAATCTGATTAAAATTTAATTTCCCTTCCGAAATATTGCATTAGTTTTAAGTTTCTATAACAGATTGTTCTGGATGTTTATATATTTATAGTGAGATACCGTTAATTAAATTTGTGGGATGGTCTGTTATAAAAATTAGATGTACCATAGCCTTATGGAGAGATTTTCAAACCATACTTTGGTGTTAGGAAGTTGTTTTCCTTAAAAATCGGAACACAATATTAACGATAATAAGATTTTCTAACGTTTTAGTTAGAAAGTTAAATGTAGTGTAAGAGAGAAGTTCGATTTTACATAGAGTTAAAATATTTTTCATAAAAAATCCATAACAACCAATTTTCGTAAATGAGAAAATTATTTCTTTATTTATTAGAAGAGGAATTTAAAACATTTATTAGCGTTATTAGATTTTTCATATAAAATTCGGATCATTTTTTGCGACGATTTGTAAGAAAATTAAGGTAATGTAGGTCGATTTCTTTTTCGAAACAAAATCAGGAACATTCTTTACCGATTAAAAAACTTTTTTTATGTAATCCAAGAGTTGGTTTTCTGTTATAGGATGAAGAAATAATGTGAAATAGTGTGATTGGAGTAGATGCAAATATTTAAATTCAAGAGAAGCTTTTAATCTGTTTGACTAAAGATGGACATTTTGCTTTTACTGTTTTCTTATACTTAACGTTTGCCCGAAAAGGCCGACCTTAAAAGTAGGTTTGTTCTAATTTAATTTTTTTTTTTTAGCTTTCAGTTTTTTTTTCTGATTCATTATTGCTTCTAATCTTAAAAAAAATAGTACATTTCCCCTTTCAGACTTAGACATCTCTAGGGCAAGATTATGTAAGGGTCATCAGTTTCTGTAGCCAACGGTTAACGAAGGTGTCATGTGGCCAGCACAACGACTAACCGCTTTTATTGTCCCCGACTACAGTCAGGTACATATTAGAGCTGATGGACACAGAGGTGCAAACAGATCTTGATATTAAAAATCACAGTCTCCAAATGGATTCCATCCCGGGAAACCCGTTACAGAAGCCAAACACACCGCTCAGCCAGAGCGCATCCTGCTTCTAATCTACAACTACATACATGCATACAATTCCACCGTGAAAAATTACGGATAGAAAATGCTTATCATATAGACAATTTTCAAATAGTATATGTAATAATAAAGATATACAATATTTCGAGTATTAAGATACATATAACATTTGATACACACATAATAAACACAAACAAACACAAACACACACCCAAAACAGCACCAAAAACAAACAAAAAACTGTTGAGAATAGTTTTTTTTATTAAAATAGAGGAGAAATAATTGATGAAAAGGCGATCGCTTATTCTACATTGTGCCTTTTAACTAGAAATAAAAAAATAATCACATTGTTATTATGTATATAATAAAAATATATACAAATATGTTTGTGTAAATTGTTTTTTTTTATTACTCTCAGTTACATAATTTTTTTGCAATAACATGCGAATTTACTTCCATTTTATTTAGATCATATGTTACCAAAAAATATACTCGTTTTTTGGTGACATAAAATGTGGGGACTTAATTTAATGTAGCCCCTTTCAATCACCCACTCATGTTATAGAAAAACTCATTTGAGATTTAAAAAAAAAAAAAAAAAAAAAAAAAGATTCTCTACTAAATCAGACACATCAACTGAATGAGTAAATTTGCGATATCTATTTCCATGTATAGATGTCATTTTGGGTCTTACTAGAGGCCTTGAACCTGAGGTGACCTTTCCTGCATCAGCGCTGTGAAGTTGTTCTTTTGATTTGACTTCTAGGATGTCATTTGATTGTGTATCGCAGCTAGAACCCTTCAACACTAAATGACAAATCATTCGTTGCTTTATTCAAAAGAGTTCCAAACGTTTCCTTGTTGGTGATCTTACTCTGACTACTAGTGATATTAGGAAAGGCTAAGCTTGGTTTTTCTAGGTTTAAATCTTTCCATTGTTTTGTGTCATCTTCGCTGTTTCTTTTGATGGAAGGAAATTGAGCCTTTGATTCCAATGCCGACATGGTAGAAGTTGTATTCACGGAACTAAATTTGTTGTCAATCATTCCATTTCTGTTTTGTGTAGAAGCAGACGGTTTTAGGTTATCCTCTGGAAACAAAACAAAACGTTTCACTTTGTCTTGAAGATACTTTTGAAGTTCTGCAATAAGATCCAATTGTTCCTTTCTTTTGTAGTCTGAATTTTTTGAGCACCTCTCAAAGTTGTGGGACATTTCTTTTATCTCAACTTCTGGAACCGTTCATTCATTTGAACTGATGCTGGAGTGCAGGGGACGTTGTGTACTTTTTTGAAGAAATCTGGGGACAAATTTGCAATTTAAAATTGTTTCTTTAGATCTGTGGTTCCCAAACCTTTTTTCTTCCATAGACCCCTTGCCATATTTTAAAAGTTTTTGGTAGACTCCTGATTACCTAATTAAGCATTTTTAAAAATGAATAAATTTGAAATGTGTTTTATTTTCACTGATTTCTAAGTTGGGTGTATTTATTAGTTTATTTTGCTTCATTAAATAAATTTTCACATGAAATGCAGAGCTTATAAACTTCTTCCTCGAAATTAGATTATCACCTTGCAGCTGCAAGTTAATTTCATTAAATTTATGAAGCAAGTTTGTTAAATAGACTTTTAAAAAATTAGATCTAAGGCATGCAAGAACTTAGAAACAGTGTTAAAAAGAGAAAAAAATGTTATCAAACTTAGAGCCTTTTGACAACCATTGTACTTCAGTATAAAGGAGTAATTGATGGAAGTTCTTAATAAAGAGCTGTTCTTAATAATAATAATAATTTTATTTATAAAGCGCTGTTAACAAACAAAATGTAGGCTCAACAACATTACAAACACAAACACAAGAGCTAACATATCAAACTAATCTAAAAAGGTTTTAAACAGATAGGTCTTAATGTTCTTCTTAAAAGTGGTGTAGCATGTTGTCTGTCTGAGATCAATGGGGAGTGAGTTCCAAACCTTTGGTCCGTGAACTGAAAAAGCCCGCAGACCGTAGCTTTTGAAGGAGAAACGTGGCACTACTAAAAGCGTTGAGTCCATTGAGCGCAGGGCTCTCTAGGGGACATATGGAGTAATCAGTTCTCTAAGGTACAAGGGCATCTCGTTGTTATATATATACACTGATGACAAAGTGTGGCGACCTTATAATCGATTCTCGCTTTCACGGGAAGCCAATGGAGCGTGCGCAAGAGCGTAGTAGCAGAATCTTGTCTATTTTTTTTAAGGACTATTCGAGCGGCGTTGTTCTGTATACGTTGCAGCTTGGCTATTTTGTCATCAGGTATACCTGCTAGCACGGCGTTGCAGTAGTCAAGGCGGGAGAGTATGAACGCCACAGCTAGCGTTTTTGTTGACTCCGTTGTCAAATATGGTCGGATCTGGCCTAATCTGCGCAGCTGCAGATAAAGACCTTTGCAGAGCTGACTTATGTGTGGGTCGAAAGATAGTGTTGAGTCGAAGAAAACTCCAAGATTCCACACTACATGGACAAAAGGAACATGGCAGTTCGTGATAAAGAGAGAATCTGGGCTTTCAACTTTTGAGACATTGTTCCTAGTGCCAATCTTAATTATTTCTGTCTTGTCTTCGTTCATCTTGAGTTTATTTTCAACCATCCAATCGCTCACCCTTGCAACGGTACTATTGATTTTCTCTGCCAGATGCGACACCTCTGAGGGTACTGATGAATCGTATAACTGTGAGTCATCGGCAAAGAAATGGTATAAGATACCGGTTGGCCGTATGACACCGCTGAGTGGATATGTGTACATAGGGAACAGTACTGGGCCTTTCATGGATTTCTTCCCTCATAATAGAACGATAAAACGAACATATGTAAATTATAATTCTTCATTTTCAAGCAAAGGTTATAATCTGGACCTGTTTACATGTGATTCGCTTTTGCAGACCCCCAGGAAGTCGTCGAAGACCCCTGGGATTCACTGCTCCAGATGAATAAACTTTGCGTCATGTTTTACTATTTGTCATTTATTTCTATATATTAAAAGAAGAAAATAAAAGAAAACCTCTTCTACTCAACATATTTAGGGCTATTAGTTTGCGCTTATTAACTAATGAATTTGAAATCTAAAAGAAAACAACAACAACATTTGTTTCCCCTGCTTCATTTCGCTCCCCTCTACGAGGAAAAAAAATCCTATGAAACTTTAGACTAAACTGGTGAAAGAAGAAGATGCGCAAAATGTTCCTTAACCTTAATTTATTAAACTCTTGAAAATTTTATTGCCCACTTGTGGAAATATCCAAATACGCATAGTCCAAGGAAAATTAAGATTTTCAAGACCTCAAACCAAATTTAAATTTATCTATTTCTATACTTTAAAAAATTATAACGGTAAAATAAAGTACCGCAGTGTCGTTGGATACTAAGTAATTCTTGTTCCAACGATATACATAAACTGTTCATTTTCTAGGAAAGTCGTTGGGGCTCTTTTCGAAAATCGTGTCAAGCTTCAATTAGTTTCCTTGATTTAGGATTTGTCTGGTTTCGACCTAAATAGAGAAATAGTAATACAGTAACTAATTAAGTTTCTTTCATAGGAGAGCTCCACTTTAATTCACCAAGTTACCTTCGCTTCTCCGTCTTATAGATGCTGGCAGAACGTTTTCCCTGCAGGCTGACCTCGTTCAGGTATGTGTTCAGCTGCATTTGGATCACTCTATTTTTCCTGTAGGCCTGCTGCTCGTTCTTTGTTCCTGGAAACTGAGGCGAAACTAGTTTGTAGTCCTCTACCCGAGGCTTCAGAATCAACACCATTGTATAAGCCGATCCCGGACGCTTTTCAGTATCTGACTTCTTTTTGGAGGACATGACTACACTGTGTTACGTATCTAGGTAACAATGCCTAGATACTATTGTTTTTTTTTCTTGACCTGTAGGTTGTCTGCCCCTTTGTGTAATAAGTTTTTTTTTATTTTATTCTTCAAGAGTCAAGCCACACAGACAGTGACCGGTCCTTGACCTATGTGTGTACCTCTGGTTGAAAGGAGGGTGTTTTTTTTTTTCTTTTCTTCTGTCTCTTTGAAGAGCGTTCTAGATTTGGGTGTTGATGACTTTCTGTTCTGGAAGTTGCTAGATATCGACGCGCGGTAGATTATATAAAGACCGCTCGCGTAACGTTGACGGACAGACATACGGAGACAGCCGTGAGACAGAATAGCGGAGACATTGCGTGACCCGTGCGTGGTATACCACTTGATCGTGTAAGTTAAGATTTTTCTTTTTTTCAAGGCCTTGCTTGTATTGTAATATTTTTACATGCCATTGTTGTAAAAGGGTTTTGGTCAACCCTTCCATTTTGTATTGAGTTATATTATGATTAAACATTAAGTTGATATTTTACTTTCCGATTTCTTGTGTCATTTTTTTTTTGTTATTCATTGTAAGTCTCTGATTAAATTCAGACTTAAGATAAGTGACACAACTACCTTTTTCTATTGTCACGTTCCCCTAGGCAAGCCATTTAAAAGTAGAATTCAATTTGTAATACGTGACAAAAGAAGTTTGAGGGCTTTCGTCCCGGATATTTTTCTGAACCTATTTTCGTCTTACTTGAGTAATTTTGTAAAGGCGAAGTTGACTTTAACAAAAAAATTTTTTTTTTGTGTCAAAGAGTCGGAAGTAAAGTATCAATAGTATTGACCAAACTCTCTTAAGGTTTTTTTGTTGTACTGATTTTGTACTGTATATTTACATTGTATACATATTTTTTGCTTGTAATAGTTGTTAGTTAGTCATGGATATTCAGGTTTTTCTTGCAAATCCCTCTGTGGAAGAGCTTGATGCTTGTACTAGGAAGGAACTGGTCCTTATTTCTAAACAGTTAGGGTTAAAAATAAAATCAAATGCCCTTAAACAAGAAATCAGAGATAACATTGTAATCCATTATGTAGACGAGGAAGTGTTTTCTGAAGACCTTTTAGAAACCCTTAGACCCGATGAGGGTAAATCAGATTTAGAACTTCAGATAAAATTAAAACAGATGGAAATAGAAGCCCAGAAAGAAATTAAACAAAAAGAATTAGAGCTTGCAGCGGCTAGAGAGCAGAAAGAAATTAAACAAAAAGAATTAGAGCTTGCAGCGGCTAGAGAGCAAGAAATTAAACAAAAAGAATTAGAGCTTGCAGCGGCTAGAGAGCAGAAAGAAATGGAAATGAAATTACAAATAGAGTTAAAAAAATTAGAGTTAGCTGCTAATGTAAGACCAGATTCTTCCCCTGCCAGTCATACTGCTGAAGCAACAAAATTTTTGAAAATAATTCCACGCTTTAATGAAGCCACAATTGACAATTATTTTCCACAATTTGAACTTGCTGTGAAAAATTTTAATGTACCTGAAACTTTGTGGCCCACTTTGCTGCAAACAGTTTTGACTGGTAGAGCTGCAGAGGTATTTTGTTCTTTGACCATTGAACAACAAAAAGATTATAATGTTGTTAAGGCCTTAATTCTTAAGGCATATGAACTTGTTCCGGAAGCTTACCGAAAGCAGTTCAGGGATTGTCGCAAATCGGATGGCCAAACCCATGTAGAATTCCTGCGGGAAAAGGAGCGACGCTTTGAGAAATGGCTCACTTCCAGGGAAATCGGCACCGACTTTGCAAAATTCAAGAACCTAATGCTGATGGAAGAGTTCAAGAGTTGTGTGCGGCTGGACGTCCGTACGCATATAGCTGATCGTGGCGAGGAAGATGTGCACAAGGCTGCAGTGTTGGCAGACGATTATATAATATCACATCAATTTGCCAAGTATACGACGGATGTCAAGCCAAAACAAGTCAAACAGCCTGAGTCCATTGCTAGCAACTCCATCAAGAACAGCAGTACAAATGACAGAAAACCTACTACAAGTAAAGCTACTTGTTCCTACTGCAAACGAGAAGGCCATAAAATTGACGATTGCTGGAAATTGAGGAAGAGAAACGAAAAAGCTCCTTCAAAAGTCAGCGCTTGCACAGTACAGTGGTCGTCGAGGTTTACTCCCTCATCATCAAGTCATATCAAGAATACCTCGACACCACCTGTTTCAAATGTATTGACTGTACAAGACTCTCCGAAAATGTCTCCACGATGTTCCAATGACTCAAACAAGAGTTTTTCAAATACATCAAGCCGATGTTCCAATGACTCAAACAAGAGTTTTTCAAATACATCAAGCCGATGTTCTAATGACTCAAACAAGAGTTTTTCAAATACATCAAGCCGATGTTCTAATGACTCAAACAAGAGTTTTTCAAATACATCACAGCGATGTTCCAATGACTCTATCCAGAGTTCCCATAATACATCACCCCGATGTTCCAATGACTCTATCCAGAGTTCCCATAATACATCACCCCGATGTTCCAATGACTCTATCCAGAGTTCCCATAATGCATCATCCCGATGTTTCAATGACTCTATCCAGAGTTCCCATAATACATCATCCCGATGTTCCCATGACTCTATCAAGAGTTCCCATAAGACATCACCCCGATGTTCTAATGACTCCATCAAGAGTTCTCCAAATACATCCAAAAGATGTTCTACTGACTCAAGAAAGAGTTTCTCCACTGCGTCTCCTAGAGATGTCAATGACTCCAGCGAGAGTTCGACCCAAGTCCAGTCTGCATCAACCAAAATTGATGTTTTATTAGAGGATTTTAAGCCTTTCATTTCGGAAGGATTTGTATCACTACCCGGTGATTCTACAAGTCTACGACCTATCACCATTTTGAGAGACACAGGTGCCTCACAATCGCTACTTTTAGAGGGTATCTTGCCCTTGTCAAAATCATCATCGACTGGGAAGAGCATCCTGTTACGAGGCGTAGAGCTTGGATGTATAGATGTGCCTCTACATCTAATCGACATAAAGTCAAATCTCATTACTGGACCGGTTGTTGTAGGTGTCCGACCAACATTACCATTGGAAGGCATCTCATTGCTGTTAGGCAATGACTTAGCAGGTGGAAAGGTGATAGCCGAACCCATCGTCACTCAAACACCCGACTTATCTGCCACACCCGAGGAAGACCTAGAGTTATATCCAGCGTGTGCAGTAACAAGGGCAATGAGGTTGAAAGCATCTCAAGAAGAGAACGTCATCAAAGCCAACAGTAACCACGATGATGTGGACTTGAGCACCACATTCTTTGCTTCTCTTGAAGAAGAACCAACGCCAAATTCTGAAAAGCCGGCATCAACTCGAAAACAGTTGATTGAGGACCAAAAGAAGGATCCAGAGCTCGCCAAACTCCGAGAAACCGCAATGACATCACAAGAGGCAGAGCTAGCATCAACGTGCTACTACATCCAAGATGATATGCTCTTCAGGAAATGGAAACCTCCAGACGCATCCAACGAAGAAGAATGGAGAATATGCCATCAAATCGTGTTACCAGAAAGATACCGAGCGTACATCATGAATCTGGCTCATGACACACCAATGTCAGGTCATCTCGGCATCCACAAGACATACCACAAGATTATGTCACACTTCTTCTGGCCACGTTTGAAGAAAGATGTCATCCAATACTGCCGATCTTGTCATGCCTGTCAGATGGTTGGCAAGCCAAATCAAAAGATCCCTGTTGCTCCTCTGAAGCCGATTCCAGCCTTTGAAGAACCTTTCAGCAGAGTACTTATTGACTGTGTTGGTCCTCTCCCAAGGACAAAAGCTGGCAACCAATACCTGTTGACCATTATGTGTGCTTCAACTCGTTTTCCTGAGGCTATTCCTCTAAGGAACATAAAAGCATCAAACATTGTAAAGGCCTTAATCAAGTTCTTTACTCTAATTGGTCTACCAAAGTCCATCCAATCGGACCAAGGAACGAATTTCACGGCCAATCTTTTCAAGCAAGTCATGACTCAGTTGGGCATCAAACACTGCATGTCGAGTGCGTATCATGCCGAGTCGCAAGGCGCTCTGAAGCGATTCCATCAGACTCTCAAGAACATGATCCGAACCTATTGCTTTGAGCACGAAAAAGACTGGGACGAAGGAATCCACATGCTGCTGTTTGCAACCCGTGAATCCGTCCAGGAATCGTTGGGATTCAGCCCTTTTGACTTAGTCTTTGGCCATTCGGTGCGCGGTCCCTTGAAATGTATAAAAGAGACTCTGTTGTCACCAACAGCCACTGAAGGACTTTTAGACTATGTAAGTAAGTTTAAAACTAGACTTTATGATGCTTGTGTTCTGGCCAAAAATAACTTACAAAACACCCAATCCAGCATGAAACGCTGGTATGATAGAAAGGCCCGTGTTAGAGAATTTTCTCCCGGGGATAAGGTGCTTGTATTTTTGCCCATACCAGGTCAACCCTTGCAAGCCAGATACTTTGGTCCCTATGAAATTGAGACCAAAATTAGTGACCTCAATTACACAATCAAAACCCCTGACCGTAGGAAAAAGACTCAGCTATGTCACATAAACATGCTGAAGCCTTATGTATCTAGGCCAGATCACTCAGAGAAGAGTAATTGTGTTTTAAATACAGTCAAAAGTTGTTCAAATAGCCATGTTTCTCCTATTGATGATGATATTGTAAAGGAGAAATTTGGACAATACAAAATACCTAATTCTTTTGTATTACAGAATTTGGATGTAAAACTGTCTCATCTGTCTTCGACAGAAAGGCCAGTTATCATGAAACTCATTAATGAATTTAATGACATTTTTTCTGATGTACCAAAACAGACTAATGTTATAATGCATGATGTAGATGTTGGCGAGGCTACTCCAGTCAAGCAGCATCCTTACAGGGTCAACCCTGAAAAACTTGCCATACTTAGGTCAGAAATCAAGTATATGCTTGAAAATGACCTCATTGAACCAAGTTCCAGTAGCTGGAGCTCCCCATGTGTCTTGATACCTAAACAGGACAAGACTTATCGTTTTTGTACAGACTACCGTAAGGTAAATGCTGTAACAAAGACCGATTCGTTTCCTATCCCTAGGATAGACGATCTCATAGATCGTATTGGTGACGCTAAGTACATCACCAAAATAGACCTACTTTCAGGTTATTGGCAGGTTCCCCTGACTGATAGGGCAAAGGAAATCTCCGCCTTTGTCACCCCTGATGGTCTGTACCAATACAAAGTGATGCCATTTGGCATGAAGAATGCTCCTGCCACTTTCCAGAGAATGATAAATGCCCTGCTTGCTGACATGGAGAATTGCCACGCATACATAGACGATGTAGTAATTTTTAGCCAAGATTTTTCTAGCCATTGTAAACAACTGCATTGTCTTTTTACTAAACTTTTACATGCAAAAATTACTGTAAACCTGAGTAAGAGTGATTTTTGCCAGGCTTCCATCCAATACTTAGGCCATATTGTAGGACAAGGCCAGGTGAAACCTGTAATGGCCAAAGTAGAAGCTATCCAAGCTTTCCCTATTCCTGCTGATCGGAAACAACTCCGAAGATTTTTGGGAATGTCTGGATATTATAGAAAATTTTGCGAAAATTTTTCTGTCATTGCCAGTCCTTTAACAAACCTCCTGAGAAAGAACGTCCGATTTACTTGGACGGATGAATGTCAGAAAGCCTTTAACCAAATCAAGCAGATATTATCTAGCTCCCCCATTTTGATGGCTCCTGACTTCGGAAAACCTTTTAGGTTAGCTATTGACGCCAGTGACACAGGTGTTGGGTCAGTCCTTTACCAAGAAGATAATTTCCAAGTAGAGCATCCTATTTGTTTCTTTTCCAAGAAATTTAATAGACATCAAAGAAATTATTCTACTGTGGAAAAAGAATGTCTTGGGTTGATTCTTTCTATACAACACTTTGATTTTTATATCAGTGGGTCCAGATGGCCACTGGTTGTATTTACTGACCACAATCCCCTTACATTTATCCACAAAATGTCTGGCAAGAATCAACGACTTCTCAGGTGGAGTTTATTTTTACAAGAGTACAACCTAGATCTTAAACACATAAAAGGCAGCGAAAATGTTATCGCCGATGCCTTATCTAGATTGTAAAAAGTATTTTGATGTATATATTTTTTTTATATATCATGATAAATACATTCTGTAATGTAAATATCATTTTTGTAATTATTCTAAAAAGATTTCCATTTCGTGGAAATGTAAACTTTTTATTTTTAGGAGGGAGGTGTTACGTATCTAGGTAACAATGCCTAGATACTATTGTTTTTTTTTCTTGACCTGTAGGTTGTCTGCCCCTTTGTGTAATAAGTTTTTTTTTATTTTATTCTTCAAGAGTCAAGCCACACAGACAGTGACCGGTCCTTGACCTATGTGTGTACCTCTGGTTGAAAGGAGGGTGTTTTTTTTTTCTTTTCTTCTGTCTCTTTGAAGAGCGTTCTAGATTTGGGTGTTGATGACTTTCTGTTCTGGAAGTTGCTAGATATCGACGCGCGGTAGATTATATAAAGACCGCTCGCGTAACGTTGACGGACAGACATACGGAGACAGCCGTGAGACAGAATAGCGGAGACATTGCGTGACCCGTGCGTGGTATACCACTTGATCGTGTAAGTTAAGATTTTTCTTTTTTTCAAGGCCTTGCTTGTATTGTAATATTTTTACATGCCATTGTTGTAAAAGGGTTTTGGTCAACCCTTCCATTTTGTATTGAGTTATATTATGATTAAACATTAAGTTGATATTTTACTTTCCGATTTCTTGTGTCATTTTTTTTTTGTTATTCATTGTAAGTCTCTGATTAAATTCAGACTTAAGATAAGTGACACAACTACCTTTTTCTATTGTCACGTTCCCCTAGGCAAGCCATTTAAAAGTAGAATTCAATTTGTAATACGTGACAACTGACATATAGAAAGTTTATTAGATTTCCTGAGCCGAAAAGATTTGAGTCCTAATTTTATTTTATATATGTTAAATACTGCCCTATAACAATGTTAAAAAGTGAAACAGCTTGTATCAATGTGATTGTAATGTATTCTGTCACTGTTTCATATCTTGACTTGTAAATTATCAGAAAATGTTTGCGTGTCAATGTGTTGGAGTATTTCCTGTAGGCCTGTTTCTTGTTCTTTGTTCCAGGAAACTGGGCCGAAACTTGTTGGTAGTCTGATACATGCGATGCAGAAGCGTTTTTAAAACGGGGGGGGGGGGGGGGCAAGGGGCACGATTCCCAGGGCTCAGATCTGATTACTGACCTATATCTTTAAGTTAAATCTGACCTGAGTCTGAAAGTTATTTATCAGACCTCTAAAAAGCTTGCAGAACATTTAAGGTAGATCGACTACTTTGAGCTATTTCAAGGAGAACATTAGTTGAGATTTTCAATAGCGCTTTTAGTTTTTGAGATAAATACTTGACAGACGAACAAACTAGGCGAGAATATTATCAACATTTAGTTTTGGCTGAGGTAAAAGAAAGAAATCTGGAATACTGGTAGTTCTTTAAAAAAAAAGCTATTTAATAAGTGATGCACAAACTACGGAACGCTGACTAGATAAAGCCCGTAACACGGTGGTATTTGACCTGTGTCTGAAAGCTTTTTTTTTTCATTTTCAATGAAGTGTTCACTAATTAATTTAATTATTGAAATACATAAAAACAATATCTCACTTTTTTTTTTAAAAAAAGCTCAGTTACTGAGTTAGTGTTTTGTACTGTCGTTATTTCAAACAGGCCTAATAGAAATATTTAAACATAGAATAAGAACATTTTGAAAAAAACAACAACAACTTACCCAGGAGAAGGACCAACACAAATCTGGCACTCTATTTCTCCTGTATCCCACTGAGCAAAAGCAAATGTTGAGTAATGTATCGACCGTTAAAGATGACATAACTCTTAATCGGAGCCGCTGTAGAAGTGGCTCAAATATGTTGCGTTCACCGAGCCCTAGGGCTTCATGGAGAGGTTTCCAAGCAAACTTAAGATCAAATCAACAATTAATGATGAGACCAAAACTCGACAGGAAACAAAAGTTAACCATATCCTTAACTTTGACCCCGAACCGCACTCCTTGTTTACCAACCCAAAAAAAAAAAAAAAAACAGAAACAAACTGTGTTCCTTATGTTGAAACTAAAAACTGAAATCTCCCCACTCTCTTTTCAAGAAAACAGAAATCCACCAATCAGAGGCGTAGTGAGGGGGTAGGGAGGCACGATGCCCAGAACGCTACCTTCAGAAGGGCGCCAAAATAAGAAAATTATTGTAGATATTTTAGTTAGATATACATTCTTAATTTTTTTTTGGTATTATATCATTATTAAATACTTTTTATGTATAAATCTGTATTTCTATGGAAAAGGGTGGGGTGAGGGAGAGGCGCCAATAATTGTTTTTTGCCCCGGGCTCACGGTTTGCTCACTACGTCTCTATCACGTTCAAAGTTTCTTACATAGTACAAACTAAGACCTACATATTTTAAGCACTATGGAAACACTAATGGAAACTAGAAAAACATATAAAAATACATTTGAAAAAAAAGTGCAATTATATCAATTAGTATAGATCGGTCATTTAGAATCGGTCTAATCATTAGAAATTTTTTTACCAATCTTTTTTGTTTAGCTTAGGCTTTCTCAATACGCTATGATCCTATCACTTTCTCAATGCGCTCTGATCCTATCACTTTCTCATTGCGCTCTGATCCTATCACTTTCTCATTGCGCTCTGATCCTATCACTTTCTCATTGCGCTCTGATCCTATCACTTTCTCAATGCGCTCTGATCCTATCACTTGTCTGGACCAGTGGGGAAAGGGGGAGGGGAGAAGGGGGTATCTCTGTGAATGTTTACACACAAGTAAATAGGCAGAGCAACACCTGGGGACATTTGTTCAAAGTTAGCAGGAACTGATTAAATTCTATCTATCTATCTATCTATCTATCTATCTATCTATCTTTCTATGGGAAGCGTGGTCGAGAGGACAAGCACGCTTGAACTTGGTTTGTCTTGGCTATCTATGAAAGGGGCTCGAGCCTCCACATTCAACTTGAGCAGAGTTATGTCTACTCAGCGCATAAAGGCAGCACGAAAAACCTTCTTTCAGATACACCCTCCCGCCCCCTCCCCACAATGGTCCACAAATGAGATTGGGCCATAGCGCTCTGAGCATGCTATAAGCATTAAAGTAGCGATATATTAAAACTATATTTTATTTTTCTCTCTATCTGTTCCTCTTTATCTAAATATATATAAGAGATTTTTTTTTTTTTGGGGGGGGGTTGTACTTTTACTGTAACTACTATGATACAGTGTACCATAATTTACAAAATATTATGTAAGGTTTGTCTTCGAGTCCGAAGATTGATGAGGAAAGCAGAATTTCCTGTGGTTACACAGCCCCTAGCTGTGAACTTTACAAAATAATGCCGTAGTTAATCACCATCGTATTTCTTTGGTTTCAAGTAACTGCCTGAAGTGGAACTCTCTAACTTCTGTGGTCAGCTCTTGACCCCATTGTTAGGTTAGGTTAATCTTTAAAGTTCTCAACTTACACCTGGGATCTCGATCATGTCCTTTCACTTGTCTCTGGAGAATATCAAACATTTTGTTTTTACCTTCATTGTTTTTAAATCTTTAGCAACATAAGAAACTGACTCGCTTTAGACAGGATTCATGGGATCGTGTCTGTAACTGCCTTTACACACGCACAATATGCAGGGATATTATTTTTTAAAATTGTGCTATTCTTTTATATTATCCTAAACCTGCTCTGAATAATGCAAAAGAAGGTGTTTAGATCGGGTCAACAATATAAAAAAAATATCTTTGTTTTTATTACCATTTCTGAGGTTTATAATGATAATACTGTGACAGTTTGGGGAAAATGACGTGTGTTTGTGCGCGTTTTATGTCTAGGGGATGATTATTTTTTAAATTGTTATCACACACCAACCTATCAGCATATAAATCGGGAGCAGGCACGCAACGAGACAAGCAATGAAAGAAATATACCAAGTTAAAATGAAGAATATTTATTTACATAAATATTTACATAGAAGAATAAAAATGGGGAGGGTTTGTATCTATCTCTAAGCAATACTATGTTTAATCATCACTCTTGCACTTAATAAGAGAGTATGTAACTGTGTCTTCTGAACTTAGCTGGTTGTCCTGCTTGGGTCGCAGCTGGCTGTGTTCTGCAGCTGGAAGTGGCGCTCTAGCGGATAGAGGGACGTCGATGAAACAGTTCTTGTGGAGTCTCAATCCTAAGTTCTGATATCTGTAGTGGGCACAGTAGGGCGAGTGGCCGGCTACCGTGGGCACAAATGTACTGCGGGCAGAGCTGATCTGCCGTGGGCAGCGCAGTTAACAGGATAAGTCCAGTGAGTTGCAAAGGGTTTGGCGTAGCTATGACGTCTCGCACAGATCTGGGTCTATAGGGACGTCGCACCTAATAAGTTGACAGGTGGGCTGTCGAATAGGCGGGCAAGTAGAGCAGATAGCGCCAAGTAGTAGAGTTGAGTAGATCCACGTAGGCAGTAGATGATACTCAGTAGCAAGTGATCCGATGAATAGGCAGATAATGTCAAATGAATAGGCAGTTAAATAGGCAGATGATCCAAACAAAAAGCAAATAGGCAGACACCTGAGGGAGGCTGCGGATAAATAAAAACTAGTTGGGACATGTCTCTCATGCATCTTATTGATGCCCTCGACTCTTGTGCATTCGTCAGATTGGTAAAATTGCTTTAGATCACAATAAGGAAGATGATGACAAATGGGGTTTGGGAAATAGACGACTGATAGTAGCAATATACAAATGTACATAAAAAGGGGAAGTAATAATATAAAAATGTACATATAAGGGGAAGTAATAATATAAAAATGTACATATAAGGGGATATAATAGAATATGCATCCTCCATTTGGGACCCCTCAACTCAAGAAAACATTAAGAAACTGGAACAGACACAAAATAGAGCAGTGAGATTCATAACAAACGAATATTCACATTTGACTAGGGTAACACCTATAGAAAAATCACTAAATTTAGAAAGCCTTCAGGACAGAAGTAAAGTAGCAATTATACATAAAACACTGAACCATAATCTTCAAATACAAAAACAAAATTTAATAAAATATTCTGAAAGACACAAAGATAAAAGCACATGCCCCATCCCATATACTAGGACAAATTTATACAAATACTCCTTGTTCCCTAGTGCTATTAGAGCATGGAATGGGTTGCCTGAGCTAGCCAGGAAAACTAGTGACTTGGCAGAATGTAGGTCATTGGTTAATATGCATGACGCGTAGGACGTAATCATCTTCTTTTTTGAAGTAACGTCTACATTATATAGATAAGATAAGATAATAATAATCTTAAATAAACAACACCAGTTGAAAGAGAAAAGGGGTAGGGGAATGGGCTGTGGTCAGCGACCATGACGGTTTGTTTACACATGGCCGTCGGCCGAGAACAATTGAGTGCGCTTGAAAGGAAAGTGTCCGTTCAAGGGGCGCTACTCTCGTCAAAGTAGAATGACTAAAGGGGAGATAATTCATATCTCTTTTCTAAGCGCAGTATTAGTGCGCTAGTAAAATTATCAAGGCGGTCAGTCGAGATAAAGGAAATAAAATAAGATGTACAAATATGTACAAGGTTGCATCAACGATCAATTGAGCAACGTAGCATTAATAGATTAATGCAATACATAAATAAATACGTAGGCCATGTTTATGTTTTCTACTTACGCCAGTGAGAAATACACAATGCACTAATTAATTATAAATGAAATAATAAAATACACATGATAATATCCAGTGAGAAATATACACAGACTAATTAAGATGGAACTTGTGATTAAGTTCGGCTTACCACCAGGTATTCCTCTAAGAGAAAGAATAAATGAAGCAGTCCAGACTCGATAGCTCAGCTCGCATGAGAAAATGAGAGGGTCTAGCTTGATTTAATTTACCTTATATATAGGCCTGGAAAATGTGGGCGGAAAAAGGAAATGTCCTAGGCTTAAGATTTATCTTACACGTGGGTGAAGTCCGACAAGAGTCGCACCTTGGAGTGTCACGAGGCGTGTTGGTTCGAGTGATCTCCTAGATCAAAGAGAGACGTGGGAGAAGGGGGGGGGGAAAGATAGATTGACTCGCATTCCACCCAAGGTGGTGTCCACTGCGGCTGTCAGACATCCTGCGGGTGAGATCAAAGAGACTGTGTTTATCTTTACCCCGGTCAAGGGAAGATAAATGAAAGGTGGCGGACCAAGTCTATCTCGAAGAGGTGAAGGTGGGGCGGGTGAAGAAAGTGGGGATAGGACGGGGAAATAATTAAAATAAAATAAAGACATAATAGTAAATAATGATTAATGCTGTGATAAATTTGAGTGACTGACAGCAAGCTTTTGACTTGTCACAAATACTTCTTGATGGTCCTGGGTTCGAACTCTGCTCGCCGTCATGCCCTGTCGCTTTTTGGGAGGTTTAGGTTGCGATGTAATAATCTTCAATTGTATGAAACATGTAAAACTAATAAGAATAAGAGATAATGTCTTAGTAATTGCTTTTCTCTTGTGTGCTCCACAGACAGCGCAGGATTCTATTGCCAGTGATGTTATCATTGGGCTGCAGCTGGAAGTGGATAGTCTCTCTGACGCCTTGGTCGCCTCTGTGTCAGTAATGGCAGTGGCATTGATTCTGTTTCCTCTGGTCATCTTGGCTGTTAACCGTCTAACTAACCGCATTCAATCCTACGCCCAGACATTACAGGTGAGCGTTAATACAGTTAAGACTCTATTGTAATTAAAGGTGAGAGATTCCTATCTTTACAGATGAGACAATTCTAAAAACAAGGGAGAGCAAAACACTCCATTACAGATGAGACATTCTTGCAATCTAATGCGTTGACGCTTTCCTCTTCCTAACTAACTAGTGAATTGTGCCTATGGCCTATATCATCAAAACGATCAACTCTCACAGGACTCTATTACAGGGAAGGCCAAATCAAATTTCACTCATTAACTACTCTGACGCCCTAATTGACCCACATGTTTTTAACACCAATAGGCTTTAAACCTGATGGTTTATGTTGTTTTTTTTAGTTTAAACAGAAACCAAAAAAAAAAATGCAGAAAAGGATACCAAGCTTTAGTTTAATGAATAGTGGGAAATAAATTCTTCATGAAAACCTACATGCATTGCTGGTGAAAGAATTTTAATTGGATAACAGAAGATCTATTCTTGGCAGACACTAAAGGAAACATCAAGTTGGAACAAAACAAACAAATGCTCTGAGTTACCGAATTCATTGGTGATGAAGAGCAAAAGAAAAAAAAAAGAAGGAAGGGGAGGGGGAGTGGTATAAAAAATATTCGAAAGTTTTTGTTGAAGCCTCCTACGTCACACCTTGCTCAATAGCATCGACCTTTTCTCTGACCAGGCCAGAAAATATGCTGGTGATAAAAATATCAAAAGAAAAAGTAAATAAAAAATCTCCAGGCAGACAATGACAAGATGCAGGGAGAAACGTTCTCTTGGCTTATCTAAGCAACTGTAAGCCATTACCATGAACGCTCTTTCTTTTCATTAGCTTGAAACGAATCTCTTGACATTTCATTGTTACCCACAGAAGAATTTGTATAACAAGAATAGATTACTTCAACATCATTGAAGGAATCATTGGCATTGAGTCACGCCATTGAAAAACCAGAGAATCAGCCATATTTATAACTGATATGTGTCAAAAGTATTATATTTTAAAGAGATGAAAGGGGTTAAAGTTTGTGTGGCGCATCTGAATTAGAAGTAACACCAAAATTAGTACATGGAAAAAAAATGACCACCCCTGTTCTAGTTTTAATTCGTCCTTAAATATCGAGAAAAGTGCAACCTCTTTAACTTTCAAAAAATTTAAGATTAAACATACAAAATTGTTCACTATTCGGATATCGCAAATATCATTGTTGTTTATTTCAGGAACGCACTCGTGACCTTGACGTCGAAAGAAAACGCAGCGAGACGCTTCTGTACGAGCTGCTTCCGGCGTCTGTGGCTCAGCAGCTGTTGAATCACCAGGCCGTCCCGCCAGTGGCGTATCCCGCAGCAACTATCTTCTTTTCAGATATAGTCGGCTTTACAACTATTTGTAGCAAGAGCACTCCCATGGAGGTTTGTAATAAAATTATTGTGAATTATAATCGCTGGAAATATGTATTCAGAGTATAGTTTGCAAGACGCTGCTGTATAGCGCTTGCCTTGAGGGCGAATCAACTCAAGAAAACATTTAGAAACTGGAATAGACACAAAATAGAACAGTGATATTCATAACAAACGAATATTCACATTTGACTAGAGTAACACATTTAGTAAAACTACTAAATTTAGAAAGCCTTCAGGACAGAAGACTCAAACGTAAAGTAGCAATTATACATAAAACACTGAACCATAATCTTCAAATACAAAAACAAAATTAAATAAAATACTCTGAAAGACACACAGATAAAGGCACATTCCTCGTCCCATATGCTAGGACAAATTTGTACAAATGCTCCTTCCTCCTTATTGCTATTAGAGTATGGAATGGGTTGCCTAAGCTAGCCAGGAAAACCAGTGACTTGGCAGAATTTAAGTCATTGGTTACTATGCATGACTGAATGCATGACGCGTAGGACGTAATCATCTTCTTTTTTGAAGTAACGTCTGAATTATATAAGATAAGATAAATCAATAAGTTCGACGTGTTGGATGATGTCAAATCTTTTTTATAATTATTATTATTATTATTTTGAAACTATTTCACAGGTGATTGACATGCTGAACTACTTGTATCGTATATTTGATGACATCATAGACAAGTATGACGTGTACAAGGTGGAGACTATCGGTAAGTTAGGACAACTGGCAGTTAGTTCTCAACATAAAAACCAAAGATCGATAAATAATTATGACTATTTAAAATCTACAAAGATAGTTGTGACGATTTGAAGATAAAAGGAGCGACGTAGCTTTAATTTTCTTTTTAAATTTTTATCAAATTTATTTTTTCCGAATATTTTAAAAATTGTATTTCTCTTATATATTAGGAATAAATGATTCCTAGTTCTATGCCTCCTTTACTGAGCCTCCTTTACTGAGCCTCCTTTACTGAGCCTCCTTTACTGAGCCTCCTTTACTGAGCCTCCTTTACTGAGCCTCCTTTACGTATCTGTACTATTCGTTTCATTCGATGATTTCAGGAGATTGAAGATTCAAGGTTCTAGATTCAAGGTTCTAGATTCAAGGTAGTGCTGGTGGGGCTACAGCCCCCCGGGACTCCACAATTAAAGGCCACCACAAAAGAGATAGATTGGTATCCAAATTTCGACGAGTCAGAAGCTTTTAAAGTTTTCGCATTTTTTTACGGCTGACAAAAATGCGATTAAGAAGTATACGACTGAAACATGCTTGGTATAAGTGAATTAAATACAGCTCCAGATTTACGACTAGTGCGTCTACCAAGGTCAAGGGCCTTACCATCCACAAATTCAAAAATATACACTTTTTAAAACTAAACTATGCATATTTTTTTGAAAAGTAAAGTGAGATTAAATTTACAAAAACTCTCTTTCTTCTAAAATATAGCATGCTTATAGATAAAAGTATTTTCATTCAGAAATGGATCTTAATTAATTAAAACTTTCAAAAAAATTGTAGTTACTTTAACAAAAATCCTGCCCCGGGACCTCCACATACTTAAATCCGGCCTTGAGGCTATGGCTCGTCTTGTAGAGCATTTTTTTGGAGAGATGTTGTCCGTCTATTGTGTGTGTTTTTAACCATACTCTACACGGCTACGTCTATCTCGTCCCCGTCAAGTTTTTTTTTTGTTGTTTCTTTTACAACTTAGTAACGTGCTTGTTTTTTAAATGTCAATCTAAATTTTAATTTTCCCAGAATTTATTTGTACAAAATTATTGACTTTTGTTTCTGTGAACTGTTTATTAATTACATATCATTTCCTTTCACCAAGGCGAAGCTTACATGGTGGCCAGCGGACTTCCTCATGAGAACGTCGAGGGACACGCCACTGAAATGGCTGAGATGGCACTGGACCTTAGGGACAGACTCTGCCAGATGACAGTAAAACATCTGCCGGACGAAAGTTTAAGAATGAGGATAGGTCTGAACTCAGGTAACTGGCAAATGACTTTTGGAATTAGACGCAGGTGCCATGGAATTTTAAATGTTTCTAGGGCAAAGTCTTGAGTAAATAGTTGTTTTCGGTTTGGTTGTTATGTATTTCATTAATGTTGAGCGAATTTACTTTAGCTGATTTATAAGTTGTTGCTTTTAAACAGCTTAGAGTTTCCTTTGTAATATATATATAGGGAACATTATTTATTGTTTTACGATTAGCAGAAACATTAGACGCACATATAATACAAACACGCGACAGTCCTTTTATTTTTATTCAGTTTCTAAAGAAGAACATACTCCCGATTGTAAAATCGAAAATGTAAATCTACCTACCTGATCTATAGAGCAGATGACGAAAAGGTAATCTCCACTTTCAACCGACGGTTGAAATAAATCAGACACGGATTTTAACAATTAAAGGAAAAAAAAAGCAAGGGACACCATCATTTACTATTGAGACTATGTGATATATGTTTCAAGTTATTTACCTTTATAGTCATAGGCTTGTATAGTATGAGTCTACATATCTAGAAATTTTCATATTTTACAAGTAGTGCTCGCTATGATAAATGAATGTGCACCCATGTTTACAGGCCCAGTAGTAGCGGGTGTTGTAGGACACAAGATGCCTAGATATTGTTTATTTGGTGACACTGTGAATGTGGCCTCAAGAATGGAGTCTACAAGTCTACGTAAGAGCATTATGAAATTGTTATCAGTTCATGTTTCGGGGTTCAGTCTTTACTTACTAGCCCACTTCAATCTCAAGCTTCTGATTCGTGACGAGCTTGGTCTGAATAGTGTGATTTGTGAAGACACCTAATCTCTATCCAACAGATTTGAAGTACTTCGAAGAGCAAGTTGGCTAATTAGCTCATCAGTCTACCGGCTACTAAGTTCTTCAAATCTGTTAAAAAGAGAGGATGTGTCAAAATGTCTCGTCATTCTGCTGACTTTTTGGCATCCTACTTGACATTTAACCTCTAGTCATCCAATTGGAGCCTTTTTAGGGGGGGGGGGGGGGATAATGGAAAGATAGAAAAAAAGATTAACCCTAACCCCTGCCAAAAAAAAAGAAGAAAATAGAAATAACCCACAAATTATTTATACAATTATGTTTAAACATTTTCCTTTTTTTTTGCCTCTCAGCTTTAAAGATTCAAATAACCGACAAATGTAAAATCGAGTTAGATAGCAAGGGAGGCTATGTTATAACGAAGAGAGGCAAAGTACAAGTAAAAGTGAGTTATTGTCCTTTGATGTTGGTATCACAATCTATGGTATTTGATCAATCAATGAACCAATCTATCTATCTACATAACTTCCTGCATGCCTGCCTGTCTATCTATCTATCTATCTATCTATCTATCTATCTATCTATCTATCTATCTATCTATCTATCTATCTATCTGTCTATCTATCTATCTATCTTTCTGTCTATCTATCTATCTATCTATCTATCTATCTATCTATCTATCTATCATCTATCTATCTATCTATCTATCTATCTATCTATCTATCCATTTTGTTTATCAATTTATCTTTTTGTAAGTCTACACACACACACACACAGATTGACAGCGATACACTTGGATATTTATATGTCTTTTTCAATGCTAATCTACAGTAAGAACTAATAGTTTTACATATACATTTTATTTTAGGGCAAAGGAGAAATGACAACTTATTGGCTAGAAGGTAAACTCAATGGATATCAGCCTCCATCCTAACGTCTGTGGAGCTTGCTACCTGTAATGTTGATTTTATAGGCCTGTTATACAAGTGGTGTACGATGGATTTTTTGTTTTCAGAGGGGCTGAATAAATTTTATAGTTTCTTAAAACATTTTTTTTTGGTTTCTTTTGGAATTAATTATTGAAGTTTTACAAAAACAACAATTACAACAGCATAACAACATCAGTAACAACAACAGTAACAAAAGCAAAACTAACAAAAAACAAGCAACAACAACAATAACGACAACAACAACATCAACAACAACAATAACATAAACAACAACTACAACAACAATAACAACAACAATAACAAAACCAACAACGACAATAGCATAAACTACAACAACAAAACAACAACACAAACATTGTTACGTTCCTTTCTAAGATGAGACTCTTTGAACAGTACATGAACACTAAAACAACCACGTCATCGTTTAGAACTCATTTCATTGAATTTCCAGGAACACTCGAACACTATCTGGTTTCTGTTTCTCCATTTTGGTTCTCTCTCCTTTCAACACGCATTCGCACCGTTTCACATTTACACTAGCATGCGTACGTAACAAACGAAAAATACAACATGTACAACAACAAAAACAACAGCAACAACAATTTTAACAACAATAAACCAACAGCAACAACAACAATGTTAACAACAGCTATAGTTACAACAAAAACAACAACAGCAGCAGACACAGCTACAAAAACAACAACAAAGCAACAACAACATCATCAATGGCTTAGAAATTAGACTTGAAAGCCTGTGAACTAGATACACGCTACTTTGATCTTATGTCTTGTATGTAAACTGTACTTTGGCTCACATATAACCTAGCTCATATCTGTCTTTACAAAAGTGAATAAATACATTTATTTGCTATCGTCTATTTTTGGCTACTGGTCCTCAGTCTATCAGGAAAATCCATCACCTAACGAAGAGTGAGAATAGAGAACTAGAGATCTTAGTTCACCTGCTGTCACCTCAGTATGTGGGAAGAATGTAGGATTTCAAATTTACATATAAAACTACTTGAAAAAACAATGTAAAACAAAAAAAAAATAATTTTGTTGAAGTATTTTAAAGTGTTGTTTTTTTTTTCAAAAATTCTAAGCTAAGATAGATACTAGTTGAGTACAATGTACGTATGATGACATCTTACATTTTAAATCAACAATTCTTTAAAGGAGAAAGTTAGTTCAACAGGGAAACAATTTCTAACATCCTACTTGAGTAAGTAGGAAAATATAAATAAGTTTCATGCACATACACAAGACCAATAGAGATAGTACTGAAGATTTATAGTTACATCTATTAGATCTAATTCAATTGTGGATATTATCAATTACCATAATAGTTACGATTTTACAAAACTACTTTTGCATTGGGACAATGATTTCTTTGGTCACGGAATTCTCCTCACATATAATTGTTCAGTTCAGGTGTATATATCGGTGAGTGTATTTATATGTATTTCATTTTTTAGTGCGTAAATAGACACATTATCTCTTATAAAGAAACAATTATTTTGTGCTAGCCACATGGAATACTAATTGTTAGGAGTCACTGATTGAATTAGGATTTATTTGTTCTCCGTGTTCACACCTCTAGTGTTGGTTTTATTCTGATGTTGACCAATAGGTTACTACCTGGTTAGATTAGTGTCATGCTCTTTACTAAACGCCATTTTTAAATGCTTCAGAACCTGTAAGTGTATAATTCCACCACATTATCAACACGAAAACAATGGGTTATCATTCATGTCTACATCTGTGAGAAAATGTTCCTATATCAACTTGTATACAAATTGCTGTGATTAAATTGTTTGCATCTACTAATTATGATATGATCTGTTAGAATAAAAAGATTGAAATTTATGTATGGATAAATCTTTAGTTTTTTTTTATTCAATTCCTACGATTAGCTTTTAATCTCTTAATGGCTGGAAAAAGTGGGTCAAACGTTGGAAGTACATTTTCTTATCGTGGTGTGAAATCTGAAAGACAGGATACTATGGCGACATACTAGTTTTCTATTTATTAAGTTAATGGAGAGATTTGGTAAGAGAAATGAAAGTTCTAGACACTATTTGTAATTAACGCGAATGTAGTGGGTTCGATCTCAATATATGGACAATATTTTTTTGTTTCAATGACAGTTTAAATGTGAACGTTGAGTATAGTATTTGAACATAAAGTCGGAACAGATGAACAAAAAATATTGTATGTTTCTATCTCTATTAAAATCGCAGGCTTATAAACCGATATTTCTGTGTATTGTAAACCACTTCACAGACTGAGAACTATATACCTTAGGGATGCAAGCGACCTTTCGAGAGTCTTAAACCTATGAGAAAGTGAGTGTATTTGTAAAGTTTCATTAGAACAAAATCTAGTCTACATTTTCACTTAAGGTCAGACATTCGAGAGCACATAACAACTTGAATACAAAAGTTACTTGTTTTTTCTGTCAAAGGAATGCAAGAATGCCTGAAAGTTTTCTTTTAAATTAATATCATTTCCCTTTCAATGACGTGGGTCCTTGCACAATGCTCTTAGAATGCTGTTCCAATACTTTGTTGACTTTAATAGTCACCGGCATATAAATATAGATCTAAACATGCATGTTTTATTAAGTTTCCTCCTGTAGAAAGTATTACTGGACAGAATTTATGCTATGAACAAGTGAATGAGCTGAAGAAGCTTGAATTAAATTTTGAAAATATTCTTGGACAAGGTTTTGATAATTATGCTGGCAGACATGGTCGAAACATGCCATGATGCGTTGACCTTTTTGGGAACAATCCCATGTACTATCTTGTCAGCATCTACAAAGAAATGATCATAATTTAGAAAGCATGTTTCCAATCTGTCTGTAAAACCTCTCTGCCGAAACAAGAAGGGAATGTAGAATAGATAGTGTCAAAGCACTTCGTTATTAATTAATTGAAATTTGTGACGCACTCGATGAATTAGCTGAAGAGACCAATGATGCGATAATTAAAAGTGAATCAGAAACACTGTATGAAACATTGAAGCAGTACAAAGTCTTAGTGTCACTTGTTTTATGGTACGACCTGCTCTTCCAATCAATTTTGTGAGTAAAGAACTGCACGGGGAAACATTACATTGGAGAACTGCAATGGACTCGTACAACAACTTGATGACTTAGTTCAGGAAACTGAGAGTTGATGGGTTTGGTCAGATTCTTGTGACAGCAAAGAAATTGTTGCGATCTTCCCAGCCAATCGTCAAAGGAAATAGTATGATAAATCTGTAGAAATTTTCACACCTGGAAATGCTAAAGATGACAACAGAACAAGGTGCTTCTATGGAATTGTGGATACTGCGATTCAGTTTTCGCAGCCGAGATTTGAACAGCTGAAATCAAATGCACAATCTATTTGAGTTTCTTGTCAGCTTCAAGAGCTTTCAGCGTAATGATATACGAAAATGTGCAGCGAGCCTCGAGCAAGCATTGAGGTCATCAACAGTCTAGTAAGCATATATATATATATATATATATATATATATATATATATGCAGTTATATGCAGTTGGCAGATAAAATTTAATCTTTAAGGTATATTCGACAGTTTCACATAGGGCCCCGCAATTACACTACGAAGGCGTGCCCCACAGTTTAAGATACTCTGTTCTACAATGTCCCTCATTTATTCTTCTTGGAATGCCCTTCATTTACACACAACGCAGACAACAACATGATTGTATTAGATTGAAATCATCTACTCAATGTCAACTTAGCACAGACCCGAGTTAACTTTTCTTAGACCAGGGAGTGTAACAAACTCTTTACATACCATATTTAGACCGAAGCCAACAAGAAAAAAAAAAAAACAAAAAAAAAAAAACTATCCCCATGCACGGAGTAGTTTGACTTCTCTAGTCATGCGGACGTCGAAAGTGCTTTTAACAGCGGGCCTCTTTCCCTTTCGGCATCGACTGAGCTAAAAACAAAAACTTAAGATGGCGTCTAGCGACTTCCGGGGGGTAAAAAAAAGGCATGGGTAAAAAGAAAACAGGAAATTCATCTGAAGTAGGAGGACTCGCAGACTTCCTCCTGACGTGAAATCAGCCATACAGTAAAGAAAGAGGCTAGAGGGCTTAACATGAATGTGATTTTTGGGAGAAGGATGTTCGTGGGTGATGTCCATGACTGATGTTTGGAAATGATGTTTTAAAAGCCTTTTTTTTAATCCAATGTGTACAATCTGTTAGTTGAACCAAAAATCACTGCAAGATTAGGATCCAAGATAATTAATTAAATTTCTATATTACAAATCTTGTTGTTTTTTTTTATTCTTGTTTAAAATTGATAAAATCTAGCTTACTTGATTACTATTTATTGAGTAGGACGGAAAAGTTCTCTTTTCAGACCTTGCGATCAATAGGGCAGATGATGTAAAGGTCATCTGATGCTGAGGCCCACGGTTAACGATGGTGGCATGCGGCCAGCACAACGACCAATCGCCTTTACTTTTCCACAATTAATGTCAGGTACTCATTAGAGCTGGCTGGACTCAGAGGTGCACAAAGATCCCGAAAAAAAAAAATCCCAGCCTTAACCAGGATTCAAACCATTTATTTACTAATGATAATATTGCTAATCGTTATCAATTGCTGGACTGAGGGTCGCTGGGTGCAATAATAAACACTATTTCATTTATCGTGCGAAAGTGTTGAACTTCCTATTTACCACATTCTTCCCATGAGACCAGAGATAAATAAAGAACCAGGTAGCCTAGCATGAGCCATTGATTATATAATGATAACAGGTCATAGCAACTAGAATTCAGGGCATATTGATGTCTTTAAAGAGCACATCTTTTAAGTGGCGCATCATGAGAGACTAAAATGTTTTCTCACCACTTTATTAGTCGTTTCTTTATGTTTAAATAGGGACCAGATAATTAATTCTATTAATGAATACATTCATTTCGGCTCAATCGGCTGATTTTAGTAAACGTAATTATCTTTATAGAAACATAGATCGTGTAGAAAATTTAGAATATGACAAAAATTCTTCAGTGCAAATATTTTTTGAAGTCCTGAACATGGAAGACTCTGTAATAGAAAAACGTAAATGTTCATGTGTTAAAAATATAATATATGACATGTCAGGGTTTGTATACCCTAAAAAAAGATTATCCAGTAATAATTCTCAATAACTGTTCTGTTTTAGATTCATAACATGTTGCATTTAAAATAAGAAAAAAACATTGAATAAACTTTCCTGTCATTCTAACTTTCATACTTTATACTTCATCTTCATCTTTATTTTATTTTTCTTAGTCTATCCTTCTCTCTCTCTCTCTCTCTCTCTCTCTCTCGCTCTCTCTCTCTCTCTCTCTCTCTCTCTCATAACATTTCCCATAACAATAAACTAAATGGATTTAAAAAATGAAAAAATGGAGAAGTTTTGTTTAAGGACTGAATGTCTATTTTTTATGAAATTGCTGATGATTTTGTGAGTAGACGACATTTTTGTAAGCAGACGATGTTTTTCTGAGGGACAAGATGCACTTTTCTGCACAAGCAAAATTAAAAGAAAGAGAACGATCGAACGATAGAGAGAAAGCGGGAGAGATATAGAGTGGGAGAGAGAAAGAAAGAGTGAGAAAGAGTGAAAGTGAGCTAAAGAGAGAGAGAGATGGAGCTAAGGAGAAAAAGCGAATGATTGAGAGTGATATTGATAAAGAGAGAGAGAGAGAGAGGTTGAGAGAAAGAAGAATGAGACATAGAGAGATATGTTGCAGAAACAGAAAGAAAAGTAAAGAGAAGGCAAAAGAAAGAGTGATAGAGAAAGAGAATAAGATCCTAAAAGATTAACGAAATGTAGAATGTACAAATCAGAATACTATTTTCTGCTTGGACCATATGTGATGGTAAAATAAAAAGAATAGATCAATATATCAGTGAAAAATCTTTATATATTAAGTTACACATCGTCAGAAATATCAACAAAGAAGACAAGATTTAATGCCTGGGTCCAAAGCAAAAGAAAAGGGCGCGATTTGCTTACAATTGTTTTGTTTGGTTACGTTGCCATTTTTTTTAAAAGTTGGAATTCGGTAGAAAAATGTACTCCTAATTGTGTCTTTTACATCAGACTACATATTAAAATGGTAAATGGTCTAGCTAAGATCTCCCAGGGAAGGTATTATATTTTTATATTATAATAGTAAAAAAGTTCCCCTTTCAGACCATGTGGACTATAGGGCAGTATGTAAAGGTAATCTGTTTCTGTGGCCTACGGTTTACAAGGATGTCCTGTGACCAGCCCAACGACCAACCACCTTTACTTTCCCCAACAAATATCATGTACCCATCAGAGCTGGATGGACTCAGAGGCGCCCAAAAGATCCCGAAATTGAAAATCCCAGTCTTCACCAGGATTCAAACCAAAGACCCCGGTTCGGAAGCCAAGCGTTTTACGGCTCAGCCACTACGCCTACACCTTATAATAGTACTATCTGTATACTATCTGTATACTATATGGTATCTTTACGGCTTCAGTATTAGTTGAGATGTCTGATCTTTATATTATTTCAAATTCGCGAAGATTCTCCAGGGTCAACGTCCACTCTGCCTAATGCATAGAGAACTTCTAGAGAGGCAACGATGCACAAGGACTTACACTACTACGATATATTGATGTATGCAAGCGTTAGAGAAAACACTTCAACATAATATTAACAGTTGAGGAAAAAAAGGCACATAGTGAGTTCAAAAGACTCATCTAGAAATGAAGCCTAGAGGAGGGGCCTGTATCAGAAAAGGTTTCCACATCAGAAGTGTGCTCTTCTTGTTCTTAATACCTTTGACCTTTGGAGGATAGGGCCGCAACTTATTCATCAGACTCTGCCTGAGAAGCTCCACTCAGCCTGGTCCATGTCCATCCTGCCGTCTTTGATTCTTGTTCTACCGACCTCCGCCATGTTTGCTTTGGTCTCCCAGACTTTCTCCTTTCATGCGGGTTCCAGCACGGAGCCTGTTTTTTTTTTTTCAGTATTTTCTTTTAATCTTTGCATTATATGCCCAAATCAAGAACCAATTGAATCTTTTGATTTCTTGCTTTGTTGTTATGTTGTCTCCACCAAACTGTAGTAATAGACACTGTTTGGCCATATATTACATCTACTTTATGTCCTATAAAAAGGCTAGAGATTTCGCATTCATCTGATTCTTGTAATACCAAAACTTGTGACCATTTATGAGACGCAAGGATAATTGTTCGACCTCTTTTAGTGAGATGGGACAGTGCAAGTGGAAAAGGTTCTCTCATGAAGGGCAATGCCATAAATCTAGTATCAGATTTGTAATATAAAGTTTAAGGCTACCTCCCATAAACTACGCAGGGCAGAACAAGTATGTTAACAAATGATCAAATAGATTGCTTCTGTTAAGTTACATGGCACAGTTCATTGTATTCAGTTTTCTTTTTAGAAGCAGAAAATTACAATGTACAAAACGAAGAACACCCGTCAACATTCTAAAAATTGTCAGTATTTTCATTTCCATCATGTCATTCATTTTGAAAGACTACATTTGTCAGACGCAGACTAATTTAATTATAACGTCGCCTTTTTATTTATTGAAACATATCCCATTGAATGATGGAAATATTTCTTACATGATACATGACATGATACAAAGCACTTTTTATTACTCCTGGGAATTATTTTGTGTATGTAAAAATTTTGCATTATTAATGATGTTAGAATGAAACAAAAATATGCCTTCATTTTCGGGGTACCAGTGTTGATCTTCTATCTAGTTTCTCAATTCTTATATTTATAGTTTCATCCAGGTTGAGAGATTCCTTTTTTTTTTTTTATAAAGTTAGCTTGCTATCTTTTTATATCTGCTGCCTGTCTAACTAACTTCTGGAACTGTATTTTGTAGGAGTGTCTTGTGAATTCATCTTAACCATGTGACAAGAACTTGAACTTTATAACATTGCGTTAGTGTTGTTTTGACTGTCACTGATGAGGGAATCACGAAAAGAATTAATTCTTTCATGTTTCTCGCGCACTTTTCCTCTGGTGAAGAGAGTACCTCTTGACAAGTCCGTTTTGTTGGTGATGTCTTCCAAAACATCTCTTGCTCTTGGTCTTTTTTTTGTTCTCTAACTCTGATGTCCAAGTGTCGCACTTATAAATCATTTCAATATGATTATAGCATGTTTGTACTCGTCAGAGTGTCCAAAAAGGTTCGAGATAAATCCCTTTTATTAAGCTTCGATCCGGGAGAAATTTTTAACCAGTGGCTTGGATAAAAAATCGGCACTTCACCGACCCTTCTGTCTGGAGGCACCCGCCAACTAGATGATCATTCAATGGTATCCTTTTGTTCATGGATCACTATCACTTATCTTGGTGAATAATTACGTCATCATTTTAAATGCATTTCAAAAAATTTACTCAGGGCTCAAGATTCCTCAAGGAAACTAATTCAACTTAAACCACCAAATCTGTCTCGTACAATTTCTTTCCCTAGTTCAATATACCAACCAAAATAACGAATTACCAATAGTTAATTATCGAATTCATGGATAGGCAAATTACGGTATGCGAGCCACATGCGACCCGTCAGAGTGTTTTATGCGGCATTGAGAAGAATATGGAATCTCAAGGAAGAAATTGTTATGTTCCTTGAAGGACACATTTTGTTACTTATAATCCTAATCAAGAGTGGCAGAATGACTTCAAGTTTTTCATCGTAAGTATTGCACATGAAATGTACGTACATGTGACATCTTTTCAAACAAAGCTACCCCCCCCCCTTCCCATTTCTTTAAGCAAGCAAGTGAAAACACGTTTAGTCATTTATTTTCCTTTGCTGATAGGTGAAAGTATTTCTAGTAAAATGGTAGGATTGTGGAATTTGAGAGCGAACTTTAAGTCGTCAAGAACTTGAAACCAGTTTTCAAAACCCATAGCTCACCACTTAGTGATAATGATCTGAGAGGCTCCTGTCTTCCCACTGGAAATTTATGCTAAACTTTCACATTATTTGAAAAAGTTGTTTTAATTGTACAAATCTCTGTCACAAGAATAACAGCTAGTAAGCTAGTTCCAAAGTTCCGGAAAATTATATATAGTGTAAACAGTTAAATACTTGACATTAAGTACTAATGTACAACAGAATAATTGAGATGTAAAAAAAAGACAAGAAAGAAATGTAAAGAAATATTCGTAAAATTAGTTTCAGAAACTGCTAACTTTTGTAATTCCTCAATCGAGAATGTAAAAAATGAAATGTAAATGTGTAATACAGTATACATGTGAATTAAAATACATAATACACAGTTAGCTACCTTATTTTTCAAAGTTGCAAGTGTATATATATTTTATTTCCATATCCCAAATTTTTTTTAAATGCGGCCCTCGATAGAAATAGGCTGCCCACCCCTGATCTAATTGGTTCTTTTTTATTGCGTCTTGCTTTGTCAAGTTAATTTTTTTAAAATAACAATTTTACAAAATTTCAGCTTAATCCGAGATTGAGTGTGGGAGAAATAACGTGTACAAACGTTTAATCAGACAGACAGAGACAGGCAGTCAGACAGAGTCGATAAAGCTTTGTAATAAACCTTTTTTGTGTGAACAAAATATTTTTCTAATCATTGGTTCTAGTTATTACTGGGCAAAATCAAAAGCCACACACAATTCAAGGGACATAACAGTACTAAAGACAAACTTAAATACGATCTATGTTACAGAAAGTTTTTTTTACATAAGTAATACGTTAAACACAAACACACATACAAAACACACATACTAAACACACATATTCAACAAAGCCATCTTTCTTTTTAAAGACATTTTTATAAAACATTTTGAACCTAATTGTAAGACGCCAGAGCGGCATCGTTAAAGCGACCAGTGCGCCAAAACGAAGGCGCCGATATGTCAAACTTCTGACTTTGTGGGTGTTTGAAAATACACGAGAGATTAATTACTTAGGAGATAGCCAACCCTAAAATATATACACAAAAATGTCCAAAATATTTTCTCTAACTCTGCTTTAAATTCTTAACCTAACATCGAATTGTAATTGTCGCTATTGCTAGACGCGTTTCGTTTCATTAATCAAAACAAAAAAAAAGGGGAGACCAGAACTTGGCCAGAAGTGTACCTTGTCCCCATTTATCTTTGGCATTTCTCAGTTCTGTTTTAAATTAAACTGACATTATTAAGTGACAATTTAAGTGTACCTGAGAGAGAACAAAAATCTGCACAAAAATACGGGGAGCTGGGATTTAACCCGATAGAGGCTATAAAAAGATATCTGAAACAAGCGTGCGAAACTACACATTTACAGTATTTTCTTAGACGAGTCTTTTACTCAAGATCTGTGTATTTGTTTTAGGGAATTTTTATTTTTTTATTTCAAGTATACAGCATTTTCCGATACACAATTTAACACACACAAAATTATTGTAAAAATATAAATTGTGATTAAAAAAAAATATTAATCAGATTATTCGTAAAATTAAGCTATATAACTTAAAACCTAAATTAAAAAAATAGTCATGTCTCACCCATTATGACGCTCCCTGCGAATTGTCTCTCATTCTTCCTTCCCCCAGTTTCCTTACCCATGTTATCTTACCAAATACAGACATTACTACACGTGTTATCTTATCAAATACAGACGTTACTAATAGTGTTATCTTATCAAATACAGACGTTACTACCCGTGTTATCTTATCAAATACAGACGTTACTACCCGTGTTATCTTATCAAATACAGACGTTACTACCCGTGTTATCTTATCAAGTACAGACGTTACTACCAGTGTTATCTTATCAAGTACAGACGTTACTACCCGTGTTATCTTATCAAATACAAACGTTACTACCAGTGTTATCTTATCAAATACAGACGTTACTTCAAAAAAAGATGATTACATCCAACGCTTCTCCGTAGGTCAGTTTAGTCATGCATGTTAATCAATGACTTAAACCCTGCCAAGTCATTGCTTTTCCTGTCTGTTTCCAACAACCCATTTTATGCTCTACAGGTACTCAGAAAGGAGTATTTGTACAAATTTGTCCTAGCATATGGAACAAGGAATCTGACTTTTCTTTGTGTCTTTCTGAGTATTTTATTATGTTTTGCTTTTGCAATTTGAAAATTATGGTGTTTTATGTATAATTTCTATTAAATTTTTAAGTCTTCTTTCCTGAAGGGTCTTTAAATTTAATGTATGAATGATCTCAAAGCTGTTGTAGATGAAGTCCACTACTTATAGTTGCTTTGAAAAATTGATCTCACACCTGCCATAATAGTCAAAGATCTAGCATCTATTTAGAATCTATATAATCAAATATTCAAGTCGAATCAAGAACTTACTAATCTACTAGAGACATAGTAACTAGATCTATACTACTAGAAATCGTAGAAATAGAGTCTAGATCTAGAATAGATTCTATAAATATATTATGTCTTGATATTGAACTATCGAAATGTAGGTACTAGAATAACTATATATATTAATTACTTTAGTCAGATAGATAGATTAGATCTAAAATCTAGATCTAGAATCTACTTAATGACAATGGCATTCAATGTCTTCGATACCGAAAATTAATGATGAGTGCAGAGTTTAATTTTTGTTTAAATGTTTCACGAATCACATGACTGCGGTCTAAGCATTCCCAGTTGTGACTTGACGCTTTTCAACTCTTTGTCTGCTGTGCTGCACGAGATGTAGCTCTAGATATAGATTCTAAAATTCTAGAACTATAGATCTATTCTAGATCTACTTACTATTTAACTTATTCACTTAAATCTACTGGTGTCATCTACGAGGCCGGCCTTGGATAATTAGAAGCATTAGGCGAAGTGAGCACAAAAGATTGTGTACGTGTTTTGTTTCGGCTTCTCATTTTCAATGTTAATAAACAGACGTCTAATTACAATGACGACAGTTAGAATTAGTTTCAGCAACATTGCTTCTCTTTATACTACAGGCTATGGCATTTATCTGACTTCTCCATGGCTCTAAACACGTCTGCTCAATAGGCACAATAGAATTTCAGAGCGCCATATCCTAGTGGCTGTGTACATAACATAATGTATGGCTTCTGAATGTAGCTGTCACACTGCTACCTGACGCTGACAAACACGGTGTGACACAAATGTCAAGCCCAATTAGCAGCCATGTCACTCACACCAACCCAATTTCCCGGGGAGACAAAATACATTTTTTTGTTCCTAAAATAAAATTTCATTTTTTTTTTTCAAATTCATTTATTCAGAGTCCGCGAGTTTACCCAAGGAAAACTAAATGATGATAGATCGGTATGGATGAGACCTGTCAGCAAATTCCGACATCTTTTTCAATTTTAGTCTAACGACGAAGTTATTAACTGCAGTTTTACTTTTGCAGCAGTGTCCAAATGTGACAACTTAACATGTAAAAGTGCCATTGGAGAAAGACATATTGAAAATTTCCCGCGCATTTTAAAAGATTTTATTTTTATTATGAAGTTTTTATAAAAGCTAAGAAAAAACAATGTCTTAAATCTGCGATCCCAAAATTCGGCCCTCGGGTCATTTCAGGCAAGACGTTATCTGACCTCCCACTCCTATAGCTTTTGCCACAAGGGCATTACGAAGCCGAAGATTCATTCGACGTGACGACTTTTTGTTTTGATGAGGCCAACGCTACAAGTTTCTGAAATGTAATTAACACACAAGCTGAAACAAGGTAGCCATCTCAGTCTAACAGTATTGTGCAGTTTAGCGTAACTGTTAAGGTAAATTGTCACACTTCAGTAGGTAGGCTGGACAAGAGGTCAAGGCTTGCGACAGAGCTAGGAGGCGGCAAAATCAGATGACCAGTCCAAGGCCAGCTGTACATAACTCATATCACATCCGGTCTCATGACAAAAGGCAGGGAAAAAAGGGTAGGAAATAGATACAAAGAAAGTTTGTGTGGAAACACAAACTCAAAATTGGCCCCCCGAAGTGGTCCACGTAGAGTCTTCAACAGGATTTGAACAAGGGACTTCCGGTTCCAAGTGCTTTACCCCTCAGTCACAACATCGCCATATATTCATTTAGCGCACACTTATATTTTTTAAATAATAATTATTAACCTTATCCATACATTCAAAATTAATAACATGTAACATGTAGTGAAGAGAAACTAAAAAAGATTTATTCTTCTTACAAAATTAGATAAATTGGCACCACGAAAAAGAAAAATTCTTGACCTATTTTAGTTAGGTAGTGAGATAGCTAGAAATGACTTGAGAGACTTTGAGTAGACATTCCCCTCGCAAAATAGAAATTAATATCTCCATTGTTATTTGTCGTATAAACTAGACATAGATCTAGCTAGATCTAGACCTAGTTTTAGATCTAAATCTAGATTCAAGATCTAAGTCTAGATCTAGAAATAGATCTAAGTCTAGATCTAGAAATAGATCTAAGTCTAGATCTAGATTTAAGTCTAGATCTAGAGCTAGATACAGAATCTTGAAATAGAATCTACTATATCTATATCTAGACTAAAACTCGTATGAATTTACACCAGTGTTTACTAGACCTAGGCCAATCATGAAAAGTAGGACTTTTATTACCAGGTAATGGTGTACTATGCTGTTCTACAGTGTTCGTATCCGATTCATTTCTTAATGTGATAATATTTTTTACATAATAAATAAATCTGCACCCCTAAGTTGTCAGAAGTTATTGCCTTATTAATTAAAATTGTGTTCAAATTATCAATACATTTATAATATATATATTATAAATATATCTATATCTGGACTCTCTATTTAGTTTTATATAGTCTGTCAAGTGTAGGCCCCTCTAGTAAGGATATGTCCAAACTGCGCGCTATAAAGGAAGTAGTTATTTGTGAAACTTAGAACTAAAACGAACTTCGTATCAAAATTCTTTTTTAAAAACAACATTTGAATCAGTACTCTATTCAATGAGTTAGTTAATAAATGGAAAATAGATGCAATTTATTTGTACCGATGCGCGAATCTATGAATGAAGCTTGAGTAATTAATGAAGAAGTCCATGAGCTTTTAAAAAAAAGTTACCTCCCCTGAAGTTTTTCATTGAAAAGTGGTGTAATTTTTAGAAAAATCTGCTTGCATATATAATTTTAAAAATTAGATGGTTGCATCAGAACTTTGAATGATCTAAAATATCATGATGTCCGATTTTCATTTTCCCGTAAGTTTCTGAGATCTAAACGGGACGGACGGACAGACAGGCCACACAAAACTAATAGCGTCTTTTCCCCTTTCTGAGGCCGCTAAAAATGAAGGCAGATTTTTACAGAAAAGCAATTATTTCCATTTGCATGAGAGGAAGGTTAGGATGAAGGTTGCTAGAGAGTATGGGATAAGTCTAGAATATTTAGAGGGCGGTAATTGTGCACGTTAATATACTTTGGATAAACCATATATATTGCGTAAACCCTAAAAATCGTATTTCTTAAGTAACATTTTTATATTAAATACTTTTTTCAATAGACAAGTACTTTCTTTTATATTGCTTTTAGGTATTAGTATTTTTTTAAATTAATAAGTGGATTTTTAATAAAGCTTACGAAAAAGTGTAGGGGCTTCCACAAAAATTCTGACCCGAGACGTGCACATACCTAAATCCGGCCCTGTATCTAACATCAAAGCGAAAAAAAAAAAAGATGAACAAACAAAAATACGAAGCTCCAACTAGACTCGAACTCGGCCTTTGCATCGACATTCAGTCTTCAACACTCACTCTCTTGTTACACTCCTGCGTGATTAGCTGTAGTTGTTAAATGAATGGCAATGGCCAGACCATCGTTAAAGCACCAAGAAGATGTCAAATTGTAAGAGGCGGAAATTGTAGAAGATAATAGATAATGTAATCTTAGAGCAGAGCAGAGTGATAAACCCATTGTACAAACCCTGAACCAGTCTGAGCACATAAAGCATCATTATCGTCATCAGTCCCTTGACTTTCGCTAGGTATGCTTTGATAGCCTTGACTTTCGCTAGGTGTGCTTTGATAGTTCACTTATCCAAATCGCCCCACTCTTCTCGGTGGGCAGCTGTCCTTTGTAGAAGAGAGTGTCCTGTCCAATCTTCACGTTGTCTAGCCAGCTTTTCTTTGGACAACCTTTCTTTATACTCCATCTACTGTACCTCAAATGTTGATTAGTCATTGAGTCGTGTCACGTGACCCAACTAGCTCAGCTTTTGTCTCTTCCTATTCAAATGATGTAGTTTTATGCTGATTTTTTGTGTCTTTATCTGGCCTTTGTAGAGGAACACATACTAACACATCGTCAGAGAACTATTAAAGCTCACTAACAAAACAAAACAATACACACAGAATTGACAAACATTGTGCCTATAAAACAATCCTCTGGTTCAAATTTGCCTGCGGTCAAAAGTATGAATTTCACATTTGTTCAGCCTCCCTCAAAAATGTCACAGGGAAAACACGAGACGGTCGCAGCCAGTATGATTAAGAAAAAAAAGGATCTACATTGATTTTTATCTTAGCATTATCTCTGCAATCACTGTCTGAAACAATCAGTGCGTCGAGAAACTCGAGGCAGACGTTGTTAATTAATAACTAGATATGTATTGATCGCCACATCCTTTCCACACATGGCCTTCCTTTGCGGGGCTGTTCTGTGTGTGATCAAATGCAAAAGAATCGTTTGAAAAGAAAATTATTAGAAAACGAATTCCCCCCTTAGTGTCAGGTAACGGCTAGCATTCTACATCTACACCAAGAAAAAGCTATGGATGTATCATTTATTTCACGAATTAGTTCATTCGCCAGACATTTAATTAGCTCAGGCAAAACTAAAGAAGTGTTATCGATTAGGACAATTAAAAAAAAAACAACTGCAGACGTAATTGTAAAAACAAAACAAACAAAAAAACAAAAAAAAAAACAACAGATCCAGCGGTGACCTAAATATTTCTCCAATTCTGAGAACTTTGCAAACTTAAATTATTTATGAGAAATTCGCATGATTAATTTAATTTTTGAACATTATTCTGATTTAAGAGCATCAGTTTATGTTATGTTAGTTGGTATACTAGATAAATGCTGTATTACTCTGATTTAAAAGCGTCTGTTAGGTTAGTTGGTATACTAGATTAATGCTGTTTTTGTTGCATACAATCAGCAGACTGGGTTCTTTTGTTCTTCATTGAATGCAATGCGTAGTGGTCTTCCAGATAAGTATGCTATACACGCGCATGTGTTCTAAAGTGAGTTTTATATGGTCAGTAGGCTGCTAGGATTTCTGGATAAAGTGTGCAGTTTTTAAGAGCGTATTCAGAATTTCTTAATTGTACCTCACGAACACATGATTGGATCAGTTAATCTTACCTCTTTATCATTTAACTCGCTATAAGTCAACGACAGTGAACATAAAACTATTCCATTTAGATCTAGCATTATTAACTATTTCTCTTCTAATTGGCGGTTTCAACGTCGAATTGACACCCATTTAACTAAGTTGATTTTTGAATTTATAAACTTTCATTTGTATAATTCAATTCCAAATAGAACATTTTCTGACGAAAAACAAAAAAGTTATTGAAGTTTACTCCTAACAGGATAGTGAAATGCAAATAAGCAAAACGAATAATACTATCGAAACGAGGAAAATAATTACGGAAAGAGTTAACGGAGTTTCGACTGTACACACAGCGACAGTTTGCCATTTGAGAAGATTGATACGTGGCTTTTTAGTAAATACTTGCTGTATTGAATGCCTTACGACATATTGTGTCTTTAATTATATATTTTTATCTTTAATGTTACCAACTCTAATATTGTCTTAACTTTGATGTTATATAAAAATTGTATTAGCTCGTAATTTAAAAAAAAAAAAGATTCTCTCTCAATCTCACAAACACACACACAATTTTATTTTCAAGGCCGTAGTGACATAAAAAAAACTTTTTTTTTTGCAAAAAAAAATTAAAACCAATTAGAACTCATTAGCATATCAATTAGAGGTGATTAGTCGCAAAGAATTCGTGCTCTTGTCCAAGTTTCTTCTAGAAAAATCTTGTTTGCTTTCCAGACCATTAGAGACAATCTGTTAATGCTATCCTGCTGAACAGCGAACCTTTGTTTACAAAATTGAGACTCAGGGGCAGATAATTAGAACTCAAAATGCATCAACTCGTCTCACAATATACATGACACAGAAGGACAGGCATCTAGATCTAGCGAAAAATAACAACAACAAACAACCACAAAGCAATGTTAGCATTCATATCATAACATGTTTAGAAGATGTTCAGACTGCTAGTTGTCAATGATGTTTTGAAACTGAATTTTGTGTTTTTGTGTGTAGTGCGATGAAATATTAACGTTTGTTGGAGGTTTTCACACAAGTTAATTACAGTAACTACAGTAACCACAGTAACCACAGTAATCTGTTCCTTGTTTACACTTTGCTATCTAAAATCCGATATACTTTGTTTAACACAGCTAGAAAATGAGAGCACACAAATATAAAGAAATGCGGGGGTGGAATATAGGGTATATCAAAACACTTTGCTTAGAAATGCTTCAAAGCTTGTTATATGTGGATTTTCCTCCATATATGGACATGTCCACTAAGTCGGTTTCCAGCTGTCACACACACACACACACAGAGAAGTAGAGTTGACTTATTGGAGGAGCTCCTGTGTTGAGACTGACAAGCAAACAACAACTCTAGGGGAGACAATCACGGAAACATACATAATACTTTTTTTTTAAAAAAGGTAATAGAATGTGTTCTTGTATCAATTACTTTGGATCAGTCTTGTAATTAAATTGTAATAGATCTACACCAACAATAATAAATCTGTGCGATTATAAATATTTTTACCTATTGTTTTTCTTTAGCGCAATTTCATTCTTTTATTTTTCTCAATTCGCTATGATGCTATCACTAGTCTTAACTAGTTTAGAAAGGTGGACTGAGGGAGTGGAAGGAATGCTAGTGCGAATGTATTCGTGATGGCTTTTTAAATGCATAAACAAAAAAAAAGTTATTCGACTTGAACTCGGACTAACCCAACCTATACCCACCACCACCACCACCACCACCACCACCACCACCACCACCACCATAACATCTGTGTGTCGGTTACGATTTCGTTCCCTTCTTTGATGCCAAACAAAATAATTAATTCACAAATAGTTCATGGTTCATTTTCTTTCTTGATTTTTGTTTTCTCATGTACTAGAAATGATTGTGTAAAATTTCAACTTGATCCAAAATTTGTTAAGGGAGCAATAACGTGCACAAACTTTGTATTGTTTATATTGAAAACGAGTTTAAGTCTAGCTTGTTGTTATATTGGAACATACTTTCTTTGAGACCAAGCCTTTAGTTTAAACGATAGTATCAACTGCATGGAGAGATCAAGAATGTCACCCAGTATATTTACTTTAGATTTTTACACCATTGAAATGTCAACATTTGACTTTTTGTGAATTAGATTTTGTTTAGAAACATATTTTTGAGTCAATGTTTTGTTTGCGTTTTAAAATATGAACTGCTTTTTTTTTTTTTTTTTTCTTTTTTTTTTTTTTTTTTTTTTTCTTTTTTTTTTTTTTTTTTTCTTTTTTTCTTTTTTTTTTTTTCTTTTTTTTTTTTTTTTTTTTTTTTTCTTTTTTTTTTTTTTTCTTTTTTTTTTTTTTTTTCTTTTTTTTTTGCTTTTTTTTCTATTTTCTTGTTTTCGATCTTCAAGCGCAATTTTAAGGTAATTTGGAAAAAGGATTACCCCTTAACCGATAAATTAAAAAGAAGGATACATATCAACATTGTCCTGTTATTTTCTTAAATTTGGTGGAGTAAAAGAACAAAAGGAATGTCTTCCGTCTTTGAGTCAACAAAATTGTTTGTATCTGACACGCGTAGCATTGAAACAATTACTTCGACTTGTACGTTTTAGTTTTGCCAGAAAACATTGATATCTGCACAGAGTTCTCATTTACTACATTGTGTACTTCATTAGTGGATGGTTTTTTTATAGATCAGTGTTTCTCAAACGTTTTCCTCAACTTCGTACATTCTGAGTATTTAGCGGAACACTTTGGTTATTTTTCTAGCGAGGTTAATTCACGTGGAGGCGAGCTAGTTATTTATACCAGCAGTTTGTGGAGCACCTATTCAGTTCTAGCGGATTACTAGGGTTCCACGGAACAGTTTGGTTAACATAATATAGAATATGGCTCGTACCTTAGTGCCAATGTTCTCATCCAAAACTCTTTTGACTTTTAAAATTTGGTCTCAAATTAATTATTTTTTTCATAATACAAATCACCCTCGGACTTCAAGCTTATACCGCTCGTGATTTTCAGTGTCTAGAAATATATGTCAATGTTTATAATTGAAGTCGGTTTGCGAAGTTTGTTACTGACAGTGTATCGTCCAACATCAGCTTCATTGTTTTGTTGCCGGTCGTTGACCAATAGCACCAAACTGCTGGTAGACAACAAAACCGCTGTAGGAGTAGTATAGTTTATAATTTATAAAACTTCAAACAGCTTGTTTGTGAACAAAACAAAATATAACTTGATAACAATATTGAGAAATTCAACTTGAAATGAAACGGATATTTTAACAAATCTAACTCACAAAAGCAGGTCGCTGGCATTTGTGCTTTCTTTAAATATTCTCACTGTGCAGTTGTACAAAGCTATGTCTGTCTGGGTGGAATCTTGGACATGTTACGACTCCCTATTACATGTCTCGAAGTCACAACTTGACACAATTATTCATTGTCCGTGACAACACATGCATCAACGGAGAAGTTAATAAGCTAGTCGTAATGGATTCATTTTATTTTAGATAGTCTAGAGACAGTAGAGCCTACAAGCTATGGGAGATAAGCTTTGTGAAGAGAAATGGGTATTTCGCAAAATATTTTAACCTAACAATGAGCTATAAAACTTTTTACTTAAGCAGTTTAGTGGCTAACAAGTCGGCCGACCAACGCTGAGGCTCGAACTTGGATTCAGAATCAAGAAACTTTGTTCTTTAGTTTTGTTTTTTGAAAAGCTAGCTCGGAAAACATCTGCCCCCCCCCCCCCTCTCGCCCACTGGTTCACAAATTGATTTCAGCATTGAGCACTGCATTAACAAAAAAGCTGCAATAAAAAATGTCCAACCACGCATATTTATTATATCTATAGCTACTAAAAATTAATGACATGATTGATTCAAAACTATGAATGCTATTTCACTCAATGTATGCATCTCTCAGAAAATATATTATACTTGTTTCATTTCAGCATATCCTGTAGATACATGAGAAGACTTCATTGTACTTCTATATTATAAGGATTAACTACATGTTACTTTATATACGTTATATCAAACCGCTAATAAAAATTGTGCATTGTAATTTCATTGAAACCGAATCGTGTTACGCTAGACCAAAGTATTAGTGGACCTATATCCTAGAATACAATGACTTCGACTTCTTTGCAAACCAAACACTATCATATCACATTGTGTTTCCTATTCCCTCTTTCTGTGTTTTACAAAGCATGTATTTTATTTTGGGGAGATATTTTAACAAGCATTGCAACGATGGAAGGACACGAAGGACGAAGATCACATAACGCTGGATGAGACGCTGGCGAGAGCAAGAAACAACACGGAACGGCAAACATCACTCGGGCGTTTCCCAACAGAGCAATTCACTTCGGGACAGGTAAAGGTGAAAGTGAAACTATTATTGCTTGGCATCCGCTGCCAGTTGGCGGCCACGAGCAGACTTACAATTTACACATGCCCCATATCCCCCCTCCCTGGGGAAACATTTGAATACCAAGTGAAACAAGTTAGATCGATAGCGTAGCAATCATTTGAGATGAGCTCCCAAATACTTTGAGGGGATGAAATCTGGAATGATGCATACATGTTGTGCCAAACCAACGACCCGCGAGCCCAATATGGTCCGTGACGCGTTTTTGATTGTTTGTGGCTATGATAGCCTTAGAAAAACGTTGAGTATCACTGATCTATTAAAAAAATGGGAGGGTTAACATAACACTTTCATCCAGGACAAAATGTGGTCAAAGTTCGTAAAGTTGGCGCTCGGTATGACTTATGACTGAGAGAAGAATGGTGCCTAAGTAGTATGTGTTGTACTTGCTCATTCCTCAATGCTTACTATCTTATATATATATTCCAGATATACCACTGACTGACTGACTGACTCATGTATCAAGAGATCCCTTAAACTAGTTTAGGGATTCGTTTGAATTTTAGTACACATGTTGCTTTTATTACTTTAATGCTAATTGAGACGCGTTTTGACAGATTCGCGACCATACGCTGCGATTCGCGAAAAATGCAAGCTTTTTATTAAACCTTCGTATTTTGAAAGTATTTTCTAAAAGGCCGCTGTCTGTATAAAAAAAAATGTTTGGAACTTTTTAAATTAAAATAATTAAAAAAATGCCACTTGTGCTTCCATTTGTACTCGGCTTAAAAAAAAAAAAAAACTATTCAGAATAGCATCAAAAAGATTTACATCTAGTCTTTTTTTTTTTTTCGAGACAGAAGGATTTTTTTGTAGCAGTGTAGTAAACAATTATAATTAATAAAACCAAATTGATATTGCCATTTATGTAGAGGAGCCATTCAAATCAGGAAACGTTACATTCAATTGGGGTCTTCGTAGAATGCATCTGTAGACATTGACTAGTCATGGAAATGATGAAATGTACATTGCTTTCCTTAGAATTAAAGGATGCACACAAAAAAATATAATGAAACTAACCAGAGGTACTTTATATACAATTTTAAAAATCTGAAAAGTGTGTCCTGATGTGTCGATCAATCGCTTTGTCACCACCTCAAAGTTGGTGCCATAGTGTAGAAACCCTATTTCAATATTGTGAATGTTATTTCTATATTGTGAATGTTATTCACAACTCATGTTGCCCTAAGGTGAACACTCTTGTCCTTAAGTGAACCAGGGTTAAGAGCAGTCAGTCAATATAGGGAGTTGGTAGCAAGCACTTGATAGAGTCACTTGATATAATCAGTTGAGTCAGCTGTTTAAAGAAGTTGGTTATAGATTAGTTACTAAGTTGTCATTATATTCGCCATATTTCTATAGAGGATTAATACTGGTCATTCCTGAATTGAATTGTGTATCATATTCAATATGTGGTGTTATTACTTAAATTAAACTTATTTGTGTCTGCTACATCAAGTGTCATTTCCTTATTCTGTGCATTATAATATGAACCCAATGTCACCACCACGCCTACATAGATAAACCGACAATAATATCACAGCATCAAAACATAACCACAGTGACATTTATGATGTCAAAAATACAGCGGTGACACGCTTTAAAAAAAGTTTGTCATTGTAATAAAATGGGCCGAAAAGTGTGGAAGCGGTTCTTTGTGTGTGTTTTGCGGGGGGGGGGGGTCACGGTCGAAATAGAATAACGGGGTATATTAAACATTTAATTGAGAAGCCGAAGAAAAGTCAGAGATTGTAGGTTGGACACATTTTTCTCGTGGGAGATCATGTGGAGGAGGGGGGAGTGGAAAAGTAAAAATGATACTAGAATTCATAGGTTCAAGGATGTGTGCGTGTGTGTCAGGGGGAGGGGTGCATTATAAATCGGGTCTTTCCAAATCAAGTCAAAAGTCTATGTGGGAGAAATCACTACGCGCATATAAAAAAAACAACTGAAATGGGGGTTCCCGAAAGAGAAGGAAAATAAAAAAGAGAGCCGGCCATTAAATTTCATTGTAAACTTTACACTGATTCACTTGTTGAATAGTACATTTGGGTGATTGAAAAGTTTTTATTCAAATATCCACAGAAACAGGTGGGGGGTGGAGGATGCTCCGACCATAATGAACAATAGAAAGCCTGTGATCCAATCAACTGGCCAGTCTGTGTGAAATGCTTGTATGCGATGTCGTACAGCCTGGGATCTAATCAACTGGCCTAGCCTGTGTAAAATGCTTGTATGCGATGTCGTACAGCCTGGGGTCTAATCAACTGGCCTAGCCTGTGTGAAATGCTTGTATGCGATGTCGTACATCCTAGGATCTAATCAACTGGCCTAGCCTGTGTGAAATGTTTGTATGCGATGTATATCAGGTTGACGGAGGGAGATCAGTTTTAAGGCTTATTACAAAGTACGAACACTTCTGAACACACAAATCTGAATTTGTTCATGGTTCTGGATCATTTTATTGTCCACTGTTTCCTGTTTCAGATACATGAAATTCTTCTCCGATCCCGCAGTTCTTCAACGTAACATTAATTGAAAAGACAATGCTTTTAGTTTCAGTCCAAGCCTAAACACTTTAGCATACTAAATAATAATAGCTACATGTCATTGTTTATAATATAAAGTATTGTTCCCCTCGACTGACCATTTTTCCCACGTGAGAACTTTTAAAATTTTGTTTATGTTTGGAGGTGAAGCTGACCGGAGCGAGTGTGTTGATGTGTAAATAACTGCAATTATGATCGCGGATTTTTCAACGGAGGATTGTTTTTCTTGAATCGGTATTTGTGAATAGTTGTATGTACATTTGATTAGGAGAACTGTGAAATTATTTCTAATACTTGGATTATTAACTGTTCGTAGTGGATTGTGCTTCTGCAACAAGAACGATATCGGCGACCTGACAATCGGTGAGTTAACTTTCTTTAGTCTACTCCAAAGTCGTAACAGTATGCAACTTTATTTTTTTCTTTTTTTAGCGGCCCCAGAAAGGGGAAAAGACTTAGTTTTATGTGTAATGTCTGTCCGTATGTCTGTCCCGTTTAGATCTCGTAAACTAGTAAAGATAGTGAAAATCTGACACCATAATATTTTAGAACATTCAAAGTTCTAATGCAACAGCTACTTTTTTCTTTTCTGAAAGCGAAAAATCAAATTTTTAAAATCAATTATGCAAGTGGGTTTTTCATAAAAATACACCACTTTTACAACTATTCACTATTAATAGTAACAGACACAGGAGGCTCTTAGAAGGTAGATGAAATACCATAAATGTAACATATTTATGCTAATGGTTCTAGATTTTTTGTGCAAAAAATTATTTTTATTACATTTTTATTGCTAAGTTATGTAAATTCTGTTATACTAACTACTACATTTACAGCAAAAAGTTTTCTTTATTTTTGAAGAGAAAAAATCTATCTATTTAGTATGCATATAAGTTGGACATAATTTAAAACTATTAATAAGTAGTTTTTCATATTATCGCGTGAACTGCAGTGCAGCACCATCCAAAAGATACATACAAAACATTTACATCAATTAGGACAGGTTCACATCGAATGTGAAACGCACAATCTCCTATACTATGGTTTGCTGGACCGCTGGGGCACCACACAAGATCTGTTAACGTTCTTTCTCAATTCTTCTCTGTCATTAGTCTTTGATAGAATTTCATCCTGATGTTCTTTCTGAAAATATTAAAACGTGCTTGGGTGGACCACCTAGGGGGCCGATTTTGAGTTTGTCCTGTCTTTGTAGCTTTGTTTACTTTCACTTTACTTACATGACATTGTTTATAATAGAAAGTATGCTACTTTATTGTTTATTTTCTTATTCAGTATTTCCAAAAGTTTACATTGCCAAAAACACACAAGAACACAGCAAGTTTAATGGTCGCACAACAAGAAATGTAAATCTTGTTCACAAATTGTTCATGCGTTCATGTGGTTGGTTGACTTAAAGGTCCCAACATCCAACACGTGATTAGAACTTGACACGTGGAAGTCTTCATGCATCCCACATCTGCTTAAATCCAGACACATACAGGTCTTCATACATTCCACATCTGCTTACACCTAGACGCGTGAAAGTCCTCGGACATCCCACTTGTGCTTACATCTCAGACGAAACGAAATAGTTTAGCTTGGGATTTTTGAAGGTCATTGTATTTAATTTCTATTCAAGTTCAACATTTCTGCGACACATAATAGAAAAAAAAATGTTAATGGGTGATGTGTGTTATTACTCGGTCATTCTTAAACTGTGTGGGAGGCTTGTATGCAGTCTGAAAGATCCAATGGAACTCTATTTAAAGTTTATTTTAAGTTAAAGTTTAATTCGAATTATATGGCTCCTTCTGCCTCGGAAGACAATGAATGCGCCCACATGAGTTGCTGGCTTTGGTTACGTCTTGAGATGGGGCAGAATCTGGAGTGACTTATCAAGCCAATTCTGGAGCGGCAGAGTTTGCCACAGTTCGTGCATGTATATGCATTTTTTGCATTCGGCGAAGTTCGTACCGTCAGTCTGTCTCCATGCTGTCCGGTCTTGGTCTATCTCCTCCCACATACTTTGGTCGATTCCCGTGGCTCTCATATCTCGCTTGCAGATATCTCTGTAGGTTAATCTTAGGCGGCCCTTTGGTCTGACTCCCTCTGCAAGCTCAGGGTATAGGATGTCTTTAAGAATTCTTCCATCTGGCATGCTAGTGACATGACCGAGCCAGCGTAGTCTTCTCTGTTGGAGACCATAGATGCTGTGCATGTTGGCCAGTTTCAAAACTTCCTGGTTGGTAACACGATCCCTCTAGGAGATGCACATTATGCGTCAAATACCAAATTGACAATGGCAACAAAAATCTTGGTCTATATTGCCTGCGTTCTGAGCACACTTCTTAATGTCAGTGAGAGCTGGGCAATTTACATGCGTCAAGAACACAGATTAAATAACTTCCAACTACGCTGCCTGCGACACATGATTCGATTAGACTTACAATAAAAAACAATACAAACATGTTGACTTCCAGACCACATAACACTGTTGATCTGTCAAGTTTATATAGAGATTGTATTTTGTACATGATTATCTTCAAAGCTCATTCAAATTTCGTTATCGACTAAGTGAAGTTGTAAGAACGCTATAAATTTTAATGTTTATATCAATCTCTAGAGTAATGTTATACTTGGTATTAATATATAAATTTCTAGTTTCTGTTTCTAAACAGGTAAAGCAAAATTATTTTGATTACTTTAATTCTTTACTCCTTTAGGCAAAAAAATAGTATAGTGTAATACAGTGATGCTCAAAATACGGCCCGTGGGCTACATCCGGCCAGCGATGTAATTGCATCCGGCCCCCGACACATGGGCACAAAGTATAAAAAATCTTCTCGTTAGGGTCAATGGATTGGTACCTATAATACGCTAATAAGCCAACATAATTGTTTTGTAAAGAAAGAGTGGCTCTTTTTAAAGAGTATGACATTAAACAGCTTTATGAAACCAAACATATAAATAAATAAGGCGGCATTCTTAGTTTGAAACCCGATTATAAAATTATACACCTCAGGTACAGGATTGATGAAATTATGAACCAAAAAAAAATAAGAAAATGAGTCGGCTGTAGGGCTAGAGAGCTACAGAGCTGTTCACATTGTAAGTAAAGACTTAAAGCCTTTTCCGACAACGAATGCAAAGAGAAGTTCTTGCTAGCATTGATGGGAGAAAAGATTTCTGAAAAGAATACTGGTGAAGCCGTGAGCCTGTTTCATAACAATTAAAATAAATGTGAAAGTTATGGGTAAAAATCTCCATGAACAACTAACAAACCAGACTTCAAAATGTTTTCTTTTGCCGCTGACGAGCATGCCAACATATCTGATGCCGCTGAAAAACTTGGTAATTATTTCAAGGTACAAACAACAGTTATTGAAATCAGAGAAGTTAGTAATTAAGATGAGTATGCATGCACAAAGTTTAAATGGAATGGAGTTCAGTCTGAACCATGTGATGATGATCGTGTTAAGATTGAACAATGTTTGTGGTTTTGAAAATCCATCTGCGGCAAATGAGTCAAGTGCCGAGACAGAGCTGCAACTGAAACTGATTGACTTAAAAAGTTAGGTATCCCTTGCTTGACAAATTTTAAGTGATGCAGACAATCGATTTGTAATCGCAGACAATTGTTTTGTAATCGCAGACAATTGTTTTGTAATCTCTGTTGCTTGAAGAAACTTTTCTAAATATCAGAAAAGAAGTGTTAAAGATGAACACAATCATTAACGTTACCTATTTGTGAGGACAAATCTTTTCAGTGATGAATCTTTTGAAATCTATATTATGTAATCATCTCAGTGATGAACACCTAGATTTAGTGCTTATCTCATGTGGTTAGATATTTTAAGTTGGTTCAAGATAAACTTTTCATGAATTAATGTAAGTACTAGGTTTACGGTTTTCTTATAAAAATAGTTCATTGTCTGGATCTATTTCCTTTTTAAAAAAAACAACTTTTTTTTGACTTGGCTCACGACAATTGTGTCGGAAATGAAAATGGCCCTCAGGCCGAATAAGGTTGAGCATCATTGTTATAATATATAAACTTTTATGCATACTATATTTTTCTTAAAGCTAAATCAGCATATACAATTGCTGATTTTAAACATAAAATAGTTTAGATGATCATGTATTGCTCCATTGCGTCCGTTTCTAATGTATTGAAATAAAAATAGGCCCATCACCCAGAAATCACTTACTTACTTTCTCTCTCTCTCCCCCCCCCCCCCTTTTCATTTTCCCAACTTGTTCCAATAAGTGATAGGATCATAGCGTATTGAGAAATTAAAAACATGAAATAGCGCTAAACAAAAAAAAGCAATAGGTAAAAATATTTCTAAGCGCACAGATTTATTGTTGCTGGTCTGGATCTATAACAAACGTAATGACATGATTGATCCAACTAACTGATCCCGCTACACTTCGTAGAAGCTTTGTTTTAAAAAAAGGGTGGGTTTTTTTTCTTCATGTTTTTCTGGTTGTTTACATACCTTTGTATGTTTTACCCTTCAACTCTGAACTCTAAATCCTGTCAGTGACTGACTGTAAAAACTCAAAAGAAAAAACACACAAAAACACAGTCATCCATTCACAAAAATCAGAACGATTCTTTGTAAACCATCAATTGCGGTAGGTCAGTCTGGGCAACAAACGCTCATCAACCTCAGCGTGATATTGGCTTGCAGACGTTTGTCACATAAGACCAATAGGACAATGGAAAACAAAACTCATTGGTATGTTCAATGAATCCGAGTTTATTGCGGTTGCAGGGCTAAATTCGAGTGTCTGAAGTTAAGTACCTTATGAAAACAAAAAAAGTGCAACGAACTTTAAAATCTACTTGGAAACCCATTGAAACAGAAATATTGTTTTATAAATCGTTATAATAAGGCACTGATAAAACTCTTATAATAGTTTGGACAATAAAATCCTATCCTGGATACTGGCAAGTCACATCTGAATATATGTTTATCTTGTCAATGTTGTATACTGCAAAATTTATATTGTTATTTATTTTATTTGTTGATACCAGTTTTTAAATAAAACATGAACTTTGATTTGATAAAGAAGTGAAGCTATGGTACTATCCGTAAAGCGTTTAAGAAATCTATTAACTCTAATGAGATTAGCCTAATCATCAACTCAACGGTATAGCTCATAGTACAAAATATAGGGGACCTCAAAGAAAAAACAAACTGTAGTTCAGCTAGGGTAATACAGCAAAATCCATACACTCACAGACTAATATTTGTGCAAATCTAGAAACAATGATGGAGTACGTTTTTACTTGCAATTTAAGATTCACTAAATAAAAAAGGGACTTTTTCTGAGCTGTTGTTTATTTTTTCTCTGATAAAATATCCGGTGGATAAAATATGAAAAAGAACATTAATATTTAAATTCATCATTTTGAGCCTATTTCAATCCCCAATGGAAATCATTCAAAATGAACTGTTCTCGCTCTTAAAAGAGAACTAACACTCCCATTAGATTTTATTTCAGCTGTTTTTTTATTTTCCTTTGTGTGTGTGTGTGTGTAATCTCATTCCCACGTGGCTAAGGGGAACTCAAAACTTTCTCTGTATATTTAGACCTATAGGGAGATAAAACGCTCAACTATTTTAGCCAATTGACAATGTAGCCATTTATGTGAGATATTATATTTGTAAGGCTTAGGTAGCACATGTAATGACAAAGTGTTCTGTGAGATAGTGTTAGGTTAGGCTAGCAGAGAGTTGAGTGACTAACAGATCTATAAAGCTTACATGGTTCACCAAGAGAGCGTTGCAGAGTGTCCTGGAGGCTAGTTCCTGGAAAATAAAAGACATTTCATGTCTTTGTTTTATGGTGGCTACCATTCATGATACCTATTGGACAGTGTACGCACCTGTAAGTTATGTGTTGGAGGAATCCCCTATAATCGATGTGGTTCAGGCGTCTCCTGTAAACGGTGTGGTTCAAGAGGCACCTCTAAACTGTGTGGTTAGAGAGGTAGCTCCTATGAACGATGAAGTTAAAGAGTGTAAACTGTCTCCCTTTGTGTTCTATTCAACCACTCAGAAGATGCTTGCCTGCCTTGTTAAGATAAACTTTGCATTTCGAGTTCTTCTATCTGTTGTAACAGACCAGAAGAAAAAATTTGAGTCCACTCAGCTTCAACGACTATAGTTGTTTTAATACAGAAAGGTCTACAGTCGAGTATCTGTTAGTAAACGATGTTGTCTTCGTAATAATCCCAATGCCAAATGTCGATGAACAGACAACGTCTAATCCTCATACATTAGTGACGTCACTTAATGTCCCGTTCAGTCTGTCAACTATGGTACGCGCTAAACTAAATAAGTACCTTACAGGAGACACCTGTATACTGTGTAGTGGAGGAGGCACCAGTAAACTGTGTAGTGGAGGAGGCACCAGTAAACTGTGTAGTGGAGGAGGCACCAGTAAACTGTGTAGTGGAGGAGGCACCAGTAAACTGTGTAGTGGAGGAGGCACCAGTAAACTGTGTAGTGGAGGAGGCACCAGTAAACTGTGTAGTGGAGGAGGCACCAGTAAACTGTGTAGTGGAGGGGGCACATGTAAAATGTGTAGTGAAGGGGAACCTGTAAACTGTGTAGTTGAGGGGCACCTGTAAACTTTGTTGTGGAGAAGGCACCTGTAAACTGTGTAGTGAAGGGGAACCTGTAAACTGTGTAGTGGATGGAAACCTGTAAACTGTATAGTGGAAGAACCTGTAAGCTGTGTAGTGGATGGGACCTGTAAACAGTGCAGAGAAAAGGAACCTTTTAACTGTGTAGTGAAGGGAACCTGTAAACTGTGTAGTGGAGGGGGCACCTGTAAACTATGTTGTTGAGGAGGCTACTGTAGTTGCTTGATTAAAAATTCCCATGTCATTGTCACAAATAAAAAAACTAAAACATTTGTAAGCTATAGCGATTTAACTATGTAAAAAGCTCGTATATTTAGAAAGGATGTGTGCAGGGTACAACATATAGCTATATAGGAAAGTTTAGTTTTTCATTACATCTGTAGAACAATTCTAAGTAGATGTAAGTACAATTATTGACAACCATATGCTGCAATAATGTCTTTCTCCCTTTTTTCTTCACGATTCATAGCCCTAAAGTAAGTAGATGAAGATATTTAGATATGTCCTATATCTAAAGATATTTCCTTCATCTAGAAAATTTTAAATAGTCCTACATCTGGATGTATTTAGTTAAGTCCTACATTAGGATATGTTTAATTAGGTCCTACATGTCTTATGTATTTTCACTTTCCGCTCCTTGTTTTAAGTGACTTGAAAAGACTATCAAACAGCGTTAACTCTTTCCCTACTAAGTGACGATGCCAACGTTTATTTGACCCCCATTAAACTAAATTGATTTTTGGATTAATAAGCTTTAATTTATGTAGTGTAAAAAGAGCATCCTTTCTCCTACAATTTGATACCAAATATATCCTTTTCTGATAACACGCACAATAAAGTTAATACGAGGAAAATAATTACGGAGAGAAAGAGTTAAATATACTCTAAATACATTTTTAAATACGACCGTATCATACGGTATCAAGCTCTCTATATAGTTTCAAACTACCTAACACTGTCTTATTGACGCAAATATCTCATGATTTATATGAAACATTGAACAAATCACATGCCATGAAATACTAGCCAAGTTGATCATAAAGAATAAGCAGAGATTGTCGACACAATCCAACCCCTGGCTAGACAACTATGGCAAAGAGAGATAGCTAAATTACATGTTAAGTTCCATCGTTACCAAAGGTCACAGAAACACGCCAGAATCAAAGATTTCGATTCGTTTCAATGGAAAAAGACGCAACGAAATCCGCTCACCATTTAAAGAAAATCAAATGTCAACTGTTTCGATTTTTCTTACGTAAATCCCAAGCATTTGTTTCAATTAAAGGCGCATGTAGAAAATTTAAAAAAAAATTCTAGATGAGATATAAAGGAAAAAAAGAAATGAGTCCGCCTTTCAGTGTTTCCTTTTTGAGTCTGTCCACAAGACACGCGAAACAAAAATTAACTACGTGCTGCTTTGTATGGCTTGTAAGACCAGGTTTGGGTAAGACAACATGTTTGTAATGAAACAAACCTTTTTTTTTATTGGCTGCTTAGATAGAAAATATATGTCTACAGAACATTCTAGTTCGAAAACCATGAAAGCATAGCTTTAAAGATTCTGGGAAATCGCCTTGACTACATAGGGATTATTGTGTAATGAAATGTTTTACTTTGTCCTGTGAGCGGCCAGGGGCGGATTTTACCGCAGTGCAAAACAGTGTCGGTTAGAGTTCGTGGTGACTCAGGGATAAAGCACTTGATTTTGAGACCGAAGAGTCTCGGGTTTGAATCTGACTGAAAAATTACTTTTACTTTTAAGGTGCACCTGAATCCAGTCAACTATAATGGGTACCGGATCGATAGGTCTGAAAGAGATACTTTTTTTTTTAGGGCTGCTGTTGAACCCTGAAAGGAAGCTTCCATATTTAAATATTATAACATTTTAAACAATTATGTTTATTGCATATAAGACAATTAGGGAAATGAGATGAAAATGACAAAATAGGAATTGCTTTTAATTGTATTTAAATTATTGCTTGGCCCACCGACTCATTCTGAGACCAGACCACTCATCCATTAAATTCGATCACTTCAGTAAGATTGAGAGGGGGGGGGGCATAGATTTATATGGTGCGTGTAGGGGAGGGAGGGGGGAGAGAGTCACGACGTAATGAATCAGCTTCCACGCGCTAATTGATCGGATTATAAAACAATAACAATTAATGACAACCTGATGATGCATTCAGCCCCCCCCTCCCTTTTCCTTTTTTCTTCACGAGGCATAGCCCTAAATTATAGGCAAAAGTCATAATGTAATTACATGAGGAGGTAATCAGCTTCTTCAGGAGTTTATTTAAATCTAATTAATGCCATGATATGTGTTTCTCTTTATTATACTTCGCTATTTCTCTTATTCTCTTTCTCACTCTTTGTCTCTCTCTCTCTCTCTGTCACTTTTTTTTCTCTCTCTCTCTCTCTCTATCTTTCTTTCTCTTCATTTTTACAAAGCTTATATCAACTCACTCTGTCTGTGTGTCCGGTCAAAAGTTTGAACACATTTTTTTTCTCCATTTCGCATTCATGGATCAAGTGAAAATTTGCCCAATTATTCACTTTAGCTGACAAAACATGAATCAGTAAAAACAAATTACCTATAAGTTAATTTTTTTTTTGTTTGATATTGAAATAAGTGAATTAACTACTACTGAATGATAAATTTAGATGTTGTCACGAATCATCAATAGTGCTAATGTCACGTTAAAGATTATCTTGATCAAATCGCACTATCAATGATTGTGGTTGCCGATGATTTAGAAATCGTCAGTTGATAAGAGGATCATCTAGAAGTTGCCAGTTGATAAGAGGATCATCTAGAAGTTACTAGTTGACAAGACGATCTAAGTATACTATTATATATTCAATGAAGAAACTTCTCTTCGTCTAAAACAATTATTTTAATTCATAACTTGGACAACCTAATGACAAATAATTACAATGGTCAAATGTACTTGAATAGAATAAATGATCTACACAATAATATAATTATGTCTTCTTTCTTGAGTTCTAACACTAGACTCTAGTACATAATGTTCTCTCTAACACATTCCGCACGAGACTGGCGGTAATATCTCTCAGCTTACAAAGCTTTGGGCGTTTTGTCATGTGACTAAATATCTCTTTGCCGCCTGGTCAAAATCTGACCAATAAATGCAGCTCAGTGTACAATAATTAATATTTTAAACCAATCACATTTATTTCAAAACATAATTTAGTTGCGTGATAGAAAATCCCGAGGTGGCTGAAGTTCTGGCTGGTAACCTTGAGCTAAATATAGATACAGTGTACGTGACTGATGTATATATGGATTTAATACCTTCATTACGTTTTGAAACGTTTCTTTTACCACTTGCTATTCTCGGGTCAAGTTTAAATTTTGCAAATTTTTCATAGTCAAGAAATTAACCATTATTTAATCCATTAGTACTAATTAACTAAGTTGGTTTTTATGACAGAAAGGGAGCTAAACCGTGCTATTTTCAGATAAATGGCAGTAAGTAGCGGTAATTTCCTTTTGATAGATAAAGAACATTTTTTTTCTTTTGCTTGTTTCTCTCTATCTTTCTCTTTATACAAAGCTTATTTCAACTAACTCTGTCTATCAGTCGGGTCTAGGAAAAGCTTGTACATGTTATTTCTCTGTCACATATTGTCGGATCAAGTTGAAACTTTGTACAATAATTTATTAGCTAGACAAAACATAAATCAATATAAAATAAATTAACCATTTACTGGTAATTAATTATATCTCTATACCTACTAAGGAAATTGATTATTCAGTGTTCACAGCTATCGTGATGTAAGCAAGGCTTGGTCCTCTTACATAACCATACACATTATTTCTCCACAATTTATATTTGCTTCCATTACTAGTTGCCGATTTATTATGACTTTTATGTCATTCTAATACCGTTTCCCTAATGAGATTAATAATGATTCGATTTTTCCATCACTAGAGTTTCGTACAGTACACTAGAACATTCAACACAGTAGGACAGAGTCAAGTTTAATATCTTCATTTCTGTGTTTATTATTTTATTTACTTTGACTTGAAATGTTCACTCGTTTGAACCTCGAGGCTTTGTAATAATACATGTCTATAGCAAACTAGATTCAGTGGTTGCAATAAATTAGAGAAACTTGTCGAAATATCTTTATATATAATTCTCTTCGTGGCCCAACCATGCGGAACACCACGAAATGGAAAGATAACTCTTTATTTCTGCAAGTCGGACTAGATTTACCCCACGTAACTTTCGCGGCGAAAGAGGGCACGGCTTAGAAAAAAAAGAGGGGGGGGGGAACAAGTAATCTTTCTCTTTATACATTCTATATTTAACTACATTTATGTGTTTGTTACAAACGTCACTATCTGGTGTCATTAAAATAGTTGCATATTTTTTTTCTGTACCTTTTTTTTTTATTTTGCCCCTTTGTATTGCCCCTTCGTTTCCTAACCATGGCCACCGCTTCACATCTATTTCGTGGAGTCAACAGGTCTTTCAATGTAGTCGAAATTCCTACATCAGGCAACTGTTTATTTCAATCAATCGCATATTTCTGGAAAAGGTCATCGACGAAACTGTTGCTCTAAAACTTCGCAAGATGGCTGTAATATTTGTTTACGAACTTTGGGATAACTATGGCGAGGCCATTTCCGTTTTTTCTTACTCACGGAAGCATAATCATTTACTCTGCTTGACAATACGCTGCCTACATGGATACTTCCGGCAAATAGCGGCGTATGCTACGCCGCGGTTCGACTAGTTATCTTAAAAGGTCCTAGTACATTTACTAAAGTGAATATCCTCTGAGAGTTTTAATTTTAAATTTAAAACGAGGTTTGCTTTCATGAAACGATCTCTCCTGTTAACGAAGGTATCGCTTAATGACTTGAGTCTCTCCTTAAAGTTGGTCAGAACTCTTACAGAATCAGGTCTCAGAAAGAGCCCTTCGTTGTCGACCTCCCATCACGAACGTACAATAGCATGTTTGAGAATAAGATTCTTTTTCTGTATGGCTAAATCCATAGGAAGATAATTAGATGAAATACCATTATGCTTGCATTAATAAAAATACACCCGACACTGGATTTTTTGTTTAGCTCATTTTCATTTAAACTCCGTGTCACGAAAAGACCTCAATAATCACATAAATAAAAAAAGAAAAGAGCGAAATTAATCTGTGTTCAGAGGTGTGCCATGGCAAGGAACATAATCATTTCAAAAAAAGATAGAAAAGAATCTTTTAATAATATGAGTAGCCGGCCTTGGCAAACAACCTTTCTCCTCACATTTTAACATGGAGACACAAAAGTTAGTTTTTAAACTTTCCTGTCTGATCAAAGGAGTTATAAAGAAATAAATACAATTTACATTTAACTAATCTGTATTTTCTCCTGAATTGAAAAAAAAAAAAGACCCAGTTCGTTCCTTCTCACAAAAGCTGAAACTCTCTCACTCTCTGTCCTGCCTTTCTGTTAGTCGTTAAAAGTGTGTACACGCTATTTCTCTAGCACCCAATGCTGGATGAAGTTGAAATTTTTCGCAATTATCTCTTGTACCTCACAAAAACAGAATTAACAAGAAGTAACAAATTAGTTAATTGGTAAATTATTTTGTTTGATTCTGAACAAGGGAAACAAAGTGTAGTTGACTGATGTGGTGGTATAAGTTGAATTAGTCCAGTTTGTACTTTGTGTAGAGGTCGTCGTTTGAAATTAACAATAAATAACCATAAAACTTTCTATTTTCATATGCACTTCGCTGGCACAGTGGTTGGTATATTGGCTTGAGGAGGCTTGGAATGTAAGAAATACAACGTTTTTTATTTATACAATACAATAAAAAGCTATCACGGAAACATTCTCCCAAATTCACCCATTCTTACCCATTCCTCCCTTTCCAAACTGGTCCAGACAAGTGATCGGATCATAACGCATTTAAAAAGCTAAAAACATGAAATTGCGCTAAACAAAACAATTGGTAAAAATATTTCTAAACGCACAATTTTTGTTATTGTTAATCAAGATCTATTACAATTTTAATTACAAGACATATCCTAACCGATACAATTACACTTAATATAAGAATTTTGTTAAGTTTTTTTAATTAATTTTTCAAGTTTTAAATTATTTTAATGCTAACAAAAAATCAACATTTGCCAATGGTAAGTTGTACAGTGTTCTGAAACCGCATTACTGCAAAGCGTATTTCAACTCTGTCTGTCTGGTAAAACGTGTGTACACGTTATTTCTCCCACACCCAATGTCGGACAAAACAGAAATTTTTGCACAATTATTTCTTCTACTTGACAACACAAAAATCAGTTTTAAAAAACCCAATTAGTTAATTAACTAATGGTAATTAATTATTTTGCTTGGTATCTCGAACAAGGGAAAGAAATAGTACTTGACTGAAGTGGTAGTATAAGCTGAATAAGTCCCCATTATATCGTCGTCTAAGGCTTATTGAACACAAACATGAAATAGATACAATAGATAACTATGCAATCTTCGATGTGTATACGCTCTTCGCTAGCAAAGATTTTACCGTGTTGGCTGGAGAAGCTTTAGCCCACGAGTTCGAATTTAGGTCGTTCAATTTTTTTTTTAAATACATTAAAATAGTGATCACACAGATACCCCGTTCTTTCTCTCCCACCCCTTTCAAACTGGTCCAGACAAGTGATAGGATCATAGAGTATTGAGAAAGCTAAAAGCTTGAAATTACGTTAAACAAAACAATTGGTAAACATATTTCTAATCGCACAGATTTATTATTGTTAGTCAAGATTTATTACAAATGTAATTACATGGCTGATCCAAACTAATTGATACCCTTAATATAAGCTTTGTATTTTTTAAAAGTATTTTGTTGTATTTTGCTTGTTGTTGCTTGTTATTGCTGTAGATGCTCGTTGGTAATGATATTTACTTAGTCGCGTGAGAGTTCTGCGTCTAGCTACAGTTCCCAACATTCTCAAAGACAGGAAGTAATGAAACAAAGTTTAAAAAAATTTATTTACTTCCGCCCAAGTGGAAGGTCAGTTCTTTCATTTCGATGTTCGCGTTTCATTAAATCTGCATACTCGGGTGGACGCTATAAAGTCTATGATGTTATTATTGTTGTCTACACGGTCGTCTTCCCTTTGACTCTACCAGGGTCACACAAGGGTCACACAGAGAGTTCACCACTGAGCAGGTCACATGTCTAGTGCGCGACAGACTAGCAGGACCGGAAGTCGATAAAGACCAACTGTCCTGACCGGAAAGGCACAGACGTGTGGGTAGGTTGTCTGTTGGTTACGTCTAGTACAGATGCACTAGATGGTGAAAGTGAAACATATGGCAGTGAAACGTATAAAAGATGAGTTGAAAACAAAAGTAACACGAAAGCCTTGATGCCGTTTTAAAAGATGAATGCCGATTTAAGATGATGTGTTAAATCTATAGAAGGCATGTGTTCGCCTACGAAGATTATAGAGGTATGCAAACTTGCTCGGCTGTTCTTATTTATGCATATAAAAATCTTGGCTTTGTCCATCCTGTTTGTTATAGCCTAATTGTCATTACAAATAATTACAAATAATAGAAAACATTAGGGAACCATTTGTGACATTTTATACCAGTGGTTCCCAAACTTTTTCTTTAAGGGAATACATCGCACATTCTGAGCATTTAGCAAACTACTTTGCTTATTTTTTTTTAGAGACATTAATTCACGTGTTAGAATACTAGTTCATTTCTTCAGTTGTGGAACACCTATTTAAAACTCATAGAACACTAGGGTTCCGCGCAACGCAGTTTAGGAAACACTGCATTATACGATTCAAAGGCCCTATCATAAACAGGACATGGAAAAAATTGTTCTAACTCCACATTTGTGTCTGTTTCTTATTTCATCTGTCTTTGCAAGTGCTTTGTCAGTGTCAATAAAAAAAAACAAGCTTACATAGAGAGTTTGTTTAAAACAAAACTCAAAATTGTCCCCCCTCCCCCGAGTGGTCCGCCCAGACAAGTAAAAATCAGTTTACGATATTTATTAGTATGAATATGAAAAACTGAGAACTACAAACTGTCAACAACCACAAACTTATCTCCTATAATACAAAAAGGAGAGACGTTTGAGTTTTTTTGAAAGTGTGGTAAATACTTTTGTACTTTTAGTCCAATTGACGACATGTTACCACATGATGCGGAGATTTTATTAATGTTATTATTATTACACTAGTCGACCGGCGGCATAGCATACACCGCTATTTTGCAGGGCCGGTCTTAGGCCACTGCAACCTATGTGACCGAAGGATCCGCACTTTCATGGAACCCGCGCTAATTCAAGGTGTATAAATTATTAAATTAAACCATTTTATAACTTAAAATAGATTTCCCGCGCACTCCTGTCGATTTACCAGGAGCTCCTTGAAATCTCCCGAAATTGCAAAATATACGAAAAAGTCCTTAAAATATACGGAAATACATAGAAAGAAATGGTCATTTTGGGGTGTCATTAAATATGGAAAACGTTAATCCTACGCTTTATTACATAGTTGCTATTGCTGTGTAGGCAATGAACTGATATATAACTGAAGATATAGTTCAATGTGAACGGGCCTGATTTAATTTAATATTTATCTAAATGATTTTATTTATTTTTTTGTAAAGAGGCAATCTCTCACTCAAGAACTCATACATGCATAAGAACTTTGGAAGATCTAAAATATGATAATATTAGATTTCGAATATCTTTTCTAGTTTTTTTAAAATCAAAATGGGACAGACGTACGAACGGACAGACAGACTAATAGTAATTCACTTTCATGTTAAACACGGTAATTGAAATCTTCGTCATGCCAACTAACATAGCCACATAGTTTGGCAGGCACTAAGTACCACTTAGGATTTTAAAAAAAAGTAACTAAGATGACTATCAATACAGAAAGGGGAATGAAGAATGGGGCATAACTCCATTACACAGCTTTATAGAGAACGATAAATAACCTAAAGCAGATGGTGGGAAGCTTTATAATTTTTCAACAATTGGCCCCTTTCTTTCTTTCCATGTAGTTACATGACAGAATACATTGCTAAATATAAACATAATCACTAGTTTACCCTTATAAAACTAAGTCATTAGAAAGGTTCTTTCAGCTAAGTTATTTTAAGTTTCACTACAACAACAACAAAAAAAAGAGAAAACCCAGAAAATGTGAATCCAGCACTCCATTTCATCTGCTGTTTTCAAGAATTAGATTTATGCCCGGAACATTATATTGACCTATACAGGAAATAGAGTTAATTCGAGTCCCAGGTGACCAACGTGTCGAAGTTGTGGAGGACTGCCATTTTTTATTACAAAAAAGTTTTCGATATTAAGTTACTAGTTAATCAATAGGTCCATGTTTCTCTTTTTGTTTCTGTTAGAAAAACACTTCACTTTGGTAACGTATACAGTCCACAGGGAATAGAACTTAAGAAAAACTAAGACTTTTTTATATAAATGTTGCAGCTTTCAAGAATGAAAAATAAAGATGAAAGGTCAACTGAATAGTATCAATGAGCCAGAAATAATTGTACTTTTACAATGTCATAGAAAGTAGAAATTAGAAAGTATTATCTATATATCTATTTATAGTTTGTTCATAGACTGAATTCAATGCTGCACTCTTGTAAACAAAAAGGATGCGGTGAAATAGGGGAAGAAAAAATACAAATTCAGGTAAACAGTGAATTCCACTATAATCCTACTTTCTCGCTGCCGGATAAAGCTGCTTGAAATTATCCTACCATCAGTCAACAACAATGTAACAAATATTGTTTCACTTACACAATCTATCTCCTAATTAGTATTCCATTCATCCACACCAATGGCGCTACAGGCCATGGAGGGCTCTGGCCTGAGTCAGCATATCCTTCCATTCATCCACACCAGTGGCGCTACAGGCCATGGAGGGCTCTGGCCTCAGTCAGTGTGACGAACCGTTTTAGCTCACTCAAGGTATCACTCAGATCTGAGCATTTAATTAATTATTAGCACGCTATTAATCATCAATTTAGCGATCAAGCGCTAAAAACACAGCCACCACCCCTCCAATCCAACCCCACCCCCGTTGGCATCAATGTCACATTTTACTATCCCCACCTTGACACGTGCCACACTAGACTCTTGACAAGAGTACGCTCCCCTTTTCCTATCTTGGCGAACATTCGTTGACCCCCCCCCCTCCCACTTTGTGGGGAGCGGCTGATCACTTTAAAGGGCCCATTCAACTCGGTACCTCGGGCGGCGGTCTCCCCGATTGTCTAGCGCAAAGCTAGTATCAAGGTGTAATCTACCTTGCCCTGGGCACCTCCGATCACCCCCCCCCCCCCTTTTTCTCTGACCACCTGGGCGAATTTCCTGGGCTTTCAACTCGCGCCTTCGCGCGGTGTCTATCTCCCGGAAACGTCGTCACGGTCAAGCGAGGATCTCTTTGTCAAAGACGCCGGATAGTCTAGACCACCTTTGCACTTATCTCCCGCCACTCACCCCCCCCCCCTTTTCTATCCACGTGTATTTTTGTTACCATGCTCGAAGTAGTTGTAGCTCTGCCTCTACTACGTCAATCCATTGTATACTTTGTCTGCCTTTGGGTCGCCTGTCTTTGTTTTTGAAGGTATGCTTTTTTCTTAATTAGAAATTCAAGTATGAATACACTTGAGTATATCGTCAGTTGTAGAATGACTATGCAAATGTTTGCACACCAGTAAATCTACATTAATCCATTGATCATATAGAACAAAACCCAGAAGACAGCATAGCGCCACACAACCTACATTCATTTCTCAATTTCAAATGGATATTCTTTATCTTGATAAAAAAATGTAGAAATGTATTTATTTTAATTAAATAATTACATAATAACTTGTGCCTCCAGCTGACAGTGTACACTCAGATATTTCGCTGGTTTTTTTTTATTTTACCTTCTCACTATTTAAGCACGAAAGCGCGGTGGTTGAGCAGTAAAGCGATTGGCTTCCAAAATGGGGTTCGGATTTTGAATCCTGGTAAAGACTGGGATTTTTAGTTTCGGGAACCCAGGGCGCCTCTCTGTCCACCCAGCTCAAATGGGTACCTGAAATTAGTTGGGGAAAAGTAAAGCGGTTGGTTGTTGTGCTGGTCGTATGACACCCTCGTTAACCGTAGGATACACAAACAGATGACCTTTACATCATCTGTCCTATAGACCACAAGGTCTGAAAGGGGAACTTTACTTTTTTTACTAGGATTAGCAGACGTCCTGTAAAAAGAAGACATTTCCTCTTTTTTTAAGATCGCATCCACTGTCCGGCATGCATTTATTCAGTTTTTCCCTGGAAAGTCCTCCATGAATTCAAACCATTATATCTTCTGGTTTCAACACAAACTATTATAAATAATGTATTGTCATGCAAAGGTTACTTAAAGAATGAGATACTGCTGTTATAAAATGCCCATTTCTTTGACCAGTTCTGCATTTTGAAATTACTTGCAGGACAGAAAGATGGCATTTTTGGACAGTCCACTTCATGAACCTATTCAAGGTTGTTGTTTTATTTAGTGATGGACTCACAGTTCTGGCACAGTGGACAAGAAATGAATGGACTCTCCATAGTCTCAGTGAAGAAAATGTCGCTTCGTCTGAGAAATAAGATACTTGATAGACTAGTCCCACAGCCTATAATTTACTGACACGTTTCATTACTTAGGAAATCATCCTTGTTTGTAGAGTTGACTTTATGTTTTTTGTCCTCATACGTAAAGCTCGTGAGTTGGTAAGACTACTTCTTACTAAAGATACAACTCTTTCGAATTACAAAAAATAGCTATATTTACCACATCAGTTTTACAAGAATTTTTATTTTACGGATACCAGCCTGGTATGGGAGTGGATAATACATATTTCAAATCTCAATTTTCTATTTAGACAGGAAGATTGGATAACTTGCCTTACTCCAGACCTAGCTTCTACAACAAACAGCATTTATATATTTTACTTTCTGATAACTCATCATCTTTTTTTAAATGAATTCTTTATAAATAAATAAAAGTGTACTCAAGTTACAGGCAATCAGAGAAGATTGTTAAGCTGAATATAAATCACGGAATGATATTCCCAAAGCGAGAATTCCGTATATCATCTCGCATGAGGTTAGAAAACTTGACTTATCTCCCTTGTATGATTTCAACATTTCAAAATAGCTTGAAAACTTATCTGAGTATTTATCCTTATTTACACATCAATTTTTTTTATTACATATCACAACAAGTTTATATAAAAATAAGGTATGGTATATTTAAATCTAATTCCAATAGCCACACTCTTTAAATTAGAAAATATTTAGTCTTAGCTTTCTTGTGTTTAAAAACAAAAGGGAAATAATTCCCTTTGAAGCAGGGAGAAAACGAGTGTGTAGTGTAAGACGTACTCAGAGTTCTGCACTTCCATCAAAGTATTTAGACTGACCACGAGGGAACAGGGGGTCCCAGGTTTGAATTCTACTGAGGACTTGGATTTTTAATTTCGGGATCTTTAGGGCGCCTCAAAGTCCCCCCTTCTCTTTTAAACCCGAAATTGAAAGAATAAATACATACAGTAAATTATATTACGGTATGGCAGATAGGCATGACAATATTAATGATGATCAAATAAAACTAACGAACTATTTACTTTAAACTAGTGACTTCTAGCTCTCACTCTCTAAGTCTTAAACTTCAACTGATCCCGACTGCAACTGTCTACAACTGACTAAAAATAACTTCAACTATCTTCTTTATAATCTCTCCCCCAAAACTTCTATAACCACTCTTCCAAGCCCACGCTATCTTCAGCCTCTACCTTAAGTTTCCCGCCTTTTAGTCTTCACTTAACTCAGGCACTTGGATCTGCATTCATGATCTTCTGAACATGCGACATCAGAATCTTGCGACTAGCCTTGACCTACAAGCTGAAGCGTGGCACATCTGAAGTGGATAATAATTTAGGAGCTAGCAGTAGCTTGCAAAAAATGCTCACAGTTCTAGAATCATGCCGTATCAAAGACATTCTGAAATAAATTAAGATTTTAGTTTCATGGTACATTCAGTATAATTGAATCAGGACTAGACTTTTGCTTTAGATAATTCCCACAGATCACTTAATACTAATCACACTTAGGGACATCCAACCTGTACATTTTAATGTTCACATTTTGTTGTTTCTAAAACTCGAAAGCAACCCCCCCCCCTTTTGCCCTTTTCAAAATTTGTATTTTTAAAAAACCTTTCGTCGTCTAAATGAATTTTGCTTGCCCTTATAAAATCTGTTGTAAAAAAAAAACAAATAAAGATTGGTACATATTGAGCTATTTTGAAAATTTCACCTACACGATAATGAAGGTCTAAACTAGTCTACAGTGTAGTTCTTGACCAACATTGAAACCAGTGGCGTAGCTAGCGTGGGGGCAGGGAAATCCATTTTTTTTAAAGATTAAATATTAAGCCAATTCCATGTTATTTAGCTATTCATGTTGTCATGTAAATTAGTGACCATGTTTCATGTATTCCACACATTAGACCTATATATCTATTAAGTAAATTTCATTATGCCGACGGTCAGAATGCAGGGGCCCCTAAACAGGCCAAACCCCCCGGGCCGCCAAATCCTTTGCTACGCCACTGATTGAAACACTTTTCTTCTTTTTATATCTTCTTTTTTGAAGTAACGTCTGTATTATATAAGATAAGATTATATGTTTTGTAAGGTTATTCGCTAAAATCTAATAACTAGAAAATTTTGTCTGCAGGGAGAGGGGGGAGGGTCGGGTTAATTCGTTTATTTCTTCGTCTGTTCTTTTCTCGAAGGTAGTCTAACCCTCTGTATATAATTTTTTTGAGGGGGGGGGGGGGATGTAAAGGGTTTAAGGACAGGAAATGCAAAATACTCAGATGGAAGAAACGGTTTAGAAGCAAATTATTTAAATGTAGACATTCAACTGTGGTTGCAAAATAGAGCTTCAAAATGTCAAAGAAATAGCTATTTATGTTTCAAGAATAAGAAAAAAAAATACAAAACTTGCTAGTCAAATTTTAATTACTAGTAAGAATATCCGTCTTAAGGCGATCTATCGCACAATCTGTTATACCTGTTCACAGTAGATTATCGGAAGTCATTCTTCAAAAAGTTCTGAATCTGATACTGGACATCAGACCTGCCTCCGCATAGCTGACCACAGCTGGAGAAACGTAAAGCATCTTCCTGACGTTTTTTCATAGGCACGTCTTGACATCTTCGTCGATTTGCAAACTATGAAATAATGTTGGAATCAATAGGCCTACATTTAAACTTTCTATATAGACGTGCCTCTTATGTATCCACATCCTGTTTCTCCATCTTTGGAAATCAGCAATAACAAATAAGCACAGCATAGATTTCCACACAGACACACAAGGAGCCCAATCACTGAACAAGACAAACAAAAGATTTTTCAGTTCACAAAATAAATAAATAAATAAAAGCTATAGTCTGTGACGTTTCACTGCGACACAATCTCCCCTTAAAGGCATAGACATATAGGCTGAAGAACCTGATATATTTAATAACGTACCTTTTTTACTTGATATATATGTGATATTTCAATATAACCTGATAACGAAAAACAAAACAAAAACAACAACCCTCAGAGCTATTTATTTATTTGTTATTGTTGTCATCAGAGTTTAAAAAAAATATAGACATATAAATATGTATGTTATTTGTTACAGCTGCTGACACTAGAGGCGCGGTGGCTGAGTTTGGCTTCCGAACCGAGGGGACCCGGGTTCGAACCTTGGTGAAGACTGGGATTTTAGGTCGCCTCTGAGTCCACCCTGCTCTGACATAGGTTGGGAAAAAGTTGGGTCACAGGAACAGTTTATCTTTACATCATTTACCCTATAGGCCGCATAGCCCGAGAGAAAAACTGGACTAGTCACTATATCTGTATATGAGAATACAAAAGCATAGCAAAAAAAAAAAAATATCCATCTAGAATTCTAGATCTAGATACCAGTTCAATGGAAACAAATTGTCCAAACGTGTCACAAATACAACACGTCATACTATTTCTCTAAACAAAAACTATTTAATTAGCAACTTCCTGGAAACTTAAAAACAAAAAAAAAAACAACAAAAAAAAAAAAAAACCCTAAAACCTGGGTAGGTGGATACTGATCTGAAAAACGACATATTTCCTAGAAATTTAATATTTGATGTATATCGCTGAGAAAAGATTTACTAGGTCGTTGGCCACACTGTGAAAAGTAGACAAAGAAATAAATTTTAATTTGGCTAGAGAAAGGGAAAAATATTTATCTCGAACGGACTATGCGTCTTCGGGTACTTTCGCATTTATTCATGCATAATAAATTGATATTTAGGAACATTAGCGCATCGTCTTCTAAATCTAGATCGAAATTCCTATCATTCGAATATTATGAAGTCTAGTAAATCCATACACATGCTTAACCAGGATTCTTTCGGTAGGGGTGGGGGGGGGGGGGACGATGTGCCATTATTTTAAATCTAACATTGATTAGTTATTATTTCCTTGTTTAATTTATCAAATTAGTTGTTTTTTTTATCCAAAATATAAATTGCTAACTGTTTTATCCCAGATAAAAGGAATTAGATTCTTCATTATGCGGTAAGTCTATCCTCTAATATAACAAATATCTATTCCCTCTTTCTGTCCTGACTTTTTTTTCAGATTATAAAGATTATACTTGACAAAACAAATTCATTTTATGTAATGGCCCCCATGTCATCGCAACTCTTATTATGCGTAATTCTTTTTGTCGGAGAACGCGTCGCAAACCTCATGCGACGCTCTGTCACAATCTTACTAAAAGGTCGACTCTCAGTTTGGCATAGGATTTCCTTGATTGAGACCAGATCTCTATAAATGACTTCTAAAATTTGTCTTAGCCATTTTTGTTGAGCCACATTCAATGTTTTTCAATTTCGGCAGATGACTAATCACTGAACATTTTTAGTAGAGCCCAGCCATTAGTAGAAATGTGTAACCTCTCTTGGCTACAGTCTTGGAATTAGGTGACTGTAGTTTGCTTTAGATTTTAAATCGGAAAGGGAATTATTATCGTCAAAATTATTTGTTGGGGGGGGGGGAGGTTAAACTAATAAATCACTGGAGTTTTTTTTTTTTTAACAAATTTAAAACCCCCTTAACTACGCTCATAGAATTTGGTGACAGTAGTTTGCTTTAGAATAAAAACCTCAAAACTCTCAGTATGGGGGTATTTATTCTTAAAATCATCTGAGGGTTTTTAAACTTTAAAAAAAAGCCCTCTGGAGAGGGGGGTTTAAACTCAAAACCCCCTTGGCTTGGCTACGCTCATAGAATTTTGAGCGTGTAATTAGCTTTTTTTATATTGAAGAGGTATTTTTTAGTTTCAAACCTCGCTTGAGGGGGTTTAAACTCACACCCCTCCCCCCTTTGGCTACGATCATAGCAATTTGAGTGCGTAATTTGCTTTTTTTTTTTTTTATTGTTATTATTGAAGAGGTATTTTTTTAGCTTCAAACCCCGCTGAATTATAAATGAGGTGAGTTACAACTGCAAACCTCTATGGATGAGGGTTTTAGACATAAATCTCCTCTTGGCTACTCTGATAGAATGTGGTGACTGATGTATGGATAGTCTTATATTGAATAGGGGGGTTTTATCGTAGATTTCGGAGTGGGTTTTAAACTCAAAACCTTCCTTGTGGCTCTTAAAATTTCGGGATAGTCGATTTATTTATTTTTTTGTTTTGTTTTTTATTTTATAGAAGGGGGGGGGGTTTGACTGCAGAGGTAGAGGGTTTTAAACTCAAAACCCTTTGGCTGCGCTGGGGCAAGTGATGGTTTAGTGTTAGAATCTAAACTAAACTAAGTCAAAGTAAAAAATCAGTCACTAAATTCCTATCCCCCCCCCCCTACTAAAGCTCACGGATGAACATATATTAATAAAGCCTATTAGATTAATATTAGTACCCCCCCTTCCATATGAACAGATGGGCCTACAAGTAAAGCCCACTAACAGAACAACCCTAAGTAAAACCCACTAAAAAGAACAGCCCTAAGTAAAGCCCACTAAAAAGAACAGTCAAAAGTAAAGCCACTAACAAGAACAGTCATAAATAAATCCACCTAAAAACAGCAACAAGTAAAGCCCACTAGAAACAGCCATAAGTAAGCCCACTAAAGAACAGCCCTAAGTAAAGCCCACTAAAAGAACAGCCATAAGTTAAACCCACAAATAGAACAGCTTTAAGTAAAGCCCACTAAAAAGAACAACCATAAGTTAAGCCCACTAAAAGAACAGTTTTAAGTAAAGCCCACTAAAAAGAACAGACATAAGTAAAGCCCACTAAAAGAACAGCTTTAAGTAAAGCCTACTATTTCAAAAGACAATTGCAAAATGAGCTAGTAAGGCTAAAAGGTAATTTATCAAGTTTAAAAAAATGTTTTTATTTACTGTGATAAAAAAATTGACTCATCAGCTTCCAGAATAATTAAAAAAAATTTTTTATACCTGGCTAAATCGATACATGATCAAATTACCAGTGTATTGACTAATAAACATTTACCACTAGGGTTATGAAAAGACGAGGCTTCAATAAAAACAAATATTGAAGAAATCATCGCTATAAAAGACATTTTTAGCCTTTAGCCACATGAGAACTCTTTCGAAATGAGAAACTGATCCGATAAATAAAAAAAATTTTTTTAAATATCTGTTAATGATTTTAATTACATTATCATTAAGCCTTGTTAGCTATAAGATCATCTCCAAGAGATGTTTTCTCATGATTCTTGTTATTATAACGTCATTGGACAGAAATATGACCATTAGGTTCTTCTTGTTCTTGTTTAGTTTTTAGGAAGTAATTCTAGATTGTAATAGTTGCCTTTACATTGAACCTTGGGACCATTCACTTAGTACGAGAAAAACATTTCGATGTGCTTTTAAGGAGTGTTTGAGAAACACTGTAAGCCTGAGAACAAGATGATGCTTGTTTTATCATGATTGGTTAATAGGGTGGTAAATGGGCTGCTGACCTTGACCCTATACTCTAATCTAGTAATTACCCCTGGAAAGTAGTGTCTCGTGAGGCATGTACCTCCCAAGTCCTGCATCTTGGCCAGGTTTCCTACCTAAACTTGATGTCCACTTGGAACTACACAAATTGCAGCTTTTGAAATTAACATCGACAACGTAAGAAGCAACGTAACATTGAACGAGCAAAAAGTAAAACAAAAAAAAGAAATTTCTAAATGCAAAGTTTATCTAAGTGGAAGAACCGCGAAAATCGATGCCATATATCTCAATTCTGTAGAAAAAAAGCTTATTTTTTCTTTATAAAATAAAATAAATTAATTACCACTTATTAACTAATTGGTTAAATTTTTACATTGATTCTTATATTGTCATTGACTATGAATAAGTATACAAAATTTCAAATCGATCCGAGAATGGAAAGCTTGAAAAACGTTACCGTTTCCATAACGTAATAAGGGAGATAGCTCTTGATATAAAGGCACATTTATCAATAAGTAGCATTTATTCCATTTTTCCAATACCAAACAAAATAATGAATTATCAATAATAAGTCAACGACCGTCAACAACCACCCCTTAGAATGGCGACCTGTACATAGAACAGGTTCATTCAAGATCTAGAAATGGTTATTTGTAGCACCCAGCTTCAAAATGACAACAAAGAAGAAGAAATGTGATTCTTTGTGACAGAAAAAGCTGCAGGTTGTTTCGCGTCCGTTGCTGAGAAAATGTCAACTTAACTTCGTAAACATATTATAGGAATCGTTATATATCATGAGAAATTTTGTATTTTTTGAAAACTATTTTAGTGATGTGCACAAATAACATCACTCTGAAAAGACATCAATAAAAATACCTAATACTAAAATGTGTTCTGATTAAGCATAATAGACTAAATGTTGGAATAGTTTGAAAAGTCAATAGGAAAAATAAACTTTTTTCCCGATCTGAAGAGAGATGCAACTAAATTAATACAGAATAGCTAAACACACACTAACACACAAAGTTACACACAGATTCACAAAGGCTTGTTAATAATGTATAAAGTCTTTAGAAGAACATTGCAAGGATTCTTTCAAACAGAATGGCGCTTTCAGGCTCATTGAATATTTGATTGAGAAAATGACATCATTCCAAATATCTCTCCTCATCTTGCTTTCCCTGTCCATCAACAAATGATGGGTTGAAGATGATGAAGGTTGATAAAGTTGATATCGCCAGAGAGTTGCTGAGTCTCAATCAAGCCTCTTGTTTCTAAATTACAAAGAAGATCATCGTGTTTCTTACTGTAAAGACTCCTTGCAAAGTTGAAACATTACAAAAAAGAAATAGAGTGAGAGATTATAGACTAACATCAACTTCAGAAAGAAAGAATTAATTTTAAGAAAATGACATTATTATTTATTTCATATTTTCAATATAGGTATTCTTTTGTTACTGATCCATTGTTCTTTTTCTAACTTTATTTTCATGCGTATGTTTTCAGCAAGAGATTAACCTTCTTTTTACAATACCTCTATTGACGTCAAAACTTAAGGGGGGGGGGGGGTTGGGCTGAACCTGAACTCTCATCTCAAAAACGGCTGAAATGATTTTTCTAGAAATTTAACAGTTGAGATAAATCGCATAGAAAAGTGTTATTAGCTCGTTGGCTACACGAGATAACTCTGTTTGACCGTTTTAATTTTTCAAAGTAAAAAAAGAAATAAATTTAAATTTGGCTTTAAATTTGTTTAGAAAAAAACAGCGTAGTAAGCCGTAATGTACCGCTGACTGAGTTGTTAATTAAATTTAAAGTTGCTTAAACTTAATGTTTGATAGATTATCTAAGCTTTGCTTCTATTTTGACGTAAAACAAATATAACTTACATCTAGATTCAAAATCAGGACGTTTTGATCTAGTTCTAAATGTCAATGTAATAGAAATAATTATTCAATTATTCACTACAATAGTCGCTGGCCTAATGTTTAGCATCGTTTGTACAAGATGCTGACGGTGCCTATAAGCGAGTCGTTCCAATTCGAGTGAGAAGTCTGTAAGGTTACATTATCATGCCCAGGTTAAAAATGCACAACAAAAATGGGTTTCTAAAGAGAGAGAGAGAGAGAGAGTAGAGAGATGGTGAGAGAAAGAGAGAGAGAGATGGAGAGAGAGAGAGAGACGCAAAAAGTGATAGGACCGTCCCGATTCAATGTAACAGATACCACAATTCACGGGCTAGAAAGTTTGTTAGGGGAATTGCTAAACTGTGGCCGTTTTAGTGTTGCCAGTGCACAAAGGGGAGGGGGGGGTACTTCGTCCAAAAAAACAAAGAAAACAAAATATAGCCTAGGAACAAATCAACGGACGTAACCAGTGAGTAATGCTAGTCCAAGTCCTAATACGAAAATGAAATCAGAGCAGACAATAGCAAAAAAAAAAAAAAAAATAGAATACCCGTGATGATTTCATGAATATAACATGAGAAGGTCCGGCTTCATTTCAATATTGAGTGTTCCAGAGATTGTAAGAAGCTGTAACAAGCCATGTTTCCATAATGAGATAATGTTTTCTGTTGCTGTAGAAAAAAAAAACAACAACTAATGTGCTGCTGTAATGGAAGTCTATCGATTAAGAATTGTTGAGTATTGGTCTGTGAGAACAAAACCGGAAAAACAACAAAAGGAGTCGGGAAACTACGCACCATTTGGCGCATCTTGGGTGCTGAGAGTTACTGTATTCCTCATTGATCTGCGGACTCGAAGACATGCCTTTTTATTATTTTGTAAATACTTATATGTAATTTAAAAACAATTTTTGAATGTGAATTTTTGTGTGTAATTTCTGCTGTTTATTCTGGTGTGTGAGCTAGTGTGGTTGTGTGTGTGTGCATTGTTGTTTAAATGTTATGTGTCATCTGGTGTGTGTTATCGTTTTGTTTTTTTTTGTGTAATTGTACAATGTGTAATTAAGTAGTATAAATGCCTTCTAAATTTTGTATTTAGTGTTAAATTAACTATTCGTTAGTTCTCTGTCCTTTTTACTGACCTAAACAATGTGTCATTATCTTTCTTCTTCTTCTTTCTCTCTCTCTCTCTCTCGCTCTCTCTTAATCTCTCTCACTCTCTCTTAATCTCTCTCACTCTGTATGTCTTTTTTTTTCTTTTTTGAGAGTCCGAAGATCAATGAGGAATACAGTATCTCTCGTGGCTACGCAGCCCCAGCTGCGACCTACATATTTTCCCACATCTAGCGTAGGCATAACCAATGTCCTCCGATTGGCGATTTAGAATTTCTTTTCACCGTCAACAGACAATTACATACACAAAATACATACACAAAATACATACACAAAATACATACACAAAATACATACACAAATAAAAAACAAAAACAAAATTTATCTACAAAAACAGATAATACTAACGGCAATGTCTTTGATTCCGAAGATTTAGGATAAGTTCAGTGTTTGACTTGACTACTGCAGACCCCATTACGTCCTGCATATTTTCCATCATACATACAAATATACCATACAAATACACACAACAATTACATACAAATACACACAACCATTACATACAATACACACAATAATTACATACAAATACACACAACAATTACATACAAATACATACAACAATTACATACAAATACACACAACAATTACATACAAATACACACAACAATTACATACAAATACACACAACAATTACATACGAAACTGGTTGCACAAATGGGCACTCTGTACCGGTACATGTCCAATCCTAAATACCCACCAGCCCCGCCAACTGGCAGTTGAGAATGATTTAGACTGATTCCTTTTACAAAACGTTTTATGAAAAAATCGTATAACATATGGCTGTTGGAATTTACTTAGAAAAAAGCATGACTACCTTGTCGTGTGGTATGAGTTCTGAACTGTCATCTCTATGATTCCGGGTTCGAACCCTGCTTACCGTCATCGCCCGCCATAGCCATAGTGCGGGGTGGGGAATGTTAGGATGTCATGATCTTCAAATCTAAATAACGTCGAAAACGTATAAACCAAATAAAATGTTAAATAGTGTGTGAATATACTTTTAATTCTTAAGCAATAAATGACCAACAGGCGTGTGTGTAAGAAAGTTACACATTTGATTGCCCATTCCCTAGTGTCACAACAAATGTCACGTGACGATATTTCGAAAAATCCGGAGAGCAGACGAGAAGACAGTGTCACATGGACCGCTGACAGCTAATGTGCTAGACAACAAATGTGAAATAGCCATGCAATCTGACAATCTCCAGATTCGCAATTAGAGCTTGACCTAGATTATAAAGTGAAAGAAGTTGCGTTTTTTTTAGAAATAAAAGACAAATCAGGTCAGAAGTTAAGGTCAGGGGTAGCTGACCCAGAGGCCAGGCAAATGAGACATCAATAAAATAATTTATCACTATTTGCCCTAGCCAACAAAAATTCTATTTTCCTGCTAAATAAAATGGGAGGGGGAAGGGGAAATGGAGGTTTAAATGCCAAACTACTAATACTACTGTCTACACTAAACATTTCAATAATACTTTTTAAAAAAGTTATACTAGGGAAAGAACCGCACAATTACTGTCATATCTATCAGTATTTAAATATTTATCTCCCTTTTCTATACAACGTGTACAAGACTGTTACCAGACAGATATAGGCCCAGGTACGCTGTTCTGCCTCACCGTGTGACCTGGGTGAAAACGGCTACTTGAGGGGGTAGCTAGGCTAAATGAATGGCGAAACATAACTCCCGTGGGGATGCCCACGGGTAGACTAGAGTTTACCCCTTGCACGGGCGGGGATGTAAAAAAGCCCCCACAAACACGTCCCACATCCATGCGCTGTTCCTCAAAGGGACCGTTACATAAATGGCGGGTCCCGCACAGTTAGCTTGGTACAACGAAGGCAAATGGCGGAGGGTCCCGGTGCCCTCGGCCTTCGACTATGTGCAGCCAAGCATGCGTCGGGGGCCAAAAGCATTGGAAACAGCAATGCTTTACATAGGCATTGACTCGGGTCTCTCTCAAACAGAACTGTGTTCTCACAGTTTTTTTTTTTTTTTTACTGTTTGGCTGGACGTCCATACAGGTTTTTTTTCAAACTTAGGGCTCGAAGAGCCTTCGGCTCAGCCCTTGGACATCAAAAGACAGATATAGATTAGTTTTTTTATAATTGTTTCATGAATTACATTATTAAATTAATTGACTTAGTCTAATACTCTTAGTGATTTGTGATTTGTGATTTTGGGCACATCGGCACAATTTAGGCCATGTCATGCCTGCAGTCCCTCAAGGGCCACTCTCCCTCCACACAACAAAGGCCAAATTCCATACAGTCAAATCATTAAAATCAAGGTCTATTCACAGTTAAAATAGTAGAGGTAGTAAAAATTTAATAATTTGGTAAAAATCTAATGTAAATAGTACATGTCTACAGAATTCATAAATCAGATCTTCGTAGACAACCCCACTTCCCGGATAAAGCCCAGTACCTTCCCAGGGTCGACATTATTGAATAGTGTTTTTAAATTAGTGGCTCTAAAATATTTCTCCCTGACATCCTGGTATCTGGGGCAGTCGATGAGGATATGTTCCACGGTGAGGCGAGAGTCACAATACTCGCAAAGTGGGGGCTCTTCTTTCTTCAGCACAAAAGAGTGCGTGATGTAGGTGTGGCCAATCCTAAGTCTGGACATGATCGTGCTACCCGAGGACCATGGCCGGTCCTAACAATTGCGGGGCCCTATGCGAAACTGATTGCGCGGGGCCTAGTTTGCGTGGGATAGTAATAGTAAGTGAAAATTAAGATTTTGTATTAGCAAAAAAAAATCCACTTTTATACATTCTTTACTAAGTACAAAATTGCGATCAAATTAACTTTACTTTACGAACCTTGCAACCTATGGCATATTATATATGCCAGTGACTATAAAAGTAAATAAAGTATTGGAACTTCCAATTTAGGTGAAAATTAGCCCGATTATTACATATTAACATGAAAGCTGTCAATGCCTTTTTTCTTTTTTCGCGCGTATGATTGGCGTTTTCCACAAATAGTGTGTATTTTTCATGAGATTTAATAAATTCAGGAGATTTCCATGAAATTTTCGTATATATTTTGCAATTAAATAATTGCACCTAGAATTAGCGTGGGGCCTATGAAAGCACGGGGCCCACTGCGACCGCATAGGTTGCAGTGGCCTAAGACCGGCCCTGCCGAGGACAGATGCAGACGGCGAAAAGAAAATCTAAATTGTTCACCTGCCGACAATGGTTATGCTTGCCCTGGGAGTGGCAAAATATGTAGGTCACTACTGGGGCTGCGCAGCCACGGGATATACTGCATTCCTCACTGATGTTCGGACTCGAAGACAAGCCTTATTATTATTATTATTATTAAATTGATTAGCCAATATATTTTTTATTCTAAAGAATGTTGATTTGTATTACATTTCTTTCTTATTCTCATACTTTTTCACATTTTGAAAATATCAAATTTAAACAATGAAATTTACGATATTACAAACCAAATATTACAGTCGATTACAGTGTTTTTAAAATAAAAACTTTTTGATTCTAAAGATTTTATTTTTTATTTTCCATTTCTAAGACTGACTTCCGAAATCAAAGACAATGCCTATTCTTTTAATTTTGTTTAATTTTTTAGATAACTTTTTAAATGTTTCGCTTTTCCGTACATTTTAAAAATAAAGAAAATTACGTCATAGAATCGGCGTATCACGTCATACTTGTTACCGTACCAACACCGGCTTATGTACAAGAAGCAAGATCTCTGTTGTTGTCAGGTCACCAGCATTACATTCTCCATCAATGCCGAGAGGAAAGGCGACTAAAGCCAAGACGACCCGCGGTCGTAGGCAAGGACGTCCCATGGCGGCAAAGGGTAATGCAAGAGCAAGACACTACGGTGGAAAGGCGAGATCAAGTCGCAAGAAAGCAGGCACCAGAAGAACGACCAGACGGAGGAGATCCAGATCAAGTACTAGATCTAGGTCTAGATCGGAGACTCCAAACCTATTTCCAACTACTGCTCCCGACAATATGCAAGGCGTCAAGTTCAACACTTATATTAAAAAGGTGAGATTAGCAACTAGTGTACTAAACAGATGTCATATAGATGTAGATCTAGATCTATAGATAGATAGAATTCTAGTAGGAAAAGGATTAGAATTTGTAATCAATGCTAATACTAATACTATTACTAGATCTACTGCAATAGATCTAGATCTAGTCTTCTAGATCTAGATTTATACATTCATAGTAGATATATATCTATAGACCTAAAGTAGTATAGTGTAAATGCTAATTTAGTGAAGAATTTATTAATCTAGATCTGTATTATATAAGATCTACACTCTATGTTTTTGTTAACATAATGTATTGAATAGATTATAAAAATGATAGCCTAAACCTAGATCTTGTTAGGCCTGTAAAAATCAAAGTAAGAAATGGTCATTTGATACCTGGTTTAAGGCTAGATTTTGATGGAGCTAGTTTTATAATGTATATATACATATAAAAGGTCAAGATCTATCTCAGTATAGGTAGATAGTCTAGATTTAGAATGTATAGTAGACCAGGGCAACGCTTCTCAGCCACAACATGGCTCTCGGGTGTAAAGGTTCGTAAGACCAATCGGAAGCAAAAAGAACCCACGTTAAGGTGCCAAAGCCAAAGGATTGAGTCAAGTGCACTCGCGGGATGGAACAAAGCCCCAACAAAATTGTCATTATTTACACGCCTTTCCTCAAGGGGCAGCTTATATCTGCTTGGATCTTTCCCTAACTGACCCTAACAAAAGTTTGTTCATGCAGCTTCCATAAGCCTAGATTTCCAAGAGCTTTAAACTCACCTGTTAGGACAACCACGAAGAAAGAATTCCATAACCTTTTTTAATTTCCAATAATGAAAAAATAATGTTTTCGAGTTAAAATACAATGTATTTTGTTTATCTAAAGTTTTTTTCTAGGCATAAATACACCTATTCATTAATATATAGTCGCTTTTCTGGATTCTAGTCTAGCGCGTAACACATCCGTTTTTCAAAAGATTTTTTAAAAATTTTACAACACGGATGCTATCAAACAACTATTCACAATATAATGGAAATCTACAATGAATGCAGAAATAAAAATTACATAATGTCTGCAGAAAATGTCGGTCTATTATATATCCAAGAATGTCTGATATGCCAAATCTAGGGTTAATAAAATGTGCAAAGAACAGATTAAATTTGTAAAATACAGAAAATAATCAAAAGAAAAGACATACATAGGCTACATCTGTCTCTATTAATGTAGTCGTCCATGGCAATTGGAGAATACACATTAGTAAGATTTTTTCCTAGCATATGGTATAAGAAATATCCCTGTTTTTCTTATGATTCCTGAAAAGATGTATGTTTCTAGTGATTATTTTGTTATTCAAATTTAATTAATTAAGACCGGCATAGACACATTTAAAACGTAGATTTTGTGCTGTGAAACAGTAACTGTACAGAATTCTTATTTTTATGCAGGTCTTAAAGAAAGTGCGTCCAAACATGGGAATGACTAAGCAAACAATGGCACTCATGGACATTTTTATGAAGGACACACTCGACGCCATTGGGAAAGCAGCCAAGACCAAGATGGGCAAAAGAAAAGTTCTGAAGGTGAGTACCTTCCTTAGGAAACGTAAGAAACGGAAAGACCGCTTTGCATACCTCCAACACTACGAGGAGTTCAACTTCTGCCTGCTTTTGACGATTGTGTGAGACACGTTTCCCAACATATATGTAGTAGTGGTTTCTTACTGAATAACCTTTATAAGGAAAAGAATGAAACTCTCATTGCTTGCTAAGTCACGATTTGGCAACTTTTTTTGGCTTGGGGGGCCATACACATTTTCCAACAAAATTGGAAACTGACATCCCTCTTATTCGCTATAGTCCTTCTATGGTTAGTTTACTAAGACAGTTAGAACAATAAGGCTTTGATTTTTAATGTTAAATATGTTATATACATAAATAAAAACTGTACAGAAAAAGTTAAACATGTATCTGCAAAATCTGCATATAGTAAAAAAAAACAACATGTTTTGCATAGAGATATTGTTTAAATATTAATATAATATCTGCGAGTTTATTTTATTCCTAAGATGTTATGCGAAACCAGATTCACCAATTCGAATTTGATTTCCCCCACTCACATGAGTTAGTCTGTTGCACTTCATATACTCCGCGAACTTTCTCTTCAATTGTTAGCTGTAACAACTGGATGCCCTTGTGGATGTGAATGGGCTCTTTAAAAAATGTAGCTATCAGCTTTATAAGCAAGAAAGTCATCAAAACGAGATAATAAGGCAAAACTTTTATCGCAATATGAGGCTTCAGAAAAGTGAGCAACTATCAGTTAAGACATGAGGATTGATTAGTTTAAAAGTTCAGTTCATAAACCATGAGTACGACGTTGACATCTGAGATTAATTTTTCTTTGCCCTGCAGTTAGACTTGAGTAATTCACAGAAAAAGGGCAAAGACAGTTATAGACTTACAACACCTTTACTGCTTTTTCTTTTTTCCTACATAAGAATCTGCATCTCTTCCCTGAGCATCAAGTATTTCCTGAAGTAAGCTACCTAACTAAACTGTGGTTAGGACTATCACTATTATCTAAACTCCAGTCTAGGAAGTGCTAAAAATGACGTTTACATGTCTTCTCATACATGTAACAGGCTGCATTACTAAGCTTCATCTAATTCCTTGACATCAGTTGCTTGAATAATCGAGCCTCTGGCTGGACTTTAGATTGCGACACACGTGTCTGGTATGACCGACGCGTTTAGGTCAATTAGCAGCACATATTTCTAGCCATCATCTGAAGTAAGGCTTGACATAGTATCCCATGGCAAACCTTAATCGCTAACTGCTCCAAGAAAATCTCTATAAGCAGATTTACCGTAGACTTGCATACCGACAAATACAGCTTGTTCTTCACATATTTTAAAGCTATTATTAATGCCAGTTCAAAACTAAGCAGCCGTGTCGTGCCAGAAGTTCGCCCCATTAAATAATAATCTTCAAGACAACTTTTTATTTTTTTTAAATAGTCATTTTTCTCTTTAAACTTTTCATTTATGTTAGACCCCATGGGCATAATCTGGGAAAGGGTGGGTGGGTTTGGGGAATCACCTTCCCCACCGAAATGACTTTCGTACCTTTTTTTTTAAATGGGGAGATTTTGTTATAATCTCTTGTCCCAGCATTGCCGAAAACAAAGGGGGGGGGGGTGAGGTTTAAAATAAAATCTTAAAAATAAAACTAAAGCAAACTTCTTGTTCTATTTGTTCTTATTCCAAAACATATGAAGCGCTTGCCAACGGATAACACACCAAGCATTACTTCCACATTTAACAGCAGTACGTTTGATTGCAGTAGAGAATTTAACATTTATAAAGCTATTTCTTTTTTTAATTATTAGCCCGACTGTCTCATTACTAGTATAATTATTATGAAATAAAATGTTTTGAAAATTTGCAAAATAATGATTATGTCTAAGCTTGACGGGCCGCTTAGAAACTTATGTTGACAAAGTTTACCGCTTGTCTACCCCAGAGCTATGTCATGATTGCATTGTAACAGTTGCATTAAAAACTGTTGATCTGAGACTTGCCAGGCAAATGTTCTGCAAACAATCAGCAATCTTTTCATGTTCCCAAAGCCGGTACACATTTCTCTATTGGACAGAAGCTGGTTTAGGAAACTTACTAGGTATATTTCAAGGCATAGACTTGCTCCTTTTTCCCTAGTGCTATTAGAGTATGGAATGGGTTGCCTGAGCTAGGCAGTGACTTGGCAGAATTTAAGTTATTGATTAATATGCATGACTGAATGCATGACGCGTAGGGCGTAATCATCTTCTTAATTGAAGTAACGTCTTTATTATATAAGATAAGAAGATAAGATAGACTAGACTGTTTTAGATCTACAGTCTAGACCTATATAAAAAAAAGGCACCGAAAGTTAACTTTTAGTGACATTGGATAATTATTTTTGTTATATTTAACAAATTCTTTTGCTAACATTGTTACGGTGTGTAAGGAAGTGAAGAATATCAATACCAAACTAAGTAGTTTACTGTGTAAATGCTTGGACCCGAGTAGGCTTTCCTTGGAGCAGGCTAATATAAGACTTCGGTCTTTTTTGTGTGTGTTAATGGTAAGGCCAAAGTCTGAGCATGCTTTTGAGAAGTCACTGACGATGCTCTGCAGATCATTTTCAGAGCAGGCATTTAGGGCACAGTCGTCAGCAAGTAGCAAGCCCCTGATTACTGCTGAATTTGTTTTTGATTTTGCTTTTAGCTAAGATCTAATTATTATCATCGTCAGTGACTTGACGCGTCTTGTGTTGTGACGGTTCGCTTAACAAATACCTCGGTCAGCTGCCCATAGAGGAATATAAAAGAGGATAACAAACTTGCTACAACATTTTATTAAGCTTTAATACTTTTCTTTACACTGTAATAGTAGTAGTCAACTTGTAGTCGTCATACCAGACTTTATCGTTGTCTTCAACATATCCACAGCCTACTGCCACCTCAAGTTTCTAATTTATTACGAATCGAAGGCAAAGCTGTCATAGAAAACAAAAAGTCCTTTTTCCTCTGCTCTGTCTTTTTCTTCACTCTCTCTTTCCAATCTAATCTCTATCTCCTCTCTATTTTATATCTCATTGTTTCTCTTTCTTTAATCTCTCCCTTATTTCTTATCTCTTCTCACTCATCTCTCTCCTTTATTTCTTCTCTCCCCACCCCTCTCTCTTCTCTCCCCACCCCTCTCTCTTCTATTTTCCCTTCTCTTATCTCTTTATCTATATCTTGTCATTGGAGACAAACTAAATTGCTTTTGTTATTTGCTCCCTATCAGCCCTTGATTATCAAAAGAGCCCTTAAAACCTTGATGCCCAGAGCGCTTTGGGCTTCAGCAGATGAGCACGGAATGAAGGCCGTTGAACTCTTCAATGCAGCCAAGGCCAAGGCCAAGAAAAAGAGACGACGGTAACCTGCGATGTCTTTAACCTTCGTCTAGCTTGCATCAGTGGTCGTCTAGCCTTTAGATGTTTCATTACTTTATACACATCGTATATATATGTATATATTTAATGTTTTGATAAATGTCTATAATCTAATAAGCTTGCGAACAGTTCAATTAATAACATCAGACTTTGACTAGAAAAAATCATTAGCATAAACACGATGTGAACCTTGACCCATGTTTAGATATATTTGTGTCATGTGACGTTGACAAACAGAAAAAGTGTAGGAGCGAAAAGAAACACAAAATTTGATGACGTCATTGTCAAATCACTTGTTAATGATTGGTTGGGGCATAGAAGCGCAGAAGACTGACGTGGCGATTGTTTGACTTATAACGCAGCTGTATGACGTTACGGTGTCCGAGGTTTCGAGTGATTGTGAAAGCAGCCTGGGGACTTAACCAAATAGTAACCTTTGTCTGCTAAGCACGATCGCGCACACACATATTTGTACGGTCACATGTTCTCACACACGCCAGACGATGATCCACAATGGTTCTTCTTTATGCAGGTCAAAGTGGATGTGTCAATGTTGAACGCTCTTTATCATTCGCTAGTGTGTAAGTGTTTTATTCGAAAAAGTGATGTGTCGGTATTAAATTGGCTAACCCACAGCTTGTAAATAATGATCTTCTTTTCTAAAAGAAACAAGAATATATTTACTATCTAAATAAAGTCAACATCCAAATACTTTCAAATGTTGCTAGCCTGTTTTATTTTTAGTTATGTTCCTACCAAACCTTACGTCATATGTGTGTTGTTTTATATCGATGAGCGTGTACTGATAACAAAACATATTTAATTGAACTAACAATAATACACATTGGACATACAATATAACAGTATAAATAATACATAAAATAGATTGAAATCGACATTATAAAATAACACAAAGAAAAAGAATGATGAATTGAATGTTATTGTAAATAATTTACTCTTGTTAAAGAGCGATGTCATTCTGAATGAATGTTTTTATTGAAGTCTTGGATTAAGTCGTCTAGTCCAAGGAATAAGTTCAGGGAGTGCAGTATTCGTACGTGGCCACCCAAACCCAGCTGTGACCTGTATATTTTGTTACAAATGATTCAGACAAAACGATTGTGTGCCTGGGAGTAAACTGAAGTTCTCTTTTGGCAGTCTGCACCTTTTGTTTTGGCTGCTGCGTTTCTTTCCTTCCATGTCGGCGTTCTTTAGGTCTCACTTGATAACGACATTTGCAGACAGGTGCTCTTGTTTAAGCCAGCAAGTTGTTAACCTAGCTTCTTTTTAAAGACCCGTTTTGAATGGGTTTAATAAATCTTGTTTATAATTAGCTATTGTTACGAAAGTTAATGCAAACAATCACCTTAATAAATTTATATTAAGATTATAATCTAAACAGTCTTGAAAACAAAAATATTTATTAACATTGTCGAAAAAAATGGCATTATAAATTTATACAATTTAAAACTGTTCTAATAATTTAAAACATAATTATTCTAGTCCTAGAAACAAAACATGAAAAACAACACAAAATTTAAGTCATTGGTTAATATGCATGACTAAACACATGACGCGTAGGACGTAATCATTTTCTTTTTTGAAGTAACGTCTGTATTATATAAGATAGGATAACACAACAAAAACAAACAGTTATACGAAGTGTAATTGTATCAATTATTTAGATCAGTCATATAATTAAATTTGTATTAGAGCTAGACAAACAACAATTGTCTAGACAAACAACAATAAATTTCTGCGATTAGAAATATTTTTACCAATGATGTCTAATTAGCACTATTTCATGCATTTAGCTTTCTCAATACGCTATCACTTCTTTGGACCAGTTGGAAAAATGGGGGGGGGGGGGAGGAAGAAAATATCTGGTTGGGGGGGGGGGGGGGAGGGGGGTAACGACCTGAACTAGAACTCATGACTCACCCCTCCTCATGCCGATATACTAACCACTCTGCTATTGAGTTGCTTATGGCTTTAGAAGATCTTATAATGATGTATTATTTATTTCAAACCTATTTTATAGCGCAACCCATAAATGGGACTAATTCAACTTATACCACCACTTCAGTCGGGTACAATTTCCTTCCCTTGTTCGAGAAACCAAACTATAAATACCCTCTCCATCTTTCTGTCTGTCTTCCTGACTCTATCGACCTGGCTGTTTTCACACCAGTCATGATAATCATTCTCATTTTTTAGCAGAATTCACACATTGGATAAAGCAGCAATGAACCCAAATATACTACTATGCTACTATGGCCTCCTTCAGTCGCGAAGCGACTATGGATCATCTTGGTGAGATGAATGCCTGGGCATTAGCTGTGGTCGGAACGATGTCGCCCACACATCAGTTCCCCCGTCTCCATGCAGCTGATGTATCCAAAGGAACGGCAGTGCCGATACAGTTTGGGGTCAGCGGCATCGCAGGTTCTGCCAGAGTGTAGCACTGGGTGCTGCAAACTGCCTTAGGGTCGCCAGCTCCTGATTTTTCCTCAGGGTTGACTCCCGAAGCCTTTCCCATGATTGGGTATAGCTGCAAGGCAACAGAGGCTTGAATTCAGAGTTTTCCTTCTCCTAGGTGGGTAGCCAGCCATGGCTAACGAGCCCCTCCTACCCGAAGCTTACTTGTTAAGGCGCCAGTTACTCGCCTTTGCCTTTCTCCTGTTAGTGAGAACAGTTCCGCAGGACTCAATATCTGAGCCACACGTGAAGGCCAGGAGTTGGACTGGTTGTCAGAGGCTATTCGAGACGCATGCCATCTGGAAGCATTTTATAGGTAGTGGAGTGCTTACATCCATTACCACTTCCGGCAATGACAACCTTGGGAACCCAAATATAACTAGGTAATTAAGTAGCAGCATCTGAATTGCTTAGCAGTTTTCTGCACTATTCTGCAAACAGCTTAAAAAACTGAAGGCTTAGGGACATTCTACATGCATAACTTCAACATCTGAAAGGCTTAGCACTATTTTGAACAAATAGCTTCAAGATCTGATGGCTTAACACTATTCTGCGTAGATGGCTTCAAGATCTTCATTATAGTGTTATGCATTTTTATGTCATTTGGAAAGTAAAAATTTAATTATTTTTTTAGAAAAATGGCGTAGCCATTCGATTGCCCGATTTTTCATTAGTTTTTAAATTCCGAATTTTGACCCGAGAAATAAATGAAATGAGTTCAAAGATCGAGCAAGCAAACATAACAGAAGAAATATATGAAATTTGTTTAAATCGAATAGAATTCTTACATTTTTGGAACCATATAATAAATTTTCAAAATAATTTTGCAAACCATTTTCAAATTAATGTCACAAACTAAACAAATTTGCAAATATTTGTTTCAAAAGAAAATTTCACTCTGTAATATCTTTAATAATTTGTTACGTTTAGAATTTCTTTACTTGAAAACAAAGTAAGGAAAATGTATTTAAAACAACAATGAAATCAAACCAATCCAATAATGTATACTTAAGACCAATAGGTTGTTGCCACGTCGTACAGACCTGTCACGTGGCGACGAGCTATTGGTCTAAACGATTGGTCTCAAGTGAACTCGCAGTTTTCTAAGCCTATCGCACGTCATATTTCTGGTCACGTGACACCCAGACTGGCTGCCTGATTCTGTTCCATGCGCTTCGTACTGTCATCACGATTAGCCCGAGTTCGAACCTTGCCCGCTGCCATTCCATGCTGTCCTGCGGCAGAATAGTTTTAGGAATAGGACGTTCATTTTGAAAGAAAATTTTGAATCTTTTAAAACACAAACAAATAATCAAACAAAAATATCACAAAGTTTATAGTTAGTATAATTTTTTAAGTTATTTTAAATAAATTAAATCATCTGTTAGGCGCTTCCACACTGTGTCGTATGCAGATAAGTCAAACGGATGTAACACTCAACGAACTCAAATAACAGTCGAAAGACCAACACTATAAGTAAGTCGACGTTGATAGTGAATGTCGAATAAGAAGTTTACTAATAACGAAGGGAACTTTCGAATGTCGTCAAGCTAAATTTCTACGTTCATAAAAAGCGCTCCCTCTCTCTAAAGCCGCCAAGAGCAGTCTGTTTACATCGGTTTTATCTTTCGCAATTCTTTCTCAAAGCCTAGTCTAGTTGTTACTAGTAGCGTCATTGTCTTCATTTCAAAACTTCCCCTATTAACGAAACCAACAACTAACTTCTAATCGTCCTATAAAACATGTAATTAGTTTGTAATAGATCTAGAGAAACAACACATCTGTGGGATTGGAAATATTTTTACCAATTGTTTGTTTTGCGCGATTTCAGTCTTTTAGCTTTCTCAATGGGCTATGAGCCAATAACTTGAAATGGACCAAATGGGTTGTGGGGGGGGGGGGGGGAGGAGTAGGTATCTGGGATAAAGTTTCCGTGATGGCTTTTAAAAAGCATTTTTTAAAAAGTTGTGCGTCTTCAATTCAAACACTAGAAGACTCAAACCTCCTCGACCTATTTCTATACTCTAGGTTTATCTCCCCCTAGATAGTCCTGTCTCTGTATAAAATGAAATTAATTAGTCAGGACTTATTGATAAAAAAAAAAAAACAGGTCAATTTACGACTGATTCATGTTTTGTTAGGGGCTATGAATAATTTTGCAGAGATCTGAGAACGAGAAGTGAAAGAAATAATGTGTACAAGATTCCATCCAGACAGACAGTGATTTCACTATAAACTTTATACAATGAACACGCATAACAGTATAACACGTAGCAGATCTAATTCAGTTCCTTTATGGAAATTTGTTTTCTTCAGTTTTTTTGGCTCCTACTCTACTGACATTTATAAATGTTAAATATCAAAGCATCTATTTCAAAATACCATTATATTCTTTTTTTTTTATTAACATGAATTCACATAATAACGTGACACATTTAAATATCTTCCAAGATAGATAGATAGATAATTAAATGGGTGCGGTGGCTGAATGGTTCTCGGTTTCTGAGCCTGGGGTTCTGGGTTCGAATCTCGGTGAAGACTTAGATTTTGAATTTCTGGATTTTTAGGGCACCCTGAGTCCATCGAAACTTTAATGGATGCCTGACTTTAATTGGGGAAAGTAAAGGAGGTTGATCGTTGTGCTGGCCACATGACACCCTGCTCGTTAACCGTTGTCCATAGAAACAGATGACCTTAACAACATCTGTTCCATAGATCGCAAGGTCTGAAAGAGAAACTTTACTTTACTTTCTAACCAGTGTAAATGTGTCACGTGGTCAGCACAACGACCAACCGCCTTCACTTTACCCAACTAAAGCCAGGTAGGCCTAGTCATTAGAGTTCGGTGGACTCAATGGCGTCCTAGGAATCCCAAAGAAATCCAAGTCTTCACCGAGATTTGAACCCACGACACTCAGCCACAGCGCCACTACACTGAATAGAACATTACAGAAAATTTTGTTAGTATTTTAGCAGGCAAGCAAAATGTATACGTGTGTCTAGATAAAGGAGGTATATACTATTTATTATTGACTTAAATAAATTTATGCACAAAGATAGAGCAACAAAAAAAAAGTTAAGGAGGCCATATGCAATCAAGGAAGGACGTGATCTACAAACTGTTGAAGCTTTAATCCAACAAAAGACCACGGTCGATGTCTCTGTCGATAAATACGTCTTACCCTTATGAAATCCTATTTACAACTGATTTTCTGTCACTAAGTAGCCTCTAACCCACTAAGTCATAATGTCACTAGTCGCGTTCAAAATCCGGCAAGTATGGTGCGTCTCTAAATAAACTAATCCTATACTCTTAAGCGAGCAATTCTTGTATGTATGTATATATAAATATTTAATATCAGGTGGCCTCGCCTCGCTCGGTTAAATAATTTCCTAAGAAAGGTTATATGCCCGAAGTCATTTTGGGAATATTTTTGTAACTACGAAAATAACAATCAGATAAAGACTACAAATCTGAAGAGTTGCTTTAGTACTCTGTTAGTTCTAAATGTAATTGTACATGGCGATTAAATATAAAGTCTCTTAAGTCCTCCTATAGTCTAGACCAACCACAGCTCACATCCGTCTTATAGTTTTACAATCCATCTTTTGCGTAAAACTATTGTAGGCCTACTATTATTGGCTTAGAAGAAAGTCTTTGCAGTGTAACTTCTTAGATGGTTACGTTCAGATATTTTATTATGGAATTAGTATATTCATTATGGCTTTAGTACGAAACATCAAGTAACGCAAATCTCTACGTTACAGGGTAAAACAGGCACGATCCCTCGAGCCAACGACAATGAGTTTCTCCTCTCATGCGTGGCCGGAGGCCGATCCCACGGGGGCCGGGGCTCAATATGCCTATAATATGCCACATCCCCTGGGAGGACCATCATCGCCAGTATGGCTCCTGTTGGGAAACGAAGCAATAGGTTTCGGACTGGTTAGAAAGCCTTTCTCATATACCCACCACATGCAAGTACACTCGCTGGAGCATATGGAGGTAACTGTGGGATCCAAAGTTTAAGCAAGTCTATTTGTGATTGTGTCTCTGTGTGTATAAGGGGGTGAAAAGGTTGAATTTGTATTTCTTCCATTGTTTTCCGTTTCGGGCGACAGATTGACTGGTGTCTGCCACTGGCGATGATATATTATGATAAATTGTATGACAAAAAATATATTTTACATTATTTTTTTTTTTGGGTCTGTTTATTTCAATTTCATATCTTTAATATTTTTTTTTTTGTGTGTGGAAATTTAGTTGTTATCAATCCGAGTGGTAAAAACTTGGGTTATTTCAGTGTCTAGCTTGATTAAATTCGTGATTTGAAACTAAAACTAAATTTAAAAAAATATCATGGTGAGTTAAATCATTATGATTCTCTGATCTAGAAGAGGAAATAACGCCAATGTCATTGTAAAACGGGTTTTAGTTGCCTCTGTTGGAGAAAATTAATTTAAAAACACTATTCAATAATGTCGACCCTGGGAAGGTACTGGGCTTTATCCGGGAAGTGGGGTTGTCTACGAAGATCTGACTTATGAATTCTGTAGACATGTACTATTTACATTAGATTTTTACCAAATTATTAAATTTTTACTACCTCTACTATTTTAACTGTGAATAGACCTTGATTTTAATGATTTGACTGTATGGAATTTGGCCTTTGCTGTGTGGAGGGAGAGTGGCCCTTGAGGGACTGCAGGCACGACATGGCCTAAATTGTGCCGATGTGCCCAAAATCAAAAAAAAAAATAAATAAAAAGATTTAACATTTTTTAAAAATCTCCCAACAAGTGAATTGGGTATTACAATTATGTTGAAAAAATTCAGTTGAGAATGTCAGGGTCGGCCTTAAGCATAGGCAAACCAGGCAGCCGCTTAGGGCCTCCGATTGATGTGGGCCTCGTACAACATGTAATATTTTATAGAAGAAATAGTGAAATATGTCCTCAATATTATTGTTGATTCACACTAGGTTTTTAATAATTGTGTAGTTTTTTTTCTGTTAATTTTTTATTTTTCTATTTCATATGGGTCAGCAAATTCACTTCGCCTAGAGCCTCCTCCTAAGGCCGGCCCCGATTATGTTAATCACACCTCCTACAGTCCAAAAAGATTATATGATACAGATCTATTAATGTGCTACAATACAGGATCTGGAGTAAAGAAATAAAGACTTAATTTCGTCTTTCATGTCTGCTAGTCATTCTCAATGTATATGCGTGGTCAAGAGGCTAAGAACTCTTGAACTTGGCTTGGCCCCCTACCTATAAAGGGGGCTTGAGGTTCGACACCCGAATCGAGCAGAGTTCTATTTACTGAGCGCCTAAAGGCAGCATGGAAAAACCTTCTTCCAGATACCCCCTGCTCCCTCTGCATCACAAATGAGATTGGACCATAGCGCTCTGAGCTTGCTATAAGCATGAAAGTAACGCTATATAAAAGCTATATATATATATATATATATATATATATATATATATATATATATATATATATATATATATATATATATTATATTCTAGCTGTACGAACCGGCTACGCCCGACTCGCCAGTAGATTTGGTTCTAGGCTTTTTAGTGTTTATTATAGCCGGATCACCCTTTTTTAATTTAATTAAAATGGCCACATTTTAACTATCAACATATTTGTTTAGCCCGTGAATTTGTGCATCGCTTTCTCTTTTCTGAACTCCCCTTTCGAAATGATTCATGAAGTTGCTACATAATATGTGCTAATATAATTTAAACAGTGCTGCTAGCATACATTCCGTTGTAAAGTAATAATCCTATGCCTTAAATTGCCTTGTTATTGTAAACACAAGCTGATATAAGCAACCTATAGATGCTGAGCCAAGTCGAGAGGTATGATAATGGGAACTATAACAAAAGTTACATTGTACTAAATAAACCACGTGCGTTTTCAAGAGAATCCTAGAGAGAGAGACACAAGGAGAAACATCTCTTGAAGTTATAAACACGATGACATTTTGTTCATTTACACGGAATGGCTATCAACAAAGTTCAACTAATCTCCACGCCGTCAGTCATTAGAATAGTCGTGTCATATCTATGTAATCACTCGCACCTCGGCTGTAACATTTAACCACAGGGAATGCAGTTAAAAGGGTGCAACTTTAGGATAAAACTCATCTATTCATGCTGCGATGAATAATGGTACACTACCAAAAAACATTACCTCATCACCCTCGTAAACGTTACCTGAGTTGTCGTCTTATGGGCTGAACAGACTTGGCATATTCGGTTGATTCAAATCTGTCTGGATATATTTTTTGGTGATAAGAGTGAGTAAAATGTGTTTTAGTATGAGGCACATTTCAGTAATTCTAACATAGGAGAATACAGAGGCGGCCTTAGCAGAGAGTGGGGCCCTGGGCGAGTGTCATTTGGAGGGCCTGAGCCTATATAAACCGTACCACATCACGCTAACGGGCACGTCCCCCCTCCAGCGCTGTAGGCATTACTTTGTCTACTAAATATGATACCTTACGTAGGTACTGTACAATTGGCCTTTCACTAATTGCATACTGTATTGTAATTGTTCTACAATATTCTAACTGAAAGATTTCGCCTTTTAATGTTAATAAACGTAACTACTGATGCAGAAACTGTTCGTATCTCCAAAATAGTGCATGTATATGAAATTAAATACCGCGGGAATTTTAATTTCGCTGGCAGTCTCGGAACGTATCCCCCTTGGAAGTCAAGTAAACACTATATTTCTTTATCAATTTTCATTTTGAAAAATAAATTTTCCAAAAATTTCATTTATGTATCAACAGTATGAATGACCTATGACTCTTTAGTGTAGAAATAACTATTGCCTCTGGCACCGGTTCAAACTTGACCACTACGCGTTTTCCTATTCATCTTCTATTGGATAGCGTTTATTTAAGAAATTATCGATTTTAATTGGTCGCTTCCGGCAAATTGTTTTTATTGATGTCACGGTGAATTAACAATGAATCGACCGAAACTGAACTGTATTTGAAACCAAAAATTTTATGTAAAGAGCTTGCATGGTAATTGATATCATATAGATACAACATATTGAGTAACAAGTCCTAGTTAATGACAACTGATCTGGATTATGAAGCTGAATGTGACAAGGAAATCTACAATCGTGGGACCACCCTGGAAGTTGACCCACTTGCCTCCCCGTAGGGCCGCTACTTCGAGAAAATATATCCAGACAGCACTCAATCAACCACCTTTAAAGACAGTGATACATAGATTGTGAGTTCAGGCAGATGTAGTTCGTTAACAGTTAGTAGAGAATTTTTATTTAGTAGAAAGGTGTTCTGATAACAAATCTATCTCCCTTGCTGTACTGAGGTTTCAGGAACAAACTTTGAGGAAAAATAAAGAGTGAACTACGTTAGGTGTGACTTATCAATAATGATATCCCCTCCGACTCCTACAGCTCCTTCAAAAACATAAGTTGACGCATTGTAAAGACGAGCATTTCTTTCAATCATACCAGCAAGGTCTAAGGAGGGACCATAATGATTCAACCACCCATGGACTGATTATCTATTCCAGTAGTGTCGATCTGATGATCATTTTTATCTCTTAAAATAGAAGAAGCTAGACGATATAATTGGGAATACGTTTAGGTTTAATTTAGACGAGAACATTAAAGGATATTTTGTATATACTTACAAAGCTTATATCAACTCAATCTGTCTGTCTGTATGTCTGTCTGTCTTGCCAAAAGCTTGTACACGTTAGTTCAACGATACCCAATCTAATGTCAAGCTGAAATTTTGCACAATTATTTCTTTGACCTGAAAACAAAAGTATCAATTTTAAAAAACTACTCATTGGTTAATTTATTTATTGGTTATAAATTACTTTGTTTCGTATCTCAAACTATTTGCATACGTCTTGCTGTCATAAATCTAGGTGTCATACGTCTTGCTGTCATAAATCTAGGTGTCATACGTCTTGCTGTCATAAATCTAGGTGTCATACGTCTTGCTGTCATAAATCTAGGTGTCATACGTCTTGCTGTCATAAATCTAGGTGTCATACGTCTTGCTGTCATAAATCTAGGTGTCATACGTCTTGCTGTCATAAATCTAGGTGTCATACGTCTTGCTGTCATAAATCTAGGTGTCATACGTCTTGCTGTCATAAATCTAGGTGTCATACGTCTTGCTGACATACGTCTAGCTATCATACGTCTTGCTGTCATACGTCTTGCTGTCATACGTCTTGCTGTCATACGTCTTGCTGTCATACGTCTTGTTGCTATACGTCTTGTTGTCATACGTCTTGTTGCTATACGTCTTGTTGCTATACGTCTTGTTGCTATACGTCTTGTTGCTATACGTCTTGTTGCTATACGTCTTACTGTCATACGTCTTGTTGCTATACGTCTTGTTGCTATACGTCTTGTTGCTATACGTCTTGCTGTCATACGTCTTGTTGCTATACGTCTTGTTGCTATACGTCTTGTTGCTATACGTCTTGTTGCTATACGTCTTGTTGCTATACGTCTTGTTGCTATACGTCTTGTTGCTATACGTCTTGCTGTCATACGTCTTGCTGTCATACGTCTTGCTGTCATACGTCTTGCTGTCATACGTCGTGCTGTCATACGTCTTGCTGTCATAAATCTAGGTGTCATACGTCTTGCTGTCACGTTCCTCTCGCTTCATCTCCTCTCTTCAACTTCCACACAGGTATTTATGAACTTTGAACACAGCCAAACAATCCGCCCTCCTTCACTCATGGTTACATCCAGAAACCCGCACACACACTCCATAACAAAGGGCTTCTTTACAGTTTAGAAAAGTAGAACGAGGTAGGAAATGCAACAATTAACTATAAGGAACTCAAAGGCTTGTTTTACTTTCAATTTCCAAACACAGCTTTTTTTATATCATCACTTAATTGACGTGAATGGATTATGAATGGTTTGATTTAAAAACTGCTCCGATAGCTTCAACTTAATTTAAAGATGTTTCTACTGGTTTCCGTTAGTAAATAAAACAAAAGTACTTTCTTCTGAGCAAATCAACGTTTTAACAAGTTAGTCACGTGCTGGAAACCAGAAACGATAACTACCTTAACAAATCCCCACTTTCAGTGTTCTGCTAAGTGTTTACAATTTTTTTGAAAGAAAAACAACTGTATAACAATGATGAAATCGGATATAACTTTATTCTACAAATTGTTTGTTCAATGGCGCAAAATTGTTTGAACGAGCTCGACTTGTTGAACTATTGTAATGAGGCTTGTCTTCGAGCCCGAAGATTAGTGAGGAATGCGGTATTTCCCGTGGCAGAGCTGCCCCAGCTGTGACCTACATATTTTGCCACATCCAGGGCAAGCATAACCATTGTCCGCAGGTGATCGATTTAGATTTTCTTTTCGCCGTCAACGTCTGTCCTAGGCAGCGTATTTTTATAAAATATGGCAGCTGGAAGCTATGGCGTTTTCCTTTTCTCTGATGCTTGTTTAAACAACGTAGATCGTATCAAGATCTAAAGACTATATAGATGTATCTAGTCAAGTCTAGGTCTACTAAAATACTTATCTATTGTAGAGCTATTACATAATGCAGTTTAGTATGCCGTTATGTTCAAGAAATTTTTATTTTATTTTATTAATCATTCGATGCGAATGATATCTTTAAACTTAGCCATAGTTATGGCTGATATCGTTGTATTTAGAATTGCTATTTTGGTTATGCTGTTGATATCATTGTTACTGTTGTTAGGATTGTTTTTGTTGTAATGGTTGTTATTGCTTTACTTTCTAGTGTTGCGTTGTTGTTCTTTTTTAGTTATTGTTATGGATTCTTTTTTTTCCCATTATGTTGTTGTTATGACTGCAATGTTTATGATGTTGTCGTTGCTGTTGTAATTGGCATTAATGTCTACTATTTTTTGCTTTTGTTGCTTTTACTTTCGTGGCTGTTATTGTTACGGTTGTGAATGTTGTTGAGGTTAAAGTCATTGTTTTTAAAGTGATTTGTGGACCCAGGAGGAGAGTTCATAAGAAACTCTGTATCCAAGAGTCACAAAAATAACAAATAAAAATAATGATAGTAATAATAACAATAATAATAATAATACACGTTCTCATTATTTTCCGACCGGAAGTAGACTCAAAGATCTTTTTTTTTTTCTATTCCCATTACATTTGTCTTGATTTAAATAAAGGCTTACATTTGTGTAAAAAGCTCTAGTAATGGTGTAGCGCCAGCCTTCAAAAGCTGCAAAGAAGACTTATGAATAGCTAATCTCTGACATTTTTACGAGGCCTAAGTGATGTTAGATTGTTTAATCAAAGCTAAGAACCTGAGCCTTGAACAACGTCCACTTTCATAGCGCGGTGCCTATCTTTAGCTTTGACCGCGAGCACTGCAATGCACTCGCCAACGAGGTACAGCTGATCACAACAGGGAAAGTGACGATAGGATCAGCGCATTCTACACTTTCAAGATAAGCCTCTTTTTATAGTTTAAGATTTTTTTTTATCCAAGAAAATTACAATATCAAAGCTGAAATAAGTGTTTTGATGCTTTTCGTTCGTGCAAGAAAGCCGACGTTACACATGGCCGCATTAGCCTGAGTTCTATTCATGAGAATGCAAGGATGTTGTTAGTAACTAACGGCTAGAAGGGTTTAATCTTAAACCTCACACATTTCATAGTTAAACTAATGTGTCCCGATCTTATCAATGTTAATGTGGTAGCTATAAAATAAAACCATTTTAAAATCATTGCATTGAATATAAACTGGAACATCTGTGAGGCTCTCTCTGAGTTTTTTTATCGTTAAGGTAAGTTTTTTCTTTTTTTTTTTTTAAACGCTAGATGTAAGCAATTAGTTCAATGTGCTATTAAAAGATCATACATGGCTTAAACAATTGAAGTATCGATAGGAATTTAATAGACATGAATCTTGAAAATGAACTGGACTTTAAAAAAACACTGTTTAAACTATTGTTATTATTACTTGACATATTCTGTCTAAACGACCACTAGATTTCAAAGGAGTATTTAGATATCACGCTGTAATAGAGACATTTTGTTACAAAACGTATATCAACTAACTCTGTCTGTCTGGTAAAAAGTGTGTACATATTATTTCTCCGCCCCGCAATCTCGGATCATGCTGAAATGTTGCACAACTATTTAATTTACCTGACAACACAAGAATCATTTTTTAAATGACTGGTCCAGACAAGGGATAGAATCATAGATTATTAAGAAAGCTAAAAGCATGAAATCTAGAATCTAGATCTATTACAAATTTAATTACATGACTGATCCAATGTCTTAGATACATATATTAGTATTTTAAAATGTTTATCTTGTTTGTAAATATCTTTAACTAAGAGAATATATTCCCAAGAACTGTTTGTCATGCTTTTTCAACCAATCTTTGGAAGAACTAAAATAAAAAAAATAATGTTTTTATTTTCCGTGCCCCTATAATTCTAACCTGACCTTGTTCCCCTCGTGTCTTTGTGGGTTGGTGTGTGCAGCTTATCCAAAAGTAAAACTATACTTTTATGTATACCTGCACACAAATAAATAGTAGACCTACAGTATTGGAACACTTCTATTTTAAGCTTCGAAAATTAAAAACAAACTTTGACTTTATTATTCTGTGCCTTTGTTTTGTTTCTTTTGTTTTGTGTTTGTCTCACTGGGGAGTCAGTTTGCAGGAGAAATATGTTCAACAAGTCATGTTCTTTTGTTTTTTTCGTTTTATTTGTTTCTTGAGTTTTTTGTTTTGTTTTCTTTTTAGCGGCCCCCGAAAGGGGAAAAAAAGCTATTAGTTTTGTTATGGTTGTCCGTCCGTCCGTCCATCCGCCCCGTTTAGATCTCGTAAACTAGAAATGATAGTGAAAATCCGACATCATAATATTTTAGACCATTCAAAGTTCTGATGCAACGGCTAATTTTTCTTTTTTTTCATTTGAGGCTTTCAATAAGAGATTGACCCTTTACAAAACAATGAGATCAATTACATAATCATTATATAACATTAATTAGGCCAGGTCCACATAGAACTTCACGTTCACATTCGCCTAGACCTTGGTCTACTGGACCGTTGGGGCCTGGGTGGACCACTTCGGGAGGCGACTTTGAGTTTGTGTTTCCACACTAACTGTCTATGTAACCCTGTTTTTTTGGTGTTTTTTTTTTTTTTTGGGTTGAACGCAATGAGAGGAATCTCATGTATCGAATCACGTATATATTTAATCGTTGACATAATTAAACATCTATTTATTTGTTTGCTTCTGCAAAATGTATTCAAAAAAGAAATTTTTGTTTAAAAAAAAAACAGGTGATTGACAGCACGGTAATTGAATTATCATTATACAGCAGTTTTCATATAAATGAAAACAATATTTCAATATATACTATAAAATCGATGCAGGCTATAATGGTGGTTTTTAAACTCATTGCTGGTCATTATTTCTTACTACTCAAACCCAAAAATTTTAAAAATCTAATAAAATACTCAAAAAGACACAAAGATAAAAAGCACATTTCGTGTTCCATACGCTAGGACAAATGTGTACAAATACTCCTTCTTCCCTAGTGCTATTAGAGCATGGAATGAGTTGCCTGAGCCAGCCAGGAAAACCAGTGACTTGACAGAATTTACGTCATTGGTTAATATTCATGACTAAATTCATGACGCGTAGGACGTAATCATCTTTTTTTGAAGTAACGTCTGTATTATATAAGATAAGATAAATATTTTATTGTGTTTTGGCTCTACAGACAGTCACAGAAGAAACCAACTTTCCCATTTCATCACCTAACAATGGAGTTGTACAAATAAAAAAAACGCTCTTTAATAAGCTCCTCTTCTTTATGTTCGTCTGCCAGTATATCACCAGTTTGAGTCTCACGTCAATCCCGGAGTCGCCGCGCATTTAGACTTCTAATCAAATGTGATAGCAGGCGTTCCACGATCAGTCTCGTTATTTCATCCCGTGGATACATCAAACCATTTTATACAGATTACGCTAAATATTACAATGGAGTGTCTTAATATGCGTAACATATGAATTGTCGTTCTTGACGCTCGTTGCTTTGTATCACCAAAGTGCTGGTAGACAACGATACTTGAATATACTTTAGTAATAATATAAAATGGTATTCTGAACAAAATCTAACTCATTACAATGACATGTCTTTTCAGTCTGGCGTTCTGGAGTCATCTTTCCTACCTAATACCGCTGATGTCAATGTCGCTTATCTTGCATCATTCTCAACCAATCGCTAACCTCTTCCACCGTCACCATAGAAACACACTGATCGTATGCTTTGTGACAACCTTTGGGTTTTGTGCATGATTAGGTTCTCTAATTGTTTATATTTTTGCAAGAGACTTTCTTTCATAAGATAATATAAGACAGAACTAATCAGGACACACTTCAATATTTCGACCCTGTGTGCTAACACCTTTCTTTGGTTCACTTTTAAATTTAGAGGGGAAAGAAAGTATGGAAACACTTTTGACACACGACACAACCAACTCAAAGAACTTGACTACGCAGAGCTTCAAATAACGTCATTTTAATTGTCTAATAAATCAACAAAACAATGTTGTACAATTTGCAATTTGATACACTCACTGCACTAAGGCTTTATCTTGGATAGCCGTGCTGTCGCAGACACTCTGTACTGCTGTTGCAGACTCTACTCTCCGTCACGTCCTAGACTCGTACTGGATTCTATTGCTCCGGAGAGACTTTACACTGGACTCACTGTTCCAGACTGAACCTGAATCCCGAATCGTCAATCATCTTGACCCTTGACATCTTCGTTCTTTTTATAGGGTTACCGAAAGAATTCACGCCATTTCCTAGTACATGATCATGACAGTACCACATATGATTAGTCTGAGTACTATTAGGATTTCAGTAAATTCCTTAAGCGTAACACCAAGGCAAAGTGCACTGATTAGGTCCAGAGTGACCTGATTAGGTCCGGAGTGCTGTGAATAAGTCCAGAAAGCACATATTAGGTACAGAGGGCACTAATTATGGCAAGAGTGCACAGATTAGGGCAATAGTACAGAGATTAGGACCAGAGGGCATGAATTGTGCAGGAGTACATTGATCTTGTCAGAGTGTTGATAGTGCTATAGTACACTATATGTGCTACTGCGTACAGAATCGCCAGTGTGCACTGAATTTACCAGAGTAAGCTGATTGTGTGCTATACAACATACATTCTTTATATATATATATATATATATATATATATATATAAACATATATATATGTGTTAAAAAAACCTAATCGTCCTTCCTGCAACAGGAGATGGGGTTCTACAAATAACAAGACATCGACAGAGCACCTATTTCAGTGCCATAAGAAAATAAAGATAACAAGAGAAATAAGGTTTACAGAACTCCTTCATTTTATGTAAAAAATATGAAGGCTACAACTTATCGCAAGTCAAGATGTAAATGATGGCATACAGGGCCGGCCCTAACAATTGCGGGATACTATACAAAATTGATAGCGCGGGTCCATATCTAGGTAGGGATAAGCATAATGTTAAAATAAATATTTTGTATTAGAAAATGCATTTGTATTTGTAATAATTTTTTATGAAATGAAAGCTGACAATGCCTTTTTTTTCGCGCGTACGATTGGCACCCCAAAATGACAACTTTGTCTATTTGAAAGGAGATTTTTATGAGTTTTTCAGGAGATCAGGGGCGGACTGGCTATATGGGCAAACGGGCAAATGCCCGGTGGGCCGGTACCAAATGGGCCGGTCTGGTCGCGACCAAAGAATAAAAAAATTTCATTGCAGACAACTTAAAAAAAAAAGTGACAGCAGCAAGACACAAAGGCCCTTACACGTTTTTTGTTTTTTTTAAGTAATGATCTTTAACCATAGACATATATAAATATAGTCTGGCCGAAGGAAGTAACTTCATGTAACTTGAAAACATGTATACCTATTGTATTCGGACTTCCGAATTATGAAAAATTGCATGATCTTCATTCTTAGAGATTAAACAAAACACTAGTGAAAATATTGTAATACTTATATAGGTGTGTGGGTAAAATAGATATGAATACTTAACTTTTATACTGCTCATAAATGCTGTATATTAAAGTACACAAAATTGCAAGTCACTAATTATCGTTTCATAAAACTTTTTAATCGGCCAGTCTTTATTTATTTATGTCTATGTCTTTAACACATACAAACAGACGCGAAATTGCAAACCACTCAACTTACTCACAGCTCAATATGGGTATAAAGCTCTACTTTCTGCGATTTGGAAAGAAAAAGTAAGTTTCTTTTTGTTTATTTTTGATAACATAGATCTAAAAATACTACTCTTAACTACTCTTAAGGCTTACAAAATAAATTATTTAATTAAAAAAATAAATCTAGATCTAATTCTAAATCAATTTTTATACTATTATAATTAATGGCAAACTTATGCTTAGTATGAAGTCATTAATAAATAAAATTATTACAATAATTACAATAATTTTTATAGCGCTGTTGCGTCCGATATTTAATGAAAGGAGATTTATATTTTAAATAATGGGTCATGGTATATTCTTAAAGAAATCGCGTTTTTGAGAATGTACTAGGAAGACGCAAGAGCTTTTCACATTAAATAAGTGCCTCTCTAACCGTTCTGCTTTCTCTTATCTTTTAATTGAATGGATTGCTTGAGTCAGCCAGGAAAACCAATGATTTAGCATATTTTAAGTCACAGATCAACATGCATGACTAGATTGACACATGAAATGCGTAAGATGTAACAATTTTTTTTTTTTAAGAAACGTCTGTAATGTATAAGTGGTTCAGCAAGGTTGTTAACGCCGGAAGTGGTAATGGTCTTAAGCCCATCATTACCTATAAAGTGCTTCCAACAGCATGCATCTCAAATAGCCTCTGACAACCAGTCCAACTCCTGGCTTTCACGTGTGGTTCAGTTACTGAGCCTGGCGGAACCGTTACCACAGACAGGAGAAGGGGCAAAGGCGAGCAACTGGCGCCTAAACCAGTAAGCTTCGGGCAGGAGGGGCTCGTTAGCCTTGGTTGGCTACTCATCTAGGAGAAGGAAAATTCTGAATCCAAACCTCCGCTGCCCTGCGGCTATACCCTAACAAGGAAAGGCTTCGGGAGACAACCCTGAGGAAAAACAGGAGCTGGTGACCCTTAGGCAGACTGTGGCACACCGTGCTACAGCCTGTCAGATCCTAAGGCGCTACTGATCCCAAACTGTATTGGATATTCCGTTCCTTTGGTCACCATCAGCTGCGCGGAGAGGGGGGAACTGCTGTGTGGGCGACATCGTTCCGACCATAAACAATGCCCAGGCTTTCATGTCACTATTCAAAGCCCTAACCCCAAAAACTGGAGAGGACACTCCAGCTTCGCCTTTGGCGTCGGCCAAACACGGGAAGTGGTAGTCGACGGGAGTGTCTCTCCAAAATAGGGCTCCACAGCCACATGAGGAAGTGCGCTCTGAGATGAACCATAGTCGTTCTACGACTAAAGGAGGCCAATAATGATGATGATAATGATGAATCTATAAGTAATTCCAAAAAGCTTCAAACTCATTAGGCTACTATTTGATTTTTTTTATAGTTTTCAGACTACATACATGTATAAATAGAATACATTATGTAATCCTACGAATGCATACATACAGTTTTCGATGCGTTATCAAACTTTATATATTTTGAAGAGAATTAGGCTTACACCTATAATATAACACATGGGCGTAGCCGGGAAGGGATGGTCTTCAAACCATCACTTGCCTCAGACCTCATTGTCTGAAAGGGAAACTTTACTTACTGCCCCAGTGCAACCAAAATAAGCAAATTACAGTCACCAAATTTCATGAGCGTAGCCAAAAGGGGTTTTGTGGTTTCCCTTCCCCTCCAATACAAAAACTAAAGCATTTTACCATTTTCTACCAGTCGCTGGACTCCATTGAATAGCAGATTTGGTTTTTGAATTTTTTTTAGCGGAAGAGGAGCAGGCTAATTGCACTGTAGATACCTGAGAATATGCATTTTAAAAGCCATTGGGCGAGTTCACAGCGCTGCGCTCCCTCGGACTCCCTAGCTATCCATTGGTTGTGTGTACTGTCTTTCCAGAGTATTCTAGGGTAGCAAAAAGGTTTGAAAGAATGAAAGATCAGAATGTAATGAATATTAATTACATATACACACACACTAATATATATAAATATAAATTGCGGATGAAAATCCCCCTCCCCACCGAAAATATATGACATTCCATTTGTGGGCCGGTTTATATTGTAATACCCTGGCCGATTTTGATACCCAGTCCGCCCCTGCAGGAGATATTAATGATTTCATGAGATTTCTAGGAGGCCCTGGAAAATAAGGAGGCTGCGGAAACCGTTATTTCTATAACATATAACGGTTTAATTTAATAATTTACGCCTAGAATTAGCAAGGGGACAATGAAAGTTCGGGGCCCACTACGGCCGCATAGGTTGCAGAGGCCTACACGAGAAAGTTCCCTTGTCTTATTATATTTAGTAGGTGTAGCTGAGCGGTAAAGCACTTGGCTTCCAAACCGCGGTCCGGGTTCGAAACCTGCTGAAGACAGGGATTTTTTAATTTAGGGCGCCTCTAAGTCCCCCAAGCTCTAATGGGTACCTGTCATTAGTTGGAGAAAGTAAAAGTGTAAAGTAAAGGCTGGTCGTTGTGCTGGTAACATGATACTCTCGTTAACCGTGGACCACAGACACAGATGACCTCTACATCATCTGCCCTATAGATCGCAAAGTCTGAAAGGGGAACTTCACTTATTAAATTATGGAAATAACTTTAAAATCTGCATGCTTTAACCTCACTCTCATCCCTCCTCCTCGTTTTATCACACACGTTCACCTACGCAATCGTTTGACGATGTAACATACAGGAGAGAGAGAGAGACTCTTTTAACCTCTCCTAGACAAAACGTTTACACTTGCTCAAGTCTTCAACGCAACGCTCGTGGCCCGCACGAGTTCTCTGCGGGTCGCGAGCTCCGCACGCGCCAGCGAAATTCTAATGAGGTGAAATGGATGTTGGCGCCAGCAGGCAGCCTCTTATTCCACCACTTCCTCGACACCCCGTCGTCGTTCCTTTTTCATACTCCTCCTCCCCCCATCACGCCGTCCTCTAACCCCCCTCCGCCTGTTTCCTATCTACTGTCACTCATTCTTAAGTTTTCAGCGGACATCGAAACACCGGTGAGCCGATGGCAGTAAAACTAAATTTTGGATTTCATTAACCAGTGGAATTAATTTGTCATGTACCTATTTTATCGATTCAGTGTTGGGTATTGAGAACCTTTCCATCTGTCGTGTTTTTTTTCCCTTAGAATTAACATTGGGCTATCTCACATCACCTTGTATCAACTCTAATAGCAGAGATAGAGTCACTCTTTTCTTATTCGGACTTATAGCTGACCACATTAAGCTGTGCAGTTAACTCTCGTGGTGTTTAATAAACACAGTGAGTACTTGGTGTTTATGTTTTTATGAACATTGTCTTGTGTTTACAGTCATCCCCCCATACTTGTCTACTGTCAATTCAAAATAGACACACAATAACAGCAAACATTACTGCAAGCAAAAAATAAAAAACAAAACACATAGGTACAAAAATATTTACACATAAACCTAAAACCCTGGTGAAACACACCGTCAAATATACCTTCATTTCAAACCCCAACCAATACAACCAGACAGTCACCTACTCAACCAATACAACAGACAGTCACCTACTCAACCAATACAACAAACAGTCACCTACTCAACCAATATAACAGACAGTCACCTACTCAACCAATACAACAGACAGTCACCTACTCAACCAATACAACAGACAGTCACCTACTCAACCAATACAACAGACAGTCACCTACTCAACCAATACAATAGACAGTCACCTACTCAACCAATACAACAGACAGTCACCTACTCAACCAATACAACAGACAGTCACCTACTCAACCAATACAACCAGACAGTCACCTACTCAACCAATACAACAGACAGTCACCTACTCAACCAATACAAAAGACAGCCACCTACTCAACCAATACAACAGACAGTCACCTACTCAACCAATACAACCAGACAATCACCTACTCAACCAATACAACCAGACAGTCACCTACTCAACCAATACAACCAGACAGTCACCTACTCAACCAATACAACAGACAGTCACCTACTCAACCAATACAACAGACAGTCACCTACTCAACCAATACAACAGACAGTCACCTACTCAACCAATACAATAGACAGTCACCTACTCAACCAATACAACAGACAGTCACCTACTCAACCAATACAAAAGACAGCCACCTACTCAACCAATACAACAGACAGTCACCTACTCAACCAATACAACCAGACAGTCACCTACTTAACCAATACAACCAGACAGTCACCTACTCAACCAATACAACCAGACAATCACCTACTCAACCAATACAACCAGACAGTCACCTACTCAACCAATACAACAGACAGTCACCTACTCAACCAATACAACAGACAGTCACCTACTCAACCAATACAACAGACAGTCACCTACTCAACCAATACAACAGACAGTCACCTACTCAACCAATACAACAGACAGTCACCTACTCAACCAATACAACAGACAGTCACCTACTCAACCAATACAACAGACAGTCACCTACTCAGAGAACTTAGAACAAACGATCCTTACAAAAAAATGTCTCAACAACGAAACCTAGTAAGCAAGCTACGAACATATCTAAATTGAAACAAACATTAAGGTATGGTTGGAACAAGCCTATAAGGAAACCTAGTAAGCAAGCTACGAACATATCTAAATTGAAACAAACATTAAGGTATGGTTGGAACAAGCCCACAAGGAAACCTAGTAAGCAAGCTACGAACATATCTAAATTGAAACAAACATTAAGATAGGGTTGGAACAGGCCTACAAGGAAACCTACTGACATGCTTAACAGCAAACAACCTGCACGTTTAGGTTATGATGAAGGGACATTCAAATCAGAATATTTTAGTGCGCAGACTCCAATGCGGTTATTTAAAAACTTTACTAATATATTATCTTTTTTAAATGGGATAGCATTTTTATTATCATCTTTGTTTATTATTATTATCATTATTATTATTAAATCTGTTATTATTATGTATATTATATCTGAGCTATGGTATCATAAACCACAAGGTCTGAAAGGGGAACTTTTTATGGTATTGCTCTAGATATTTTATACTATAGATTTGAACATCATCAGATACAAGCTTAGGCTTTGAAATACTAAATCCAGCAGAACGTGACTAGTATGAATGTGATTTCCTACATAAAAACAAAATTGGAATATTTAATTACATTATCCAGCAATCCCACATGAAAGCCACGCTAATTAATTATGGCCTTGAAAACTTTGGAACGCTGGGTAACTTTCTTAGATCGTCTAGTATCAAAGCAAAAGTTAAAAAGTCACCATTGTTTTGTGCTCTTGTACGTGAATTATGCAGACACGCTGTTACCATCTAGAGACTTTAAATAAAAGTTATTAATAAAGATCAATTCTCACATTATTTATTATCAAAGGTATGTATCTCTCATTATTAAACTATAAAACTAGTCTTGTACTAGTATAATGAATTCAAAAAAAGTAAGACTATTATTTATACATCTACTCATTCGCTTTAAAAAAATCTACATCATAGTTTGACAATAAGTGATCACCACGGAAGAGAAGAAATTATGACAACCTAAGCTTTCAGGTGAAACGATATAGTATTGATTGTAAAAAAGGTTAGTCTTCAAGTCCAAAGATTAATGAGGAATGCAGTATGCCCGTGGCTACGCAGCCCCAGCTGTGACCCACACATTTAGTCACAACCAGCGCAAGCATAACCCAATGGATATCCATAACCCTAACCCTAAAATATTTCTGAGGCCTAAGCATTTTGTAAGGCAAAGATTTTATATGAAAAATTTAATGTTAAATGTAAGAATATATTTTTAGCACAGTGACTAACTAATGTACGACATGTATAATTACACACTTTTATGGAATTTTGATAGAAACCAAACGAAACGATAAGCTGACAAACTAGGATAATAAAAACTAGCATTAGATTTGTATGTGAAGTCCAAAGTGTATTATTTGTATCTACAGTTTGTGTGATACCACAACATACCCCACGCAGCGTCTCTAAGTAAAAACGCCTGTCCTATGGCCTCCTTGACCAATGGTCATTTAGTGCAACCCATTCATCTCTCACGTCTAGAATGATAGATTCCACTGCTTTAGATGTGTTGCGTAAATATACGAGTGTTCTTTTTTTTTTTTTATCTAATCCATCCCATTCAATACTTGTTTTGGACACAAGACAATAAAGAAGTAGTTAGAATGGACGAAGCCCTGGGGCAGTATAGGCAAGTTTAGTTACAAGAAACTTTTACATTGTACTTAAAAGTGTGTTACTTTAGTACACTAAGGATATTATTAAGCAAAAAGATCAGGACACTAAGGATATTATTAAACAAAAAGATCAGGACACTAGGAATAATATTAAATGACTAGATGACCCACTAAAGATAATCTCTTATCTTATACAGTATAAACATGACCTTAAAAGAGAAGATAACTACGTCCTACGCAATTCATGTGTCCATCTAGTGCTGCATGTTAATCAGTGACTTTAACTCTGCTAAGTCGTTGCTTTTCCTGGCATTCAGGCAGTCCTTTCCATTCTCTAATGACCCTAGGGAAGCAGGAACACTTGTACGAATTTGTTCTAGCGTTTGGAATAAAAAATGCACCTTTATCTTTGGTTTTTTTTTTGAGTATTTCATTAGGTTTTGTCTTTCTATTAGTAAAATTATGGTTCACTGTTTTATGTATAATTGCTACTTTACTTTTTGAGTTTTCTCTCCTGAAGGCTTTCTAAATTTTGTGGTGCTACTCTAATCAAATTTGAATATTCTTTTGTTATAAAATCTTACTGCTCTATTTTGAGTTCATTCAAGTTTCTTTATGTTTTCACTTGCAACAGTATTGACGACAGACATAAAGTCATGTGTATCCTGTCTGACCTTATTGGCCTGTAGAGGGAATAGCAATAGTGGCAGACTAACTGGCTGTACTAATTAGAATTGTTGATAGCATGATTTGTTTTTGTCGAAATTTGAATAGTCATTGGGTAGGAACCACGTAGTTCTTAGATATATGTAAAGATAAGCAGTTGGTTAAATGGGTAAATGAATTATTATGTGGTGGATAAGGGGTAAAGTGCTTGGCTTCCGAACCGTGAGACTCCGGGTTCGAATCCTGTGAAATTGGTATTTTATATATGTATATATATTTCGAGATCTTTAGGGTGCCCTGAGTCCACCCAGCTCTAAATGATACCTGCCCACATTAGTTAGGAAAAATAAAGGTGGTTAGTCGTTGTGTTGGCTACATGACACTCTTATTAAAGGAGCCACAAAAAAAAATAATCTTAATATTCAATGATCCCGAAATTAAAAATACTAGTCTTCATTAGTATTCGAACCCGTGCCACTTTCGGGAAGCCAAGCGCTTTACGCTCAGCCACGGCGCCACCCTTTCTCATCTAATCATCTAATCTCACCACTTTGATGTACTCGTTGTTATTTGTTTTTTCATCCTATCTCCCTCTCTCTCCCTTCTTCTCTCTCTCCCTTCTTCTCTCTCTCCCTTCTTCTCTCTCTCCCTTCTTCTCTCTCTCCCTTCTTCTCTCTCTCTCCCTTCTTCTCTCTCTCCCTTCTTCTCTCTCTCTCCCTTCTTCTCTCTCTCCCTTCTTCTCTCTCTCCCTTCTTCTCTCTCTCCCTTCTTCTCTCTCTATCTCTTCCTTATTCTCTCTCTCTCTCTCTCCCTTCTTCTTTCTCTCCATCTCTCCCTTATTCTCTTTCTATCTCTCCCTTCATCTGTCTCAATCTCTCCTTTCTTCTCTCCCACTCTTAAAATTGATTTTCTCTTTTCTCCCTATTTCTCTCCAATCCATTTTTCCTTCCCACACCTTCCCACTCCTCATCTTTTCCACTTCATCTCTCTTTTACACACACACACACCTTTTTTTTTTCTTTCTGTCTCCTCTTCTTCCTGCTATCCTGTTACCCATGTACATTGACACTATCAAATAGAATAGCTAGTATTTTGTAAAGACTACACCAGTAAGTCTCAGACTTATACTGCTGACGCCTCACAGACCGATAAAAAAAATTCTTTCCAATCCCCGTAGTCAGCTGAGTAGTCTGGTTGAGGGGCGCAATAAGCTCCCTTAGCGCGTTGCGCGTTTTCCTGCATTCAGATAGTCATGCTCATGGCTTATACTAAGCAATGTTTCCACTAGCAAGAAAGGAGCGTAAGCCAAATAAAGTTCAATTATAATGAGGTGGGACGTGACTGATACGCTAGTGTGAGACACAATCCAGTCAGTAGAACATAGACTTTGGAGATGGTCTTGATCTTGGTAAAATCATTTTGGTGTTCAGCAAGTCTTGTAGCGGACCTGATTTGTATACCCCTAAGACGTCTATAGAACGATGGTAGCTTACTTCACTAAGAACAAAAAATGATCTTTCAGAAACAAACAGCTGGTCTGGTTCTGGTTCTGGTTCTGGTTCTTGGAGTTGCACGGAAAAGAAACGTTTGAATCGATGTCGCTAGAGAGAATCCTCTCGTTTAAACAGTAATGAAGCGTCTTGATTACAAGAGGAATTAAATTATTGTAACATAGGTAAAAAAGAGTTCTATGGTGCTATTTAGGAAAAAAAAACCAGCAAAAAAAAAACACTTTTTTATAAAGAAAAAAAAAGCTTCTCTAAAGGGGAATGAACTCCGTGCATAATACTATATTTACCAATGATGTACAAGCAATTTTCCTTGATATAAAACAGAATAATTAATTACCAATTAATTGACTAATTTAATATTTTTGTTTATTGATTGATGTATTGTTAAGTACAATAGATAATAGTATCAACTTGATCGGAGAATGCGTGAGGGAGAAATAAGCGTTAACAATTATTTAAGGGGACTAAATCCAACAAATTTGGCCATATCTCTAAATACCGAAGTATTAACTTCCCTTGTTGCTATTAAACAAAATAATGAATTAACAGTAATGAACTGTCTAATTGGTTACTTATTTTTATCGATTCATCTAGTCTATGTCAATGAATAATTGTGCGAAGTTTCAGCTAGATCCCAGAATAGGTCTGGGAAAAATAACATATACACACTTTTTACCAGACAGACAGACAGGTTGATTTGATATAAGCTTTGTTAGAAATGGATATAGCTAACCTGCTTCCACAGCCTGAGAAAACACTCTGAGCTAAAAAAAAAAAAAAAAAAAAAGGGGATGTTGAGAATATTGTTGCGTACTTTTCTGTTTACCACTGTGAATGCCTCGTAAAATATATTTAATCATGCAACCAACCAAAGGCTCCAGTATGGTACTCAGTGTAAGATGAGACTGTGGGCTGGATCGATGAATCGTGCATGCCACTTTGATTCTAAACCATTTCTCTTTTTTTTTGTTTTGTTTTTTTGTTTTTAATTACACACCGACGAGACGAGGGAACAGCGCTCGGTTGCAAAATTAATGACAGGAGAAGTACATCCCAGTCCAACGTAACTCTTGTTTTTTTTTTCACTAAATGGCCACCCTATTGTGACATGAGGGGACATCCATAACATTAGAGTATGGAGACGGTGAGATAGTCGCCCCTATTGCCCTCATCCTGGATCTCACAATGTTTTGATATGTATTTTAATACAAATAATAATACGTTATTTTTATATATAGTATGTTCAATATATTAAATTGAGGATGGTCACTTTGCATTAACTAGTGTTAACCAGCAGGGCCTGCATTAGGCCACTATTGCCTGAGCAATAATTTTTATTGTTATTGCCGGCTCTGTTTACCAGTACTCAAACCACTTTGCCAAAGAAAAAAACTTAAACTTACATATTGTTTTAAGTGTACTTTGAAAATAAAAAAAGTTCAATGCTTTAACGTGCCGTCATGCACCCCAATAACGACATAGTTCAGATTCCTACGTATGGTAGTCCACTGGAGGCTAGGTTAGCTCTCATTCTTGACCTATCCCAGTGGCGTAGCTCATTTGGGGGACCGGGGGGCTTGATTTCTTTAGGGGCCCCTTTATTTTGACAATCTATATCATGTCATGAGATAATGGCATAATATTTAATATTTAATGGTAAAAAATCGAACACTCATTTGGGGGCCCCCCTCAAGTGGGGGCCTAGGGGATTTTAAAATTTCCCCCCTCCCCCTCCACCCCCCTACGCCACTGATTTATCCGTTTTGACGGGTGTACGTTTCTCTATAGAATAAATGTATATTGTATAGATCTAGAACTTCCCCATACGTTAGCAGACACAAAGCATTTAAGGTATTATATTCAATACATTTTCGCTTTGAAGAATTTAAAAGTCACAAAATAATTATTTCCGACAACCTGTTCTTCACACTACTTCTTCATTGGTTATTATATCTTGCTACCTTATTTTAAAGATCCCCTTTAGCATTGTGGGTGGAAAATAATCAGCTTTTTATTGCCAAGGGTAGGTTTGTCAAGTTTTAATACCTACAGCAAAAAAACAAAATTTAATCAAATACTCAGAAAGACAAAAATAAAGGCACATTCCTCGTCCCATATGCTAGGACAAATTTGTACAAATACTCCTTCTTCCCTAGTGCTATTAGAGCATGGAATGGGTTGCCTGAGCTAGCCAGGAAAACCAGTGACTTGGCAGGTTTTAAGTCATTGGTTAATATGTATGACTAAATGCATGACGCGTAGGACGTAATCCTCTTCTTTTTTGAAGTAACGTCTGTATAATAAGATAGAGCAGAATGTATCGGCAACTCTTACAAGAAAATGAAAGGTGTGCATAGAAGGGAATACAAAACTGTACCATGTACTTTTTAAACTCTAGATCAGAGTGTCTCAAAACCTTTTCCTTAACGGAACACTTCGAACATCATGAGTATATAGCGGAAAACTATTTTTTAGAGAGGTAAATTCACGTAGATAATTTTTCCAGAAGTTCGTGGTACATCTATTCAGGTCTAGCGGAACACTAGGGTTCCAAAGAACACAGTTTGGGAATCACTGCTTTAGATCAAGGACACAATGCAACTTCTGCATATTACCACGCCAGCGATACTACGCACCAAAAGGAAAGTACTGGTTGATATTTTTCTATGACTCGAATTTTAGGATCGGTAAAAAATAATTAAAAAATGTTAGGAGGAATCTCAAAATCTTCCCACCGCCGATCTAAGAATATTTATTGGTTAATTATCGAGATCTGATAATATAAATAAGTGTTCATATGATATTTTTAAAAAATATCGAAATAAGAGAATAAAAAACCTGCCAACAAAATAGTTGCATTATTTTTACAGCCTGTTGTATTCATTGCTAAACAAAAATAACAATCGGTATAAAAATATTACAAGATTAATCTCTGGAAATCGAATTTAAGAAATTGACTCGATGAATCTTCTACCGTTCAAGCCATATTTCATTTTTTGTGGGTTTCAGGCAGCATGTTGCTGCTATTCTCTTCTTTCCACTCAGTTCTGGCCATTGTGGTTTTTTTTTTTCAATTTCTTTTGTCCTTCAGATGCTTCAAAGAATGTTTGCATTTCTTTCTTAGAAAGCAAAACAAGTTCTTTGGTCTTGATTCTTGTGTTCGTCTGTGTCTGAGCAACGTGCTGTAGTTCATCATCATCACACGTCATGCACACGTCATCACGCCTCATTAATATTTTCTTGCTCTCAATTGTACATTGGACAGAATTCTAACATCTTTTCTTTTTTTTTTTAATTGAAAATGAAGGCTGCAAACCAAATCGGAAGAGGACCGACAACGGCAGTCTCTTTTGCTTGACTCTCTAATCGAGGCAATCGAGACTATTCGCTATAGAAGGCCTAAACACTGACCTGCAACGTCACAAACTGTAAACTGTTTAGACCTGTGACATAACAACGAGCTATTGGTCTAAGCTGCCCAAAGGTTGTGACATTGCAGGTCAGTGTTCAGACCTTCCATAACGACTGGTCTAGCTCTAATGGATTGCATGCGTAATAAACCAGCAGAGCTTTTACCCGATGTTGTCACAAAATAATTCTAGATCTAGATCTAGTAAAAGGACGGGGACCTCTTCAAAAAAATAAATAAATAAAATAGATTTACAATTAAATCTTTAGAGTTCTGTAGAGTGTACAATTTATCGTGTGCACTGCAAAGCAAGACCGTTTAATGTACTTGATATAAACCCTTCGTATAAAACCTTGATACCAAACTTACATAAAACTCACGTATAACACATAACAAATTATCTTTTGCGTTTGTTTATGTAGAAAAAAGTCAGGTACACGCTAAAGTCAACAAGTAAAATATAAAAATTACTTTAAAAAAAAAAGCTTATGTAAGGGAAAGCACCGAACAATCAATGCATCTCTGAGTACTGCAATATTATCTCCCATTTTTGTAGATTCATGTATTGTCTTCGGCTGTAAATAATTATGCAAATTTCATCTTGATCTGAGAATATAAAAAGTGGGAGAAAAACTGTAAAAGAATCCCCCCCCCCCCCGACAGACAGAGTTGATATAAACTTTGTAAAATGTACCTGGCCAGGTGTATATTTAATTTGACAAATCTATTTAGTCTACTTCACCTGGCGGATTCAAACCGATACTTACATTAGCAAACAACATTGTTTCAGATCTTCCTTCAGATAGGAAGATTTTTACGCCTCAAACTCAAAAAGTCCAGCAAGATAACAGGGGGTGGCGGCTGGCAAAATTCAATTCCTGGTTCATTTTAACTGACGGTCTACAGTGCTTACCACACGAAATGACAGCTGTCCAACAGATAAGCCAGGAATTGAGTTGTTTCTATCAAAGTCGTAAAGATCTCACACCAAGGAACATGGAACTAACAAAAACACGAACTTTGCCTTTCAAGAAATTGCTCACCCCCCCCCCCCCCCCACCACCATCAGAGCCGAAAGGAGTTCATACTAATGTTATGTTACAAAATGGATTCTCTTTAAACACTTTGAGGCAAAACATTTGTAGAGTATAAGAACAATCTAGGAGCAAATTGTAACGAGAAAAGACAAGAAGAGTGGATAAAATGACAATGTCCTGTTATTACATTCTGGGTATAAGTCGGAATAGTCCTGAGACGAATAGAGTGAAGTTCGCTTTGGAGTCAGCTTGGGTGCCCCAAGGAACTTTCCATTTTTGCGCAATAGAACTTTGTGGTAACCGTCATTTTTTAAAATTGTTTATCCCTCCATTTAACTCCGGTTGCTGGTGAGTAACTGGGATGTGTCCACCTAAGGCTAGATATTAGAATATAGGCATGGTGTATTCAGATTGTGGAAAGAAAACAGTGTAATAAGGCGCCGAATGATAATTAACAGTTAATGTTTGTTTCTAGAAGGCTTCTAATTCTCCATTCTTATACAAACTTTGAGTTTTTGTGTAACATCCTATTCCTTCTAGTTCATCATATTTATAACTTTTTTTTTCCTTCTCGGCCTGTACTTTCCATATTCTAATTTTGGCCCATTTGTGCCTCGTTCTCTTTTGCACTTGGTTACATCTTGATCTCCCCTTGTTTTCTAACGTTTCTTACCGCCCTTAGTCTTCATTCACCCCCCCCCCCCCCCACCTTCCCTTGTACCGGATACACAGATACAGAGAAGCTATTAATATCAAATATGTATTCCTTCACAATCACGACGGTTCACAGTTCGAACTCGTCCCTCCATTTTCTCTTCTCTCTATCATTCATTCCACCTCTCGACCTTCGTCACTTCACGCGGGCAGGATAGAGCTGTCCAGGAGATGGTGTGTGGGAAATCTGAGATACGAAGTCGTATATCGTTCCCTAGGAAATAGGGATTCTTTAGCATAGTCTTACAGACTCATTTTTTAAACACACGCACTCACACTCTTATATGTTCTGCGTTTCACAGGCTTGCAGAGGCGTTGCTTTTGGTGGCGGTGGGATGCTCGGACCCTTTTTTTTTGACCTATCAGTATTAGAAATCACTGAACAAGTGATAGTCATAGTTTGATAGAAGATAGAAACATTGTCGAGCAGTAAATACAACAAGAAAAACGTTGTTTAAAAAATACCTAAATTTTAAAAAAAAAGCTAATACGAAGTGTGTAGTTTGTCAATTAGTTTTGATCAGTCTTGTAAGAAAGTTTGAAATAGATCTAGACCTATAACAATAAATCTTTGGAATTAGAAATATTTTTACCAATCATTTTTGTTTAGTGCTATTTCGTGCTTTTGGCTTGATTCTATCACTTATCTGAACGAGGTGGGGGGTAGGAAGAAAGAAAGGGATATCTGAATGAATTTTACCGTAATTATTTTTAAAAGCATTTTCAAAAAAGGGGGTGGGAACGACCTAAATTTATAGTTATCACTCAAGCCTCTTCAAACCACTCTGCTAGTGAGGGGTGTATGGAAAAAAAAAGATTGTATAGCTATCTATTGTCTTTCTTTAAAGCGGCAATCGAAAAAGGTGACTAATTCAGATTATTGGAGGCGCGGTGGCTGAGCGGTAAAGCACTTGATTTCCGAACCTGGTGTCCCGGGTTTGAATCCTGGTAAAGACTGGCATTTTTAATTCCGGGATCTTTTGGCGCCTCTGAGTCCACTCAGCTCTAATGGGTACCTGACATTAGTTTGGCAAAAGTAAAGGCGGTCGGTCGTTGTGCTGGCCACATGAAACCCTCCTTAACCGTATGCCACAGAAACAGATGACCTTTACATTATCTGCCCTATAGACCACTAGGTCTGAAAGGGGAACTTTACTTCTTTTAAAATTTAACTTAACCACCACCTCAGTCAACTACAATTTCTTTCCTTTGTTCGAGATACTAAACATAATAATTAATTACCAATAGTTAATTAACTAATTGGTTTATTTTTTTTTTATTGATTATTGTGTTGTCAGATAAAATTAATAATTGTGCGAAAATTCAGCTTGATCCGAGATTGGGTGTCAGAGAAATAACGAGCATACATGTTTTACCAGACAGGTAGACAGAACGAGTTGATATAAGCTTTGTAAAAAAACGAATTAATATCAATAGTTCAGAATCGCATAAACCATGGAAACAAGAGAGTATCATCTTCAACTAAATAGGAAAAATAGTTTTAAAAATGTTATGTCCTTAATATATGTTTCTGTTGTCTCTCTTCTAAAACATACATGTAAGTGGTAGTATTTAAATAGTGTATAATTTAATAATACTCATACTACTTGTAAAATCTTTTTTAATCTTGAGAAATTGTGCATTACATATATCAAAATATTTTAAGAGTTAGTAAATTATTTATATGACATCACGCAGGCATTTGGCATAGGTAAACTAGGCACCAGCCAAGGACTCCAATCGGCAGGAGCCTCGCACAGACCTGAAAAAAAAAGTTACATACAAAATTGCGAAAATTGGATCAGATCTCATAAAAATAGAACACTCTGACTCTCTGTTTCCTAATCTCTCTACTTAGGAACTTGTGATATATGCATTGCAATTATTAATCGATTTGATATAAACGGGCAAGATTAGCGTAATTTTATTTTTTCGCTGTTTTATTTCATTTGGGGGCCACCAAATTCACTACGCCTAGGGTCTCCAATTATCTAAGGTTGGCCCTGATAATATTTGTGTAACATTTTCTCTGTGTGCTTATGTTTTCATGTTAACTGTTTGTAAAATGTTTTTTTACATGTTTCGGATGTTCCTTCAGATTTGAAGATAGTTTACTTCCTACTCCAAAACCTTCCGCAGGACGAGAGGGGATATCCAAACGATAGTCCAGCGCGCAAACCGCACGACCAGGCAGCCAAACTTTCTAACTGTATTAAGTCCATTAAGTAAATCTTAAACAATAAGTCAATTCAGATGTCTTCTCTCGTGTACTATTGTCTACTGTGGTGAAGACAATGCATAGCTCTTGCTTATCTCACCTAGAGTCGAGTTCACACCTTGATAGCACTGTGATCAAAACTAAGACTAAGGCCAGCAGCTGTTCCGTTCGTTCGTCTTTGATAAACGGTAAACCGAACACCCGCTGTAAGTAATTTTATCTGAAGTGTACGTGTTTTTACGACTTATTACTTTACTGATAAGATGTCGCAGGTGAATTGTCTCTAAAAGTGCGGTCCAAGGTGTGAGTTTCTTTTTATTAACATTATAATTATTTTTTTTAAATTTATTTTTCACTTAAAATGTAATTAAAATGTTTTTTTTTAGAGATATAATGAGAGAGAGAGAGAGAGAGAGAGAAACATTGGGAGGGTGCTAGAAAGAAAAAGAAAGTGATGGGGAAATACATTTAGTAGGTACTCACTACACATTAAGAAGGTACTCACTACATAAATATTGTCTAGGCATTAAAATCTGTAATCTAATAATCTCTTAAATGTCCTCCTCTTGTGACCTGATGACCTGAGAGATTACTTCCTGTGTTGATGAGCTTGTGTTCTTAATTGGCGAGCCTGACAAATAAAACGTTAACTGTCTTAGTTAGGATAAAACGTACATCACCCACCATTGTGCTGTGGCCATCGTATTCTCGTCAAAGTTGGCGTGATATTTTCCTGAGAGATCATGTTTTTAAGTGTGGTTTGTTTCTTTTCACACTCGACTATATTTCTCGACTAAAAATGGTTTAGAGCCAACGTCTTGTCTTATCTTATTAGTTACATACGTCATTTCAAAAGAGAAGATTCATCCTACGGGTGTCTATGTGTGAATCTAGTAGTTGATGCTAATTAGAGACATTGACTCTCCAAAGTCGTTGGTTTTCCTGGCTGATTCAGGCAATTGATTCCATGCTCTAATGGCACTAGGGAAGAAGGAGTAGTTGTACGATTTTGTCCTAGCATAGGGAATAAGAAATGCACCTGACTATGGACTGCGAGTGTTATATGCGTTAACCTTCTTTCATAGCAGCGCCTTATGTTCAATCAGATCTACACATTCTGAACTGATTACATTTGTGTAAAGGAAACACATACATTTTAACGATTTCCTAACATCTAGAATCAAAAAGAAAAGAGAATAAGACAGAATAAGAGACACAAGGATTTCAGAGAGGGGGTGGGTAAGGCAAAAACCAGACTCTGTGAACTTCAGGAAGTAGACTATTTCATTTGATAACACAACCAAGTTTAAATCGACATTTAAAAAAAAACCCAGAAAACATTAAACATTGGTGTGAAAATTATAAGTCTTCAAAATCGATAACTGTAGTTTTTCCTCGAAAAAAAAAAGATCATAGCCGACTATTAAGAATCCAATGCAAACGTCTCCAGAAATCTTTGGCCCAATATTCCTTATTTTTTGACAAAGAGAGCAGAATGCATAATTAGGACATTTTCCATCATGTTAGAACTAATACGGAGGAAACCATCTTTGACACATAATGTGTAATAGTCGGAGCTTTAAAGATCGATAACTCCCGACATATTTCTGTTTCACTACACTTGCACTAACTTTTTTTTTCAGGTCGACAGTAAACTTTTTTTTTTTTCTATTTGTCTGAGTCGTTCAGCTTCTAATTCTTACCCCCCTCCTCCCGCCATTGTGTAAAATCTTATGACATTTTCTTTCAATGCTACTCAGTTACTCAGTTCTATGTAAACACATTTCTGTGTTAATCTGTGTGTGTACGTGTGTGTGTGTTTGTGTTTGCCGCGAAGTAAGAATTATGAAGAAATACAATTTAATATCTATCTATATCTATCTATCTATCTATCTATCTATATCTATCTATCTATATCTATCTATATCTATCTATATCTATCTATATCTATCTATATCTATCTATATCTATCTATATCTATCTATCTATCTATCTATCTATCTATCTATCTATCTATCTATATCTATCTCTATCTCTATCTGTCTATCTATCTATCTATATCTATATCTATATCTATCTATATCTATATCTATCTATATCTATCTATATCTATCTATCTATTTCTATCTATCTGTCTCTGCCTGTCTGTCTATCTATCTATCTATCTAATTATCTATTTATCTATCTATCTGTCCATCTATCTATCTATCTATCTATCAATCTATCTATCTCTCTGTCTAACTGTATGTCTGTCTATCTATCTATCTATCTATCTATCTATCTATCTATCTATCTATCTATCTATCTATCTATCTACTATGTATCTATCTATCTATCTATCTGACTGAAAAGAATGGATCTCTATCTTTTCTCTCTCACCCTGGGTTTTAAAGCGGAAACCAAAATACCCGTACTCTCAGTAATGCGACCGCTGGCCAATCCAACCAAGTATTTTACTAGTAACTTTTCTCGAGGCCCAGCTCTCTTTTCTTGTTCTGGTAAACAATACTTAGTCTATAGTGCACACCAAAGGAACATTAACTCTCGACAAAAAAAAGCACTTTGTGCTCTTGACTTACTGGACTTGACTTACTGGACTTGACTTACTGGACTTGACTTACTGGACTTGTCCTAATGGACTTGTCCAAATGGACTTGGCTTACTGGACTTGACTTACTGGATTTCACTTACTCCGTTTGACTCTCAGTGGTGGGCTGCACCATTCATCGTCATCGGATTCAGCTCTGTGCAATTCTCCTCATCTGGAACCATATCCATCCTGCCGTCTTGGCTTCTTGGTCTACTGATCTTCTCCATGTTTGCTTTGGTCTCCCAGACTTTCTCTTCCGCTGTGGGTTGCGGTCTAATCCTGTCTTGGATCAAATGTTTAGACATGTATAAAATGATTGGAGACGCTGTCTCTCTCTATTCAGTCTGCTCGGACCACGATCTATTTTTTTGTTAAGGGGAATCTGTTTCGGTAAGCTGAAGACATGGCTGTTAAATTGTCAGAATCCGTGTACCTGAGACTGTGTCGATAGAAGTCTCTTACCTGCGCTAGTTAAAAAAGAAAACAGATGGAGGTGGGAACAGTTCCGGTAACCTGTGGCTTACGTCAAATCTAATCAGCTGAATCAAACGCACACTTGTTAACGCCCTTGTTTAATGTTCTTAACAACGTACTGGTTCTGGGAGACTCGGATGTTTAGTCCAGGCGTAATAATCAGAGCAAGAAGTGTGGATACGAAAATTGAAGAAAATATCTGAAGACTGAAAATATCCGACATAGTTCTGCCCTAAAGAACGTTAATAGCTTTGTTAGTAAGATAGGAAAATGTGTGTAGATTTCAGAATAGAATTATATCAAATTTAAACCTTCATTAAAATTGTACATTGATTTTTTTTTAAAGAAAGCTTAATTATATTGAGCCCTAACCAAACCCTAATTGCAATGTCTGATAGAATAAAAAAAAGTAAACATTCTCGGCAAAGATTAATGAACAGAAAATTTTCTACACATTTTTTGTTTAGCCACATTTTATGTCATGTGCACAGACCTATATATATATATATATATATATATATATATATATATATATATATATATATATATATATATATATATATATATATATATATATATATATATATTTATTAACAAACATACATATATATATGAACTGAACAATGTAGTTTGTTGTGAAGTACATTATTTACATCATTTTGAACGAGAAGCTTATACATTTGTTCAGATAATAAAGTTTCCCATAGAACCCTATATGCCTAGATCTAATTCTTAGCTTTACTCTTGTCAGCATTGACTAAGAAAAAAAAATGTGTTCTTCTTTGTATGTTTGATTCTGAAGCAATGACCCTGACCGACTGCGAGAAAACTTTCCTATTAGAGAGTGTCACAATTAACTATACAATATCAAGGACGCTCAATTCAACGTCACTGTTGCCTACTAAATAAAAAGAATAAAGCTGTAATTGTATTAGTACCTCAATGTTTGGCAGCCTTCTTCGTATCACATCTTCATCTTCACCTATCATTTAGTCCCTTTTGAACCATTGGGGTAGCTCCATTCCTCTCTCTCTTTGCTTCAGATAGATTCTTTTTCTGTGACATCGCTTTTTCTGTCGGCCTCCTCTTTTCCTGGCAATGTGTGTGTGTGTGTGGGTGGGTGGGGGTTACAAAGGTTAGCAAGTCTTCGTGTGGCCCAATGGCCATTGTGATCGTGTTTGTAATTCTCTTCGCCTGAGGTAGGATTTGTAAGAATTAAATCTTCTTTGTCATCGCCAATGTTTTAAAATAAGTGTTAAGTCATAGAGTGAGAGGCAAATGCTTTGTTTATATTGAAACTATTTCGTGCTTTAAACGGAAGAACGTAGAAGATTTGATTCTGCTGTGTACATTCAAAAATTTCTTATCTTCACTGCTTTGATTTTTTACACCGGATACACCAAAAAGATAGCTATTTATAGCTATTCCGCCATGTATGAAAATCTCTAATAAGAATAAGACTAGCATCTAAATCTACCAATTAGTAGCTATGTTTAGATGTCAGCTACATTATTTCACGACTTTCCTGGTAATTCATAAACCAATTATAGGTCCTTTTTTATCAACGGGTCAAGAGCAGGGCATTTTGGTTGTATAAATATTCTTATTAATGAAGAAAACGTTTTCTTTTATGGAAAGTGTGAATGCACTGCGTTCTTAACAGCCATTGTGTTTTTCATAATTGATTTATATATCATTTTAGAATGAGCGAATACAAATTGTCTAGTCAGCATGTCTGCACATTTTTTTATGTCTGGAGTTTTGCTTTTTTTTTTTTTAATCTTCATTTAGCCAATCTTCAAACAAAATAAAATCCAGCGAAGACCGAGACAAACAGAATATATATTATTTTACATTAGGAGAATATTTTCATTTCACATCTGCCGAACTTAATTCTGTCTTTGTATCAATTTTTAATGCCATGTTTTACATGAAAGTAATCTAAATTGAATCCGTTAGTTGTCAATTTTTAAAAATAGTTTCTAGTCCTTTTATTTCTTTCAAGCTACTTAATGAAATAATTTTAGGTTTCAATGCTGTATGTCAATTGAACCCAACGAAGCCCTAATGTCGCGCTCGGGTGGAAATGTTCGTTAGAGGAGATAACTAGGCCAATGGGGAAGCAAAACAGAACTTTCGTTGGGCTGCCTATGGATTAACGGGAATGGAAGAAAGCCCCAACAAACATGTTGCATCACACACACAGTTACTTAATATGTGGCTCTTCTAGGGTGGGGACAACTTGCATTTCTGATGGTCGTACAGAGAAAGAATAAATAGAGAAGTTTCCCCAGTGTGCTTGACCTTTTGACCTCGACTCTAGCCAGAGCTTCTTGGGATACGAGCCAATGGTAACAAGGATGTAAAAAATGAACATCTGCTTAGATCTTTCCCGGACAAAACCGATTGTTTGGACAGGCAGATGAAGTCAGCGTATAACTTGAGATCCAAGAGTCTTCCACTTCACTCTTAGGACAATCACAAAGAAGAATAGCAATTGACAAAGTGTCAAGAGTACTGACTAGTTCAAGTCACAGATTGTGCTCTTTCGTCACTACGAATCGTGCTAAAAACCACACAAATCCCTATTAAGTATAAGTAAAGTAAGTGATTCAAATGATCGCTTCAATTTTATGTTTACAGCGTTTCTCAGCCTACAACACTATACCTCTGAAGGAACAGTTAGTGAATACTTAAAGTCAATAATAGAAAAGAATGCAAGAAGTAATTTTAAGTTTTGATGTCATTAGTGGAAATAAAAAGGGTGCCAACCTCAAACTATAAAATAAAAAGGATGCCAACTTACAACTATACTTTATCTCAAGGGGCGCTTGTAACGCAAGACTTTGAGAAACGCTGACATTTAATACAAATCCTAATGCCCCATGCTTTGATCTAACGTCACTCCAAATGAACATTGTCAAATTATCTGCCATCTACTCCCTATTTGAGCTTATCTAAGAACGAAACTCCCTAGCCCCATTGACATAACATTGTATTTATATTCAAAACAACCATTAGATCTCTCTCTCATAGCGGTCCAACCCGACACGAAATATGTTTTCTTCGTAGAAATTCTATTTACAATCATCAGGGGTTTCTCTCGTACAGTTCGAGGACCGTTATTTCAGGTCATCATCCATAGCCATCGCATTTCCTAGAGCTTCCCTTCTCTCTAAATGGATGGTCGTGACGTCGTGAGCCGTCTTGAGCCTAAGCAGCCAATTATCCCGTGTGTCTGATAATGAAGAAAACATACTGAGTCGGAATGGCGTGTTTGTCAAACAATTATCCAATGATTTTACCTCGTCCTCCCTGTGCTCTGCTTTAATAGACTTGTGCAGGAAAGGGGACACCAGGAATTGAGTCGTAAACATTGCCGAGATAGTAATTTACTTGCAAGGAGACATCTGAAAGATTTTTTGTCTTTAATGAACATATTGTTTCATACCATGACTCTAAAAGTGTGTTGTTGTTTTTCTTGGACTCGTCCACTTTCAAACAGTATTTACGGGATGACATCATGAAAAGGACCGCCTGACTCTTACAGTCGTGACAAGAGCAGTAGAGATCCAAAATATATGGAGCGATCAAGTGAAAACGTAACATTTGTACACATATAGGATTCGCTGCTGAGTGGCCCTTTTATGTAGTAACTAACAGGGAGAGCTGTAACTAACGGAGGGAGAGCCGTAACTAACAGGGAGAGCTGTAACTAACAGGGAGGGAGAGCTGTAACTAATAGGGAGGGAGAGCCGTAACTAACAGGGAGGGAGAGCTGTAACTAACAGGGAGAGCTGTAACTAACAGGGAGAGCTGTAACTAACAGGGAGAGCTCGAATTCAAATCCGGACAGAAAATGTGTATCGTGGATTTAGTACGTGCTGTGTTGTAGTTGCTGTTCTAGAAGCAGCAAGAAAAATAATTTTCTTGCAGATTTCCCTTCCACTATATAACCAGAGAAGGGGAAGTACTGAAAAACGACTATTGGACACAATTCACTTCGCTAATTTGACATAAAGGAAAAGACAGAATGTTGAAGGATATAGGCTTATATTAAAATTGTTTGTTTCGGCGAATAGTGTTGCAGGCAATCTGAACTCCCGATATCTACACAGATCATCACTGACAGAGTTTTTTAACTTGACACCTCTTTTACGCTTAGTCTAGAAGACGCGACAAAATAAAGCGACAAAATTAAGCGGCTTAAGGATATTGTAAAATTCATAGAAAGAAATAACTGTTAATATAGTTGTTCCTAGACATTTTCTAGGGTATGAGTTCATTCAAGGAGAATAATCCTGTTCTGAAAGATTGTATCTCATCTCTTTTTTGTTGCGGATGTTGTCGTCTTCTGCTTTGCCTAGGCCGAAATGAACACCATCAACCGGATCCAAAGCAATAAGCGAATGATGTATTGAAGCTTTCAAAGAAGCTAGAGGACATTAGAACTACGTACTTGAGAGCGACATAGATGGTCTGGCTGGGACGGAAGAATTAGCTGACTTGGTCATGAACATAGACAAGACTTCTGCAACAAATGAAATGCAAATAAATGCCGACAAATCTCAAATTATGACCAAAAGCTAAAAGGGCTTTAAAAAGGACATCAGGAGTGGAGGTGAAAAGCTGACAAGTGTCAAAAGTTGTGAATACCTACGAACTATCGTCTCGGATGATGGAACCAAACCTGATCTACTGGCCATAATGTAAAAAAATAAATTCATTTCTATTTCTTTGATATCATATAAGTGTATTGATTATTTGTAGAATTGGAATGAAAGTGTCTCTTTGCATTTCCATTCTTCACCAACATGAACACCATCAATCTTGGAGGAAGTCAACAAGAATCAATTGATGATATAGGAACAATTTTACAGTTTGCGAGTTCTATTTCCCCCCCCCCCCCCCCAATCATCTAACTTCAATACCTTACTCAGTCTTACCTGCATCTCTCTCTCTCTCTCTCTCTCTCTCTCTCTCATTCTCTCTCTCTCTCTCTCGTTGTCTTTATATATTTCTTTACCTTCTCTTGCTAATTTTTTAATCTTCTTTTTTTAACCCTGGATTTTCACTTTTCTACTGCCATCTGACATTTTCTCTTCACATCTCTGCTACCATTTCATATTTTCTCTTCACATCTCTTCTACCATCTCATATTTTCTATTCACTTCTCTGCTACCATCTCATATTTTCTATTCACATCTCTGCTACCATCTCATATTTTCTATTCACTTCTCTGCTACCATCTCATATTTTCTATTCACTTCTCTGCTACCATCTCATATTTTCTCTTCACATCTCTGCTACCATCTCATATTTTCTATTCACTTCTCTGCTGCCATCTGGCAATTTGTCTTCTTTTTTTTCCATTGTTCTTGCCTTCCTTGCTTTTATTTTGTAAAACATTTTCCATCTCATCCGACACACATTCCCCCCCCCCCCCACATCCAGGTCATGCTTCCCCCCTAAAATTCTCTCCCTTCCCCACTGTCCTTCAAACGACATAAAGAACGCGCATGTCACTTCGTACTACCTGCCTCCCGTGAAGTTAACCAGAAACCAAACCCCAGCTCTCACGCATAGACCCGGAAACGTCAAAGCTCAAATCTATTAATAATGGTTCTTTGAGCAATAGGGGGGAAAATGAGGCCGACACAGAATCAAATGCCAAAAGAAGAATAGTGAACATTGACCTTGGGTTGACAGGACTAGGCCAACCATCACTTCAGGACTAAAGTCGAAACGTAATGACATCCGACACGAATAAAAATCAGGGTACAACAGGTCGACTTGACACAACAGAACTTGTTCCTTCAGGAATGCACACAGGAACAGTGCGCATTGTTTGGTATCAGTGTCGATACAGATCTAGAACTCAAGTCACGTTCATGTGTTTGGGGTGTGCGCTCATCTGCGTGTCTCACAGTGAGTTGTACGTGTGTGTGTATTGTGCTTTGTGAGAGTGTATATATCTGTTTGAGAGAAAAAAGAACTTTCATCTATCTTCTTCTTAATATATAAAGTAGAGTGTAAGGAGTATGTATGTATGTATGTATGTATGTATGTATGTATGTATGTATGTATGTATGTATGTAGGTATGTATGTATGTATGTAGGTATGTATGTATGTATGTATATCCCGACCAATCTTTATAAAACTTGGCATAAATGTTCCTTAGATAATTGACACCGTTGTGTATGTTTAATGTTTCTACAACAACCGAAAGGCCCCGAAAATAAATATCTCTATTAAAAAACGAAACGTATTAACAAACCGGTTAAACCCGTTTTTACCGTATTTTACATAAGATATTAATATGTCAGCTAAAACGGGTAAACTCATTTTTACAATCTACTTTTATTTTCGAAGCAAAGTATAAAAAATGTGATGGGAGCTTTTGGCATGTTTGACATAGATCTAATCCACTAGATCAGTAATACTCAAAATGAGGCCCGAGGGTCATATTCGGCTAGTTAGAAATAAAAATGGAGAAGCTCAGAGGACACATTTTAAAGACCTTCAATGTTAAACCTCCTACCCCCCCTTTTTTTTTCAACTTAATTGGAAACGCGAGAAAAGTTCATTTTATTCAGCCCTCAGCGCTTCTCACAAACACCTACTTGCATCGCTCTGCATTCTGAACGTGATCCTAATATCAGCAGACACCACGATCAGGTCGGCGAATACTGTCCCCCAGATATACCATTTAAAGGTATTGCCTAAAACATAAGCTTGTTTGACTCACTGAAACTATACTCACTTATGAAACACTCTGCGGCCTCCACTTTAATTCACATCAGTATTCTATACACATTTAGTGTTGAATCTAACAGAGGCGAATTCGTCGGTTGAAAGTGTTCATTTCATCAAGACCATCATGTCATTCTGCAAAACATTTATTTTTTTGTTGGACAAGTCTCAGGCTTTCCTTCAGAAATGAAGATCATTACGTCCCTAGCCCAGAGCGTCTTCTTAGATCTGAGGTTCGATCACGGGGCCATTGCTACAACATCTCGAATCTCATATTACGTGATCAGGTAGAGTTTGTGTTGTTTACAGATGAAGTCAGCTACAGTACAGTATTTCAACATTGTAAATATGATTTATAGATCTGATTAATAAACATATTTATGAATAATTTATACTGATTGGAGTTGGGCTAGTCACGAAGGTCACCGCTTTGGCTTTTGTTAATGACTGTGTTGCGTGCACCATGGCACAACACGGCCGTAAAAGAACTTTTTGTGACTATCTGGATTCTGTATACGAAAGTATACAAGTATACATTAGCGAAACAATTGATGGTTGTCTAGGAAATGGTCGTTGACGCCTTTCAGGCGGTGAGTGTAACAAAAATCTAATTGAGTTATCAAGCCTGTATCACCGCATGTTGTAAATAGACAAATATTTGATGTCAGAAATACAATTTTGAAACAGGAAATTCACGAAGGACGCTAAGTGAAATTATGTCAGTATTTGATACATTTTTTTCCACTCAATAAGCCCCAATAGTCATAGTCCCGGACGCATTGAGCTCATTAGAGCCATGGCTGCTAAGTCACAGGTAATATCAATATAGCAGTAGAGTTTAGAGCTTAACTTAAGATGTGCTTAGTGATGCTTATATCGTATGTCTGACCTAGATTACTAGTCTAGTAAACTTTACAGCATAGGGAAGTCGTCTAAACTAGTCTACATTATGTCCAGATTTTGAATGCGTGAAACACATCACGTGACAGCTCATACCTTCAGGATTTTGTTGTCATATGTTCTCCATTTGGCTTGACGAAGTGAACAGACTCGGTTTCAGCATCATTGGACTCTGTGAGACGCAGTAGAACAAACATAAGCGAAATAACAACATTGCCATAAACTGTACTACTGTGGGCTGCAAGATATTCACGAACAAAGAGTCGGGGTTCTTGTCAAACGGGAACTATGTCAAATGCGTTGTGTATTGTTACCCGATATCAAGCCGACTTAGTTCTTTACAGTAAAAGGCATCACCCTTCAACATTACCATTATACAAGCCTGTGTTACTACATTTTGAGCTACTTTTGATTATGTATATATATACTAGCCTGACTATACCCGCGGCCTGCGGGTCTAATTTTGTGTTTACTAATCTAGTGGATTGGATTTAGATGTATGTTAAACTTAGCTTATGATCCTTTCAATTTTTTTCTCTTTCTTTACGAAAATAAAATTAGTTTTGCGAAAAATGGGTTTACCCGAAGCCGAAACATACATATCTATTAAAAACGAAAAGAGCGATAGCTTTGTTAAATGAATGGGATTATAAAGTGAACAATTAAATGAAATAATTTTTAGTACGCGAATCATGAATGAATATAGATCTAGGTCTATCACAACTCGGCTTCGCAGCTTTCGTAAACGAATGTAGTCTCTTAAAAATGCTTTAGAAAACCAAATTTAAATGTTTATTTGATCAATATATGAAATAAATGGACTATAATTAGTATGTTTATGTGTTAAAGTATAAAACTATCCGTGCGAAGAGAAGTTTTATCATCTTAGAGTTGAATCAGAGTTTTAGATCTAGGGATGGGATTATAAAGTAAACAATTAAACGAATTAATTTTTAGTACGCGATTCATTACGGTATTGTCTAATGAAAGATGTTCTCAGGAAATCTGTAGTCACAGATATAAGGAACTAATTTATGTAAAATTGCTTTTGAAACACAAAATTGAAGGTTAATTTTATTATATAATGAAATCAATGGATCTTCTTTTGTATTTTCATGTGTCAAAGTAAAAAACTATCTGCGCAAAGTGTATTTCTTAAAATTAGATCTAGGTCTAAATCCTTTCGATCTTTTCTCATGTCAACATTGTTAACCATGGCCTAGATCCATAAAATACTATAGCTGTAATAGAGTCGAACAACTTTATTTTTGTTGAGGGTCTTAAGTTTGTTTTAGGGCTACAATACATACACTAAGGTCTAAGTAGGTACCCAAGAAACATTCCTGCCAAGTTTTATCAAGATTGGTCAAGCAGTTTTAATGTCTTTAAGTAACATACATACACCTCACATTCTACTTTATAGTATAGATTTGCTGCTGTTTTTTTCAATAGTAAATTTTTAATTCACAACTTCTGGTTTGTCTACCAAGTGACACAAACAAAATTCTAAGTAATTTCATTTAATCAACTGAAGCATTGAGTCAATGGCGTTTAACATGTACTCTTAATTAAATCATTACACATTTAAGCGTTTAGTATCGAAACTCTCGATTGAATTTGATTCTCAGAGAATAGTTAAGAAAGGGTCAATATAGGGAACTAATTTTACCAGACGCTTAATAAATATTTACTTTAGTGTACAATTATTTCTTTGACAAAAAATACAACAAAATAACAACTCCATAACTATTTAATAAAATCGATAAACACGCACCAACATATAAAGTCCAACAACAGCCTAAAGATTTGCAACTCACCACAACATTCCATCTATACACACGTGCATGTGTAGCAGCACTGTTTTAAACAGCCGAGTGGAGGTGTTTTTGTAAAACCTGCATTTCAAAATGGTAAAACATTAGACATATCTTAATGGCTGGTATTTATATCTAAAGCTATCAAGCGCGCCGAGTAATTTTAAAAATCTTTTTGTAAAATGAACTTCAAAAAGTTGCCAATCTTTTCTTTCCACTACCCATTAAGATCTAACGACTTGCTTCCGCCATAATGCACTCGCGTTATTTCTAATTAGATAATTGCAATTAACAACTAAGTTATCAAGGCCGTGGACCAAAAGTGTGGGAAGGGGAGGGGGGGGGGGGTAACGTTTTTTTTTTATCTAAATATTTTGGCCTCTAGGGAAATCAGCCGTCACAAGGTTCATCGCGTTGATGCCGTGCGTTGAGATGATGCGAAGCTGAGATTCGGATGATAGATACCGGGTCTGTTTATACATGCCACTCTGCTGCAGTGCCGCTAGTGCATTGGCACCTCCTTCATTGCACTCCGGCAGCACAAACAAATTATCGCCAAGATTTGTTGTGGTAAATACAAAGTTGGAACGATTGGTAGCGGAACAAAAGTGGCAAGGTGAGTGAGTCACGGGGAAAAGCAAAAGTGAACAATTGTTTCCCCTGCCAGATTTCGAAAGAGCAAAGCCTTTGTAATAGTCAAGATAAAAAAGGCTAATGGATATTTTCAAATACGGAGGCGAATCGAGAGCAAGCGTATTGGTGTATCCGGTGTAAAACATGGAAGCATTAATAAGAGATGTATTACAATACAGATTTTAGTGGAGTTGTCAGCACTAGAGAATTAAATGTCAAGCACATACACATTTGTATTTTTTAGTTGGCAACAGCTTCATATTAGTTTGTCTCTTTATTGTGTTTCTTTATTCTGCCTCTTTAATTTGTCTCTTTATTTTGTCTAGTTTTTATTTTTTATTTTTTTTAAATTTGTTTTGTTTATTTTTTTTGTCTTTTTTTTTTATCTATTTATTTTATCTATTTATTTTATCTATTTATTGTATCTATTTATTTTATCTATTTATTTTATCTATTTATTTTATCTATTTATTTTATCTATTTATTTTATCTATTTATTTTATCTATTTATTTTATCTATTTATTTTGTCTATTTATTTTTTCTATTTATTTTATCTATTTATTTTGTCTATTTATTTTGTCTATTTATTTTATCTATTTATTTTATCTATTTATTTTATCTATTTATTTTATCTATTTATTTTATCTATTTATTTTATCTATTTATTTTATCTATTTATTTTATCTATTTATTTTATCTATTTATTTTATATATTTATTTTGTCTATTTATTTTGTCTATTTATTTTGTCTATTTATTTTATCTATTTATTTTATCTATTTATTTTATCTATTTATTTTATCTATTTATTTTATCTATTTATTTTATCTATTTATTTTTTCTATTTATTTTTTCTATTTATTTTATCTATTTATTTTGTCTATTTATTTTATCTATTTATTTTATCTATTTATTTTATCTATTTATTTTATCTATTTATTTTATCTATTTATTTTATCTATTTATTTTATCTATTTTTTTTAACTATTTATTTTATCTATTTATTTTATCTATTTATTTTATCTATTTATTTTGTCTATTTATTTTGTCTATTTATTTTATCTATTTATTTTATCTATTTATTTTATCTATTTATTTTATCTATTTATTTTATCTATTTATTTTATCTATTTATTTTATCTATTTATTTTGTCTATTTATTTTGTCTATTTATTTTATCTATTTATTTTATCTATTTATTTTATCTATTTATTTTATCTTTTTATTTTATCTATTTATTTTATCTATTTATTTTATCTATTTATTTTATCTATTTATTTTATCTATTTATTTTGTCTATTTATTTTGTCTATTTATTTTATCTATTTATTTTGTCTATTTATTTTATCTATTTATTTTATCTATTTATTTTATCTATTTATTTTATCTATTTATTTTATCTATTTATTTTATCTATTTATTTTGTCTATTTATTTTTTCTATTTATTTTATCTATTTATTTTGTCTATTTATTTTGTCTATTTATTTTATCTATTTATTTTATCTATTTATTTTATCTATTTATTTTATCTATTTATTTTATCTATTTATTTTATCTATTTATTTTATCTATTTATTTTATCTATTTATTTTATATATTTATTTTGTCTATTTATTTTGTCTATTTATTTTGTCTATTTATTTTGTCTATTTATTTTATCTATTTATTTTATGTATTTATTTTATCTATTTATTTTATCTATTTATTTTATCTATTTATTTTATCTATTTATTTTTTCTATTTATTTTTTCTATTTATTTTATCTATTTATTTTGTCTATTTATTTTGTCTATTTATTTTGTCTATTTATTTTATCTATTTATTTTATCTATTTATTTTATCTATTTATTTTATCTATTTATTTTATCTATTTATTTTATCTATTTATTTTATCTATTTTTTTTAACTATTTATTTTATCTATTTATTTTATCTATTTATTTTATCTATTTATTTTGTCTATTTATTTTGTCTATTTATTTTATCTATTTATTTTATCTATTTATTTTATCTATTTATTTTATCTATTTATTTTATCTATTTATTTTGTCTATTTATTTTGTCTATTTATTTTATCTATTTATTTTATCTATTTATTTTATCTATTTATTTTATCTATTTATTTTATCTATTTATTTTATCTATTTATTTTATCTATTTATTTTATCTATTTATTTTGTCTATTTATTTTGTCTATTTATTTTATCTATTTATTTTGTCTATTTATTTTATCTATTTATTTTATCTATTTATTTTATCTATTTATTTTATCTATTTTTTTTATCTATTTATTTTATCTATTTATTTTATCTATTTATTTTATCTATTTATTTTATCTATTTATTTTGTCTATTTATTTTATCTATTTATTTTGTCTATTTATTTTATCTATTTATTTTGTCTATTTATTTTGTCTATTTTTTTTATCTATTTTTTTTATCTATTTATTTTATCTATTTATTTTATCTATTTATTTTATCTATTTATTTTATCTATTTATTTTATCTATTTATTTTATCTATTTATTTTATCTATTTATTTTATCTATTTATTTTATCTTTTTATTTTATCTATTTATTTTGTCTATTTATTTTGTCTATTTTTTTTGTCTATTTATTTTGTCTATTTATTTTATCTATTTATTTTAACTATTTATTTTATCTATTTATTTTATCTATTTATTTTATCTATTTATTTTATCTATTTTTTTTATCTATTTATTTTATCTATTTATTTTATCTATTTATTTTATCTATTTATTTTATCTATTTATTTTATCTATTTATTTTATCTATTTATTTTATCTATTTATTTTATCTATTTATTTTATCTATTTATTTTATCTATTTATTTTATCTATTTATTTTATCTATTTATTTTATCTATTTATTTTATCTATTTATTTTGTCTATTTATTTTATCTATTTATTTTATCTATTTATTTTATCAACTCTCCCAATCGTCATTTATTTTTTAAATTCTTGCGTTTCTTTTAGGTTTCATTATATCAGCTCAACATTTCTTCGACACGCTTTCTTTTCTTTTTCTTTCTTACGCAAATTTTGTTGCTTTTGTAGTATGTTAAAAAGCAAAATTTATGTTCATAAGTAAAATAATGATAAAAATAAAACTCGCAAACGGTTTTCTAAAAGTCCATCGAAAATACTCAATACAGAAAGAAAAAGATGAGCACAATTTGTTATTTGTGTTTGTTTAGTCTTGGTCAGTTTCAACAGACATGAAGTTTTAAAAACACAAAAAAACAACAACAAATTGATGACTAACACTGTACATTTATTATACTGAATTATTACCTCCAAAAAAAAAATAGTCGCTTTTAGCATTGGTTGATATAAGCCTGAGCGAAGCTTATAACAAAATTTTTAATTTATTTTAATTAATTATGCAAGCGATTTTTTTCCTTTGACGTCATATGGAGTTAATTCTTTAAATGAAATGCTAAAAGATCTCACTCGGTGCACCAATGTCTATGAACACTCGACAAGCTGCTCGTATACATGAAATTTTTCATAAAAATACACCAATTCTAAAACAATTACGTAAATGTAAGGGAGGCAATGTTACAATATGCTAACAAAGATGGACAACTTTTGTGTATTTTCAGTATCACTAAGTCAAATATATTTATAAAATGTACAGGAAATGTTTACAACAAATATAAATAATAGTTAAAGATGTTTTTTCTGGTCAACTACCTGCTAAAATTAAAAGAAAACATTTTTGTTTGTTTATAAAGGCTAATAATGCACTTTGTATGTAAATAACACGCACATTTTTTTAAATGGACTTTTTGTGCAGCGATTTTCGTGCAGTAGCGTAATGTCGCAACATGACCGGGTGCTAAACCAATTCCTTAAACTTAAAAAAAAAAATCAGATTTTATTTATTTTTTGTTTAGTGCCCCCATCCGAATAAAAGAAGATTATTTTTGTGCGTTTTGTCTGTTGGTCGGTCTGTCCGTCACGATTAGATTAACAAATAAAACTAGAGACTATTGTAAATCTGATTTAACCTTTACTTTTTATTCAGAAATATTGCAATAGTTTTAAGTATCTATAATAGATTGTTCCGGATGTTTTGTGAAAAACAAATCAATGCCAATGAATATTTGTTTGCTTTTCTAACTTATATTAGATTTATTTCCATGCTTGAACGTTGCAAGAAACACATGATCTTTGATATATCGTTCCGGTTTTTTTAATGTAAATAGCATATAAATGCTAAATAAAAATATCTATACTGATTTATATTGCATTAACTATAAAGTTGTTCCGGATCTTGTTTTATAAAATATAAATTATGTCAAATGATTGTTTGAAATCTCATAATTGACTAATATTACATTTATATTCTTTGACACTACGTCACTATAGTTTATTTATCGATATCAATTGTTCCTAATTTTTAACTTAAAACAAATGTATGTCAAATAATTTTTTTTTTTTAAATATCGACAATAGGTTATTCAGGATTTTAAAATAAGAAAGTAATTTACTAGAAACGATTATTGAAAATCAATTTTTTGAATTATTTTACAGTTAATTTTCTTGCCGAAAAATAATAAAAGTTGTTTAATCGGTAAAGAATGTTCCGGATTTTGTTTCGAAAAAGAAATCGACCTACATTACCTTAATTTTCTTACAAATCGTCGCCAAAAATGATCCGAATTATATATGAAAAATCTAGTAACGCTAATAAATGTTTGAAATCCCTCTTCTAATAAATAAAACAAATAATTTTCTCATTTACGAAAATTGGTTGTTCCGGATTTTTTATGAAAAATAGTTTAACTCTATTTATATAAAATTGAACTTTTTTCTCTCTTACACTACATTTAACTTTCTAACTAAAACGTTAGAAAATCTAATTATCGTTAATATTATGCTCCGATTTTTAAGGAAAACCACTTCCTAACACCGAAGTATGGGTTGAAAAAATATCCATAAGACTATGGTACATCTTATTTTCATAACAGACCATCCCACAAATTTAATTAACGGCATTTGATTAATCTGGAATTCTTTTTTTTCTCTCACTATGAATATATAAACATCCGGAACAATCTATTATAGAAACTTAAAACTAATGCGATGTTTCGGAAGGGAAATTAAATTTTCATTAGATTTTCAATAGCTTTTAGACTTTTTTCTCCTCGCTATTAACGTAACGGATAGACAGACTGACAGACAAAACAAAAAAAAAGCGTCTTTAATCCTTTTATATATATATATATATATATATATATATATATATATATATATATATATATATATATATATTAAGTCTAACTGGACCATCAAATGAAATGCTAAAAGAACAAACTCGGTGCACCAATGTGTATGATCCCTCGAGAAGCTTCTCGTATAGATAATTTTTTTTAGTCTAACTAGGACGTGTGACGTAATGGAACTTTTTTCCTTTGACGTCATATGGAGTTAATTCTTTAAATGAAATGCTAAAAGATCTCACTCGGTGCACCAATGTCTATGAACACTCGACAAGCTGCTCGTATAGATGACATTTTTTAGTCTAACTAGGACGTGTGACGTAATGGAATTTTTTTCCTTTGACGTCATATGGAGTTAATTCTTTAAATGAAATGCTAAAAGATCTCACTCGGTGCACCAATGTCTATGAACACTCGACAAGCTGCTCGTATACATGACATTTTTTAGTCTAACTAGGCCGTGTGACGTAGAGGATTTTTTTCTTTGACGTCATATGGAATAAATTCTTTTAATTCTAAAACAACTCGGTATAGTCATGTTTATTAAACCTCGTAATGTGACTCGCATTTTAAAGACATAATAGCTAGATTTAGATCTAATCTAGATTTCATATGCCAGATCTAGATTTTTTTTTACACTAGAGCTAGATTTTTTACACTAGATTTAGATTTTTTTTCTTACACTAGAGCTAGATTTTTAAAACTAGATTTAGGTTTAAGTTCTAATTAAAATCATTATAGAATCTAGATCTAGAATTTCTTGGTCTAGTTTAGAATGTTTGTTGTTTTACATGGACGACGGGGAATAGGAACGGGCAGGGTTTGAGCCTGGGACCATCGATGAATCCAAACGACAGTCCAGCGCGCAAACCGCACTACCAGACAGCCATGATTTAGACTAGATCAAGATCTATAATTTTAATTTCTAGGCTTAAAGTGTAGATTTTTATTTCTAAAGTCTAGATTGTCACTATGTCAATATTGCAATGTTATAAAATACTAAAACTAATCTACCATTTTAATATTGCATATTGCAATTAGTCTATTAATTGATTATCTAGTGTTTTTTTTAATATAAATCTTATCTAAATTGCATCTACATTATCCCAAATATATATTTTAGATCTAGATCTAGTAGGTATAGATATTAAGAGTGCTAAATTTAGTTAAATTTATGTAGATCTTTATCCTCATTCTAGTACCATTTAAATGAAAATGCTCAATTATCTAAAATCGCTCTTCTGACATATTGTACGAATCCGGTAGTTGTCCTTCCGTAATGTGTAGGTATATTATCAATAGTAGGCTATTAGTTTGTAACCAGTTTGTCATTAGATTAAGAGCAATGCCTGGTCGTGCGGTTAGCGCGCAGGACTGATTATCTCTACGGTCTCGGTTTCATACCCTGCTCGATGCCATCCTTAGTCGACCAGTGAATATCGGATTCGACAGGGATCTGTCTCCCACGGGGGGCGCCTCTGAGCTTGTGTGGCAACACAAACTCTCTTTGTAATCTTGTTGTTTTTTTTTAAATCGTTGGTTATTATCTTGAGCGTGCTCGTAAAAAAGTGTTCCTCCAGTTTAGCTTTCCTGGTGTAGTAACCGAAATAACAATTTCAATGCTAACACTCAGTATATGCAACTCGAACAGAACTAAGAAAACAGACTCTTCCTTTTTCTCTCCCTTATCTGAGATGCACAGAATTATTGGCCTTAGCTGATTAAAGCCTCTGTATTTTTTTTTAAACTGTTTTTAATGTGATTAAAATTTCTTGTGTAATTGTGAGCTGCATCGAAAAAAAAAAAAAGAAAGATTGATGTTTTATAAATTCATCCCTCTCTCTTTGCTTTCATCATGTAATTTATATGTTTGAAAAACAAATGTTGTCTTAAATTATTCCCTTTAGCTCATCTCTGTTCAAAGTTACATGTTTGCGTGTCCGTTGGAATTTTACGGATGTTGGCTATGTCTTGAAATTGAAGTTTTGGTACAGTACTTTTATGATACTCGATATAGATATATTAAATATGGTTAATCGACGAACATCTTAACTCTATCGTTAATAGTTTAAACTATTTTTACAAAGCTTTTATCAACTCTGTCTGTGTGTCTGTCTGGCCAAAAGAATGTAAACGTTATTTCTCCGACACCCAATCTCGAATCAAGCTGAAATTTGTACAATTATTTATTTTACCTGACAACACAAAAATCAATTTTAGAAAAATTAACCAATTAGTTAACTGACTATTGCTAATAAAGAACTTTGTTTGGTATCTCAAACAAGGGAACGAAATAGTATTTGACTGAAGTGGTGGTAGAAGCTGAATAACTCCCCATTATATTAGGTTCCGTTTTAGGCTTAGTGAACACAAACATGAAATAGAAACAATTGATAACTATATCTTCAATATTCTTAGACTTTACGCTAGTAGAGTGGTGACCTCGCTTGGCTAGAGAAGCCTGTGAAGGCTTTAGCTCAGGAGTTCAAAGTCAGGTCGTTTTCTTTTTTTTTTTTTAATTAATTTTTTATAAATGCTTATTTTTATTGTTATTCTAGATCTTTACAAATTTAATGACATGACTGATCCAAACTAATTGATACATTTACGCTTAATATAAGCTTTGTTAGTATTTTAAATGTTTTTCTTGTTCCAGTATAATCTTGGCGTAATTACATGCATCTAATTTATTTATTTGTTTATTTATTGAATTACATGCTTAATTACTAAGTTACGAGGAGCTTAAATAAAATAAATTCCATTCCTTCAGTGTTAATAGGTGGCTTAGTTGACATATTGTAAAGCTCTTAGTTTACGAATCGAGGGGTCATGGGGCTTGGGCTCAAATCCCCGAGACGACTGGGATATTACAATTCGGGATTTTCAGGGCGCCTCTGAGTCCACCCAACTCTCGCCTGAAATTAACTAGGGACACTATTGTCTGTTGCTTTGCGCTGGACACTTGGTATTCTCGTAAATCGTAGGCTGCATAACCAGTTTACACTAGTAACATATACTCCATAAACTACTATGTTCAAACATAAATCTTAAGAATCCTCTACCTCACTTAATACTTATGACTCTCGGTGACATCACTTTAGATTCACTAAGGCGGAATCTTATCGAACAGTGGTACATTAATAAATTCAATATTTTTCTGGAAAGCCCTCCATGTACACTGATATAAAGGTCAGATCCAAATATTATGTTTGTTTTCAAAGTGCAGAGCAAAGTGTTAGTTAGCAAGGTTAAAAGTATGCAATAGAAACACAGAACAATTTAATTGATGATTTCAGTGCCTATGTAATGTAGCGTTAGCAGAGATGCACATGATACTAGAGAATATCGATGTACCACAGTACTATCCATGTACTTAAGATACTAGAGGATATCGATGCATGACAGTACTATTCTTGTACATAAGATACTAGAGAATATCGATGTACCACATTACTATCCATGTACTTAAGATACTACAGGATATCGATGCATGACAGTACTATTCTTGTACATAAGATACTAGAGAATATCGATGTACCACATTACTATCCATGTACTTAAGATACTAGAGGATATCGATGCATGACAGTACTATCCATGTACTTAAGATACTACAGGATATCGATGCATGACAGTACTATTCTTGTACATAAGATACTAGAGAATATCGATGTACCACATTACTATCCATGTACTTAAGATACTAGAGGATATCGATGCATGACAGTACTATCCATGTACTTAAGATACTACAGGATATCGTTGCATGACAGTACTATCCATGTACTTAAGATACTAGGGGATATCGATGCATAACAGTACTATTCTTGTACATAAGATACTAGAGGATATCGATGCATGACAGTACTATCCATGTACTTAAGATACTACAGGATATCGATGCATGACAGTACTATTCTTGTACATAAGATACTAGAGAATATCGATGTACCACATTACTATCCATGTACTTAAGATACTAGAGGATATCGATGCATGACAGTACTATCCATGTACTTAAGATACTACAGGATATCGTTGCATTACAGTACTATCCATGTACTTAAGATACTAGGGGATATCGATGCATAACAGTACTATTCTTGTACATAAGATACTAGAGAATATCGATGCATGACAGTACTATTCTTGTACATAAGATACTAGAGAATATCGATGCATGACAGTACTATTCTTGTACATAAGATACTAGAGGATATCCTTGCATGACAGTATTATTCTTGTACATAAGATACTAGAGAATATCGATGCATGACAGTACTATTCTTGTACATAAGATACTAGAGAATATCGATGCATGACAGTATTATTCTTGTACATAAGATACTAGAGGATATCCTTGCATGACAGTACTATTCTTGTACATAAGATACTAGAGGATATCCTTGCATGACAGTATTATTCTTGCACATAAGATACTAGAGAATATCGATGCATGACAGTATTATTCTTGCACATAAGATACTAGAGAATATCGATGCATGACAGTACTATTCTTGCACATAAGATACTAGAGAACATCGATGCATGACAGTACTATTCTTGTACATAAGATACTAGAGGATATCCTTGCATGACAGTATTATTCTTGCACATAAGATACTAGAGAATATCGATGCATGACAGTATTATTCTTGCACATAAGATACTAGAGAATATCGATGCATGACAGTACTATTCTTGTACATAAGATACTAGAGAATATCGATGCATGACAGTATTATTCTTGTACATAAGATACTAGAGAATATCGATGCATGACAGTATTATTCTTGCACATAAGATACTAGAGAATATCGATGCATGACAGTATTATTCTTGCACATAAGATACTAGAGAATATCGATGCATGACAGTACTATTCTTGTACATAAGATACTAGAGAATATCGATGCATGACAGTATTATTCTTGTACATAAGATACTAGAGAATATCGATGCATGACAGTACTATTCTTGTACATAAGATACTAGAGAATATCGATGCATGACAGTATTATTCTTGTACATAAGATACTAGAGAATATCGATGCATGACAGTACTATTCTTGTACATAAGATACTAGAGAATATCGATGCATGACAGTACTATTCTTGTACATAAGATACTAGAGAATATCAGTACTATCAATTCACGTGCGATAGTAACTAAAGCGTTAAAAAAAAAAGAAAATCGAAACTCAACAAGATTGCAGAGTTGATCCCGGGAATGGTGTTCACACGTTTATAATGATCTAGGATCTACATCTAAATGTCTGGGTCAAAAACAAACACGACTTCTTTGTTCTTTTTCACAAAAACAACCACATAAAATCAAAGTGTGCATGTATTTGAGAACACTGATAACGGGCAAGTCTAGAATTATCTATTATCTTAGCCTACTGCAACATATGCGGCCGCAGTGGGCCCCGCACTGTCATCGGCCCCTAAATTATTAAATTAAAGCATTATTACTTATAACAGGGTTCTCGCGATTTTCCCGGAGCTCCTGGAAATCTCCTGAAAATCCAAAATATATGAAAAAGCCCTGGTAATTTCCCAAAATTATTAAAATCTCCTGAAAACTCATAAAACTCTCCCGAAAAATTGACAAAATTGTCATTTTTGGTTGTTATTCAAAATAGAAAAGGCAAATCCTAGGCGCCATAAGAAAAAAGGCATTGTCAACCTTCATTTAATAAAAGTGTAATGCAAAGACAACTTTATTGTGTAATAAAAAATCTTAATTTTCAACTATTATCCTTATCCCTGTCAAGACTGGGCCCCGTGCAATCCGTTTCGCATAGGGCCCTCAGTAGCTAGAGCCGCCCCTTTTATCTACCACTTTCGAACCTAATTCCAGTTGCTTATCAGATTAAGCATGAATAAAAACAACATGTGTGTCACTTCATTACTTAAATACTGTCACATATTGTGACAAAGCAATAATAAAGGCAGTAATGCATCCAATTAACAGTTATAATTTTTTTTGTTTTAATATTAGAGGAATGACAATCTTCCATTGATAGATGGTTCCTAAATGCTCTTTGAAGTATTTATGTTATACCTGTAACAAATAGATTAGACAATGAAACAATGTCAGTTTGAGAATAAAGCCCATACAAATAAGTTAAACATTGACAATGAAACAATGTTAGTTTGAGAATAGAACCCATACAAATAGATTACCCACTGAAACAATGTCAGTTTGAGAATAGAACCCATACAAATAGATTAGACAATGAAACAATGTTAGTTTGAGAATAGAACCCATGGGGGTGTTGAATTCGAAAAAATTTACAAAACCCAGACTTACTTTTTTTTTGTTGGTTTCTACGCACTGACATTTGATTGGTCACAGCTGTTACGTAAAGGTCAGGTCAAGGCTGTTTCTGCGTAGTAAAAGGCGATGTCAAAATCCCTTGCACGCTGTTCCTGTGTGGATCAAAGAAACTACTAACCACAAGACATGCATGGCTGCTCTGCGGCAGAAGTGTCTCAGAGTTGACACTTTCACTGAAGACACTTTTTGTTTTCTTCAATTACTTTTGTTTTGGTTTTATTACTTTTGTTCAAGTTTAAGATAAGGGGAAAAGGTAATGAAAACATGCAAAATACAACAAATCCTTTTTAGAAAGAAAAAATAAAAGCCTGCCTTAAAACTATGTGTACCAATAATGTAAAAGTTATTTCCTTTATTCGATATCAAACAAAATAATTAATTACCAATAATTAATTGACTTACTGAGTATTTGTGCTTATTTATTTATGTTTTGTTGGGTACAATAAATAATTGTTTAAAGTATCGACTTGATCGAAGAATGCGTGATTGAAAAATAGCCTAAACAATTATTTTTTTAGGGGGACTAAACCCAACAAATTTAGCCATATATGTGAATACTGGAGTATTAGTTGCCATAAAACAAAATAATAAATTTCCAGTTATTCATTATTTAATTGGTTACTATTTATTATTTCATATCTTGTCTATTTCAATGAATAATTGTGCGAAGTTTCAGATTGAGAAATAACGTGTACACAATTTTTACAATACAGACAGACAGGCAGACAGAAAGACAGACAGGCATACAGACATACAGACAGGCAGAGAATGAGTTGATATAAGCTTTGCAAATATTATTGCAACTATACATAAAAAGTATTGAGCTATAATTTAAACGATTTCCCAATGCGTAGTGTTATACCTCTGTATTACATTGCCTTTATTACGCTAGTTAATCGCTCATTTTGTTTTAAAATAGTTTGTAAGTCATAGATTAAAAGTCTAATACTTCCTTCATACTGCAATTAGTTTGTACCACAGACGAAAGAGCTTATACAATTTTAAGCTGCATTTGAAAATAATTTCACGTAAATTATCATTTGCCTTTTAAACAACAAATATAGCCTATCAACCTTCTTTAATTCTGTACACCAGATACGCCAAAAGGTAATGTATTTATAGCTTTTCCACCATGTCTGAAAATCTTCAATAGATGGATACTGAAGCACTTTCAAAAATAGGCCTACTATAAATTGAACAATCATACACAAAAGATTCAATGTAACCAGCTAAAAGACATAAAAAGAAGCGCGCCTGCCATCCGAAATCTTATCCCACCTCAAAACATCAGAAAAGATGTCCCAGCCTAGTAGATGGCTAACAAACGAGCCTAGAGGGACTCATTGTGCAGCACTATTGTTATTCTGCCAGAGTACTCCCGCATAGACTTCAGAACAAGTAGAGCAACATTTATTAGCAACCCCCTCCTTTAAGGGGAATAGCCACTATTAGTTTTGAGTGGTTTGTCTGTCGTTTGTCCGTCCGTCCGTCCCGTTGAAAAACGTAAAATCTAACCGGAAGGGGAATAGCCGCTATTAATTGTATGTGGTCTGTTAGTCTGTCTGTCTGTCTGTTGAAATCATAAAAATTTGAAAAGATATTGAAAATTCGAAATTATGATATCTTAGATTTTTCAGAGTTCTGATGCAACAGCAACTTTTGTTTTTAAAGAGAAACGTTTATTTTGTTTAAATGAACTATGCAAGAAGGATTTTTCAAGAAGCACATTATTTTGACAACTATTCACTATTAATAGTACAACACAAACCAGGCTGTACATTGTTTTAAAAATAATAAGCAAATTTTTTAAGTTATAAATATATTTTATTACAAAATTAAGGGTTTTTGTTATAGATCCAAGTTACATTGTAAATAATGTTCTCCCGCGTAGATCTTCAAACAACAAATAGCTTGACATTTATTAGCGGCCACCGAAAGGGGAATAGCCGCTATTAGTTTTGGTTGGTCTGTCTGTCGTCCGTCCACCTGTCTGTTCGCCCGTTCGTCCCGTTAAAATCGTAAAAACCTACTGAAAAGGGAATAGCCGCTATTAGTTTTGTGAGGTCTGTGGTCTGTCAGTCTATAAATAGTCTTCTAAGTCTACCTCTATAAGCCTATCTTTGAAATATTATAAAATGTACAAAGTGTAGTTGATCTATTCATTCGTAAACCAGGATTCTTTCTTGAAAGGAAAGGGGGGTGGGGAACGGGATGTTTTTTTTTAAAATCTACCATCCATTAGTTATGAAGAGAAAAACAATAGCTCTCTAAGTTGTCTAAAGGAGGTAGTCTCTTTTAAAAAAGATATTTTTAATGATTTTCTTCTTTAAATGTTGAGCAGTCCAACAAAGTCTTTCGAGTAGCAACTATTGATTGGACAGGGACACCCTGAAAGCTTCTCTGAAGGCGTTCAGCATAAACCCATCCACCTGGGAGACAGAGGCACATGACAGAACATCATGGCGTCGCGATGTGAAAACTGGGGCACAGGTTGCTGAGAAAAAGAGAACAACGCTGGCAGAAGAAAAACGCCAGAGAAGAAAAGCAAGGCCAATGGCACTAGCTCCAGCTGGAATAACCTGCTCAGTGTGCAGCCTAACATTCCGGGCTCACATAGGTCTCACCAGCCATATGAGGAGGCATGAAACCCCAGTGCAAAGCCTTCAGCCCCCTGGATGACAGAGTGGTCATTATCGAACCACGATGGACGAACTATATCGATTGGAGACAGGGTTGGTCAGTGTTCTGGACCCATTTCACTACTGTAAGCATTGGCTATGCAATGATCTTTTGGAAGAGAATGAAACAATCAACCTTCATTGCGAATAGTCACGATACTTTTGAAACACAGTAATATGCGCTGACCACTTAAGTATAATAATAATAATAATAAGGCTAGTATTCGTGTCCTAACACATAAATAAACGTACTCCTTTCAATAATTCAAAAGACGCCAGGGATTAATTAATAACAGAACTAAAAATTTAATTAAAAAAACAATCAGAATACCTGTAAATGTAGACAACGGCATTAAATATTAAACTATTAAATATACACAACTATGAGACTGACGTCTACAGTTCTTATTCGAAAAGACTTCAGTATTAACATTATTATTATTGCTCTTTGATTACAGTTTGATTAGCATTATTTTATGCAATGAAACCACTGAAAAAGTTGAAGAAAGTGTGAAGAAACAGGGGCGTGGCTAGGAATTTTCCATCATTTGGGGCCCGAGGTGGCCTGGCCTCTTTGGGGGTCACTGCTTTTTGCGTAATATTTAATGTAAAAATACTCATTGGGGGGCCTGGGGGGGGGAGGTTGTAATTCTAATTGTGAAGAAAAGTTAAAGTGATATTAAGTAACCTGAAGACAAACTTAAACAGTGAAAAGGGGAAGATGAAGAACAATATGAAAGTAGTGACTAATGTAAGCAAACCATCTTCACTCACTCCAATACCCTGGCCTGTCCACCATCTTTCTCCTTCTTTTGCCCTGGACAAGCCTGTTCATTTTTGTATGTTGTCTGCCCATCGCTTTCTCTTTCTTTCTCTGTCTTTTCATCTTTTTCCTGGTACTGTTCCCTGAAGGAAGTTTTTGTTTGCGCAACCACCTTTATCAGGTCAGGTACTAATTAGAACTGATTTGGGCTTACAGTTCAGAAGCTAAGTTGTCTAAGCTTTTCAGAATATTTTTGCTAAATGTGACATTTATTTTTATAAAATTAGACCCGATTTCTGTCTTCTCAAAGATTTGCATGATTGTACGTGACAGCTAAAGAAAAATCAAAATCAAATATTTTTGAGGCCTCCAATATTGACCCTCTTGATAGACAAAACGGTCCCATAATTCCTATGTATTCATCTCGAGTCAGATTCGTACATCCGACATTTGACGTAGAGATCCGATCGTAGTGTCCCTGCAACGGCCTCACCTCCACCCTCTCCCCTCTCTTCCTCAAGTTCGCTCCTTGACATCAAGTTGTCATTGATGACCACACCTCTTCCCTACTGCGTTGCCTCTTAATTGACCGACAAGTGCCTGGTCGTGTATTTTTTTTTAAAACATGACTTTGTTTGGGTCACGTAGTGCAAGTACGAAGAGTGGTATGGTGGTTAATAATGTTTCAACTCATCTAATACATTGTCCTATCTGTGCTTTTAAAGAGATGTATTCTTTCATTAGCTACAAAGCAGTTAAGCTCTTGGAAGACCTATATAAAACTATTTTTTATCACGTTTATATAAATTCACCGCGTCTGTCAATCTGTCTGGCTGGTAAAAATCTTTCAGACGTTTTTTCTCCCAATTTTCATTCTTGGATCAAAATAAAACTTTACACAATTATTGATTATCGATGACAACACATGCTTCCTTCAAAACATTAATCAATCAGTTAAACAATTAGTTGTAAAAAAAATATGTTTGTTATATTTGGAGAATGTAATAAGTCTGCAATGGCATGGGACATAGCAGGGATTGAACAGTGCTCTCCCCCCAAAGCGCGACTGGGACTCCATCAACATATAAGATAGTAGACGCGCAAAAGTATCAAATGATAAACATAAACAATTGTGTATATTTATTATTGATTCAAAGTAATCCATGCAATGTACGCCAATAAAGGCGAGGCATTAAATAAAAGTAATTGCTTTATTTAACTTTTTAAGTCGCTAAATTACAAAATTTTGACTTTTTTCGCAATATTCTTTATTGGCAACTTCATTCGCCTTAATCAGTTGCTTGGCTAATCACTGTCTCCACGCGATATATGCATTTACTTTCTGTCTACAAGCGAAGTATTTATCCACTCACTGTTTCCAAGCGATACAAGTATCCACTTACTATCACTTTCCATGACAAGTAGCTTCTTACTATCAGTATTCAACAGATGTTAGTACTACTGTCAGTATACAACAGATGTTATGACTGTCAGTTAACAACAGATGCTATGACTAACTGTCAGTATACAACAGATGTTATGACTAACTGTCAGTATACAACAGATGTTATGACTAACTGTCAGTATACAATAGATGTTATAACTGTCAGTATACAACAGATGTTATGACTAACTGTCAGTATACAACAGATGTTATGACTAACTGTCAGTATACAACAGATGTTATGACTAACTGTCAGTATACAACAGATGTTATGACTAACTGTCAGTATACAACAGATGTTATGACTAACTGTCAGTATACAGCAGATGTTATGACTAATTTGCTTACTATTCACAGAACTATTACGTTGTTTGAAAAGAAATCTTCGCGTGCATGTCACGAGCTGAAGATTATCTTACAGCAGGCGACAATGTAGCTAGGTAATCACGCACTGAGTACATAATGCCGATGTAACCTTCTACCTACTCACGCTTACATGATAATCTGCTCACTCCTTACGTCCGGCGATGATTTATGTCATTCAATGTTTCTTACATATATAGTTCATATTAAGTAGATCTGGCGTGCTGACATTTGCATCAATAATCTTTGACATTTGAATATCTCAAGGCATAATAGATGACATGTATATTGCTAGGTTTGGATGCAGATAAGAGTTATTTATCTTAGGCAGGGAAACTATATAGCATTCGGTAAAATGAAGCGATTTTTTTTTAATTGCTTTGTGAGTGTTTTATTCAGATTTAAACTTATCAAAATCGCAAAACGATGGAAAACTTTAAAGCGGTTTTGGCTGTGTAGACCAAATTGTCAACGACATCTCTACCAAATCTTTCATAGAACCGTCGGTGCGTAGGTTAGGGTATTCTAGCACCAATGTTTGTTAGGTGCAGACTTTTTGAATGCACCTTCTTTGTTGCCTCGCTTTTAAGCTTATGGAGGGGGGGGGGAGTTGTTATTATGCTGGTGTAACTTTTTTTTGAGGCTCGTCTGTGTTCCCCTGTTTAGGGTGAGTACCTTAGGCATTACTACATTTCGCAGTTGTTTCGCTGCCATAGTGTTTTGGCCTAGACCTTTCAATTTGTCTTTTCTTACGACTATACAGGGAGTTAGTTCTGGGATTATCAAGTCTACACTAGACACTAGAGTCATCATTGGGACAGTGTTGTGCTTACTAGTGTGTTGCGTTGTGGGATAGCAAGGTGCAAGAATGATTATTTGATTAACATAACAGCTATAGTATAATACTTGTTAAATTTTAGGATATAGTACTTTATCAGTTTTTCCATTGTAAATTGCATTTATCTCATTAAACATTATATTGTTAACATCTAGTTAATTATTGTATGCACGAAGATGCATGTTGAATGTCAGGGGCCCGGACAAACATGCTAAGGCTTAGAACGCAACCTTGACAATCACCTTGAGTTTTCAAAACTTTATATCAGCAGAAAGTATTAGCCTTAAGACAAGTGGATAACATTAACATAAATAAAGATACATGAAAACATAAAGTAGCTTGAGTGTCTTGTCAACTGGGACAGAAATGTTAACTTTATCCAGGAAAACGCAATAGTAGCGAACGATAAAAGGGGTCTATGTTTAAATCTCTCTGAAAACTAGGAATTACATCTGCAGCAATTATGTTCATCTCTTATTGCGACTCTGTGCAAACAAAACAAAAAGTCTCATTCTTATTATCAAGTCATTAAGACATCGCTGGGTAAATGTGGCTGGGAATATAAAGAAAACACATTAAAAACTTTCTTTTGATCTTCTTGTCTCTAAACTCCTAAAGGAAAGTCCCATGGACTGTGAGCACTGTGTCTGTTCTAGATATCTCAGCCAGATATCCTCACGAAGTCTGCAGACGATATATCATTCCATTTGAAGAAAAAAAATATTTTTACTCTAACCTCGAGATCAAGAGAAAAATACATAGAAAGCCTGAAAGAATAGATTTCGTTTTTTTTCCCCCATTGCTTTCTTGCACGAGTTCAAAGAAGGCAGGGGCTAAAATAATTGGTCTAAAAGCTTGCACCAAGGGCGTCTCACAAATGTTTTTTCTTTTTATTTCTTTTTATGAATATTGATTAAAATGTCCAAATGTGTTGGATTCTCTGTCGCCCGCATAACACAATTATGTCACGACGTCTGTTCCCTCCTCGCCTTCATTCAAGTACGAGACATACAGTAGGTTCTCGAGAGGGGGGGCACCATGAACCTTAGAGACATACAGCAGGTTCTCGAGAGAGGGGGGCACCATGAACCTTAGAGACATACAGCAGGTTCTCGAGAGAGGGGGGCACCATGAACCCTAGAGACATACATCAGGTTCTCGAGAGGGGGGGCACCCTGATCCCTAGAGACATACAGTAGGTTCTCGAGAGGGGGGGCACCCTGAACCCTAGAGACATACAGCAGGTTCTCGAGAGGGGGGGCACCCTGAACCCTAGAGACATACAGTAGGTTCTCGAGAGAGGGGGGCACCCTGAACCCTAGAGACATACAGTAGGTTCTCGAGAGAGGTGGGCACCCTGAACCCTAGAGACATACAGCAGGTTCTCGAGAGAGGGGGGCACCCTGAACCCTGGAGAAACACAGCAGGTTCTCGAGAGAGGGGGGCACCATGAACCCTAGAGACATACAGTAGGTTCTCGAGACAGGGGGGCACCCTGAACCCTAGAGACATACAGTAGGTTCTCGAGAGAGGGGGGCACCATGAACCCTGGAGAAACACAGTAGGATGAGGGTAGGGGCACCCTAAACTCAGAGATAGCGTAGTGTTTTCATTGCAACAAATTGTAACAGTATTGATGTAATAAATGTCACGTGACTGATGCAACAAATGTCACCTGACTTATACAATGGTACTAGAGTCCTTCTGTCGTATGGCCGTTCAAAATAAAGATTGTCTAGACGAAATCTAATTTAATTTTAATAATTATATTTAATTAACATTTCGAAAAAAATATAACGGTCAAACTAGAGTTTTTCCAAGTGTTGCTAGTTAGCTAGTAATTCATCTCACAAAGATATACGTCGCATGTCAATTTCTAGGAAAATCGTTATAACCGTTTTCGAGAACCTTTGTCCAGTTTTTTTCCAGTTTACGATCTTTTCCAATCTAGAATTTGCAAGCTGATAAGAGGAATTGTAAAAAAAAAAACAACTTTCTCGTTTAGCAATATTGCGATTGTGTGTCTAAATTTTCTACAAAACAAACATCCCTATAGATCTAAAGAATTGTAGTTATAAAATCTTAGTCTCCACTCCATTAAGCGCCTTGTAGATTTATATAATATCAATACGAGAAAGTAGTTCCAGGATTGCACACATTGATAACACAATACACGGGACTCTAGTTCCAGACGTGTCTACAAGTGATAACAAACACAAAGAAATTAGCTCGAGAAACATAAACTATAAAACTGACTTGATCAATGCAGTCTGCCCGGTCAAATAACTCTTACAGGGCGTCCCACGTTCCTAGTGCCAGAAGTAACGTCTGCACTCAGGACAGCTTTTAGGTAACTGGAAGATGTCAGGCATTGTTAGGATAGCTCTCTCTCTCTCTCTCTCTCTCTCTCTCCTTGCACTGTAGTCGTGGACCCTTTTCTTAATACTCTCCATTGTGACAATTCTTCCCTATAACTCGAGATGAGCTTACGTTTAACAATTTCTCCTTATGTCAAGCATTATCGCATCACATTTAACCACACCTACTTGTTTTTGGGTCAAAGTAATGCTTTGTTAAGCATTAATCTACTAGGTTTGGATAGGGTAGGGCTAGGCAATAGTCGACTAGATTTGCTGCCACTCTGGGTCACTACGCTATTCTTTGAAGCTTTGTTTTCCCCGATTCATTTTATTAGCTTTTCTATTGACATTTCTTTTTTAATTTGGAAGTCCCTCAACTCTAGTATAGACTGTTGAGACCAAACAAATACAAAGAATGTTTGATGAATTGTTCGCTCCTGTACCCTACTGTAAATACCAAGTCAAATATTTAGGCTTGAGCTGGCGGAAGACAAAAATAAATATGATCAAAAAGAGGGGGGGGGGGGGGAAGACAAAGGTGAAATGAAAAAAAGAAAAAGAAGAAAAAGATTGAGGGAGCGGATAGAAAGGGGTCCCATAGAGGGATATAGTCGATGCTGCTCAAATATAAACTATCATTTTATTACAAAACTTATATCAACTCACGCTGTCTGTCTGTCTGGTAAAAAGTGTGTACACGGTATTTCTCCCACATCCATTCTCGGATCAAGTTGAAACTTCGCATAGTTATTTATTGGCATAGACAAGATATGGATCAATAAAAAAAAAAGAGTAACCAATGAGACAATTAATTACTTAATAATTCATTATTTTGTTTGATACCAACAAGAGAAACTAATCCTTCAGTATTCACAGATACGGCTAAATGTTGTTGGGTCTAGTCCCCTTAAATAATTGTTAACTCTATTTCTCCCTCACGCATTCTCGGATCAAGATAAACTTTAAACACTTATCTATTATACCTAACAAAACATGAATCAATAAAAAAATTAATCAATTAGTCAGATAATTATTGGTTAATAATTATTTTATTTGGCATTAATTATTTTATTTGGCATTGAATAAGAGAAATAGCTTGCACATTATTGATAGATATAGTTTTAAGGGTGGAGTTCTTCCCCTTTGGATAATCTTTTTTTTTGTACTTTTTTCTCTGCTCATCCATTAACAACTCTATTGACAGGGGATGGGAACCATTGCAGTGTCGGCGTCGTTCTTGTCTGCTGAGCTGCTTAGTTATTACATGATAATGATGTCACCAAATGTCATACTGGCTGGCTAATGTCACCAACATTTGACTGCAACGAAATGTTAGATCTGACCAACAGAAATGCCACGTTCAAAGCTGAGACACCCTCAGGTCATGCGTGGTCACTTTCATGCGTTGGTCACTGTTGGAGTGGCTACATGTATAAATTATTCTCTCTATGTCGACCTCAGTGGTGGCTAATTTAAAAGACTAATAACTCAATGAATTGAGAATGCTTTTGAGGATTATTGCAATATTGAACCTTGCGAACGTAGTCTCAGGCAAACATTATGTTTGTATTGATTTTATTTGTCTGAGATTGCGATTTTTGAAAATGTTAACCATTTTTATAGATGTGTATATAATGCGGTAAAGTATGTACAGTAGCACTCAAGTTGGTGATCAAGTGACGAAATGGTTTGTAAAAGGTATCTTCTTTATTGTATTTTTATTTTACACTTTAGAAACAAATTTTCGAAACTCTTCTTTTTCTAGTTCTACTTTTTTCTCATTTAGTTGCCAAAATTGATATTCGATTGGCGCCCTTGACCTTAATTGGTTTATCGTAAAAATCTCCAATATATTATGCATATCAATTTGAATTTTAAGAAAGACATTATATATTGTTAGGTATTGTCATTAAGTCTACATTTAGTAGAGTTTTTCCTTATTTAGTAGTACTCACAACATTAATCTGTTTTTTTCAGGAATCAAATGTTTAAAATCAGTCTTCAAGACGTAATCATTCCTATTAACGTTTAGGCAGGTGGGTTTTATTTTATGCACGAACAGCGCATGCATGTATCTATGTTTGTATGTACGTATGTATGTTTGTATGTACGTATCTATGTAGGTATGTATGTATGTACGTATGTATGTATGTACGTATGTATGTATGTACGTATGTATGTATGTACGTATGTATGTATGTACGTATGTAGGTATGTATGTATGCATGTATGTATGTATGTATGTATGTATGTAAGTCTGTATTTATTAATCAGACTTCCACACCCACCACTTTCCTATTCCTTCACTACATAGTAATGATAAACGTAGCACGTCAAAGTCCAGACAAAACACTCAGACCCTTATGCGTTTATAGCATCGTCGTAATGATAACACGCAGAAACAAGCAGAGACTATGAGTTTTTAGATTTTGAAACTTTATTTAAAAATATATGATAATCCTATGAATCAGGAAATAGTTATTAGTACCAAATACTTGACATAAATATTTGACATAAATACTTGACATATATACTTGACATAAATGTTTGACATAAATGCTTGACATAAATGCTTGTCATAAATACTTGACATAAATACTTGGCGTAAATACTTGACATAAATACTTGGCATAAATGCTTGACATAAATACTTGATATATACTTGACATAAATGCTTGACATAAATGCTTGACATAAATACTTGGCATAAATACTTGACATAAATACTTGGCATAAATACTTGATAAATGCTTGACATAAATGCTTGGCATAAATACTTGATATAAATACTTGACATAAATGCTTGTCATAAATACTTGGCATAAATACTTGACATAAATGCTTGACATAAATGCTTGACATAAATACTTGGCATAAATACTTGACATAAATACTTGGCATACATGCTTGACATAAATGCTTGAAATAAATACTTGACATAAATGCTTGTCATAAATACTTGGCATGAATACTTGACATAAATACTTGACATAAATGCTTGACATAAATGCTTGACATAAATACTTGGCATAAATACTTGACATAAATAATTGACATAAATGCTTGAAATAAATACTTGACATAAATGCTTGTCATAAATACTTGGCATGAATACTTGACATAAATGCTTGACATAAATGCTTGACATAAATACTTGGCATAAATACTTGGCATAAATACTTGACATAAATGCTTGACATAAATGCTTGACATAAATGCTTGACATAAATGCTGTAAATAAATACTTGACATAAATGCTTGTCATAAATACTTGGCATGAATACTTGACATAAATGCTTGACATAAATGCTTGACATAAATACTTGGCATAAATACTTGGCATAAATACTTGACATAAATGCTTGACATAAATGCTTGACATAAATGCTTGACATAAATGCTTGACATAAATGCTTGACATAAATGCTTGACATAAATGCTGTAAATAAATGCTGTAAATAAATGCTGTAAATAAATGCTGTAAATAAATACTTGACATAAATACTTGGCATAAATACTTGGCATAAATGCTTGATATAAATGCTTGAAATAAATGCTTGAAATAAATACCTGACATAAATACCTGACATAAATACCTGACATAAATACCTGACATAAATACCTGACATAAATACCTGACATAAATGTCAATTTTCTTATCAATACTTTAACTGATACACGTTTACTCCTCTCTTGCTAAAGCCCTGGACAGAAACCTTGCGCTGTTTTGCGTAGTGCATACAAGTCACCAAGTCGAGAATTTTTTATTTCCCAGACCTGTGAAGACGGAGATAAGCAAGTCTGGTGCAGTCAAAAAAAAATGAGACACGTTTTCCTCTTCTTCCACACAGCGAGGCACCGTGAACCGAAATTTGAAATTTACCTTGAGAAATATAAGCCAAAAGGATAGTGGTCTGTCCTGCACTGTGCTATAATACACGCTAACCGCTTTCAGTCGTAGGACGCCTTTAGTAATGCGATGAAAGCCAAAGGTATGGAACAATGTGAACGGATTTAAGCCAAGAACACTATACATATAATAAAGATATTTCCACAATTTCAAGATCATAGATACAAATTTAACATTTATTAATTCTATAGTTTCTGTGTTATGGTGCCTAGTGTTTGTACCTGTAGAGGCTTTGGTGATTTATACTAGTATTAGTTTATTGTCAAGTTGTTCAATATTTAATATGAATTTAAAAAAAATAAATAAATAAATCAAAGAAACTATGTAGTCCTACACTAAAATGGAAAGTAATTTATAAAATCAAAATCCAGTGACCGGGATTCTCCCTGACGTCATTTTTTCTTGACGTCTTTATATTCACACTTCCCACCAGACTTAAAAACAGGTCACACGAAACTCACACACGCCTATCCTCCAAGGGAAGTAACCTCAGCAGTGGTTGTAACTGCAGCCTCCCTGTGGAACGTATTCCTGCTCTACTGCCTCGTGGCTCAGAATGTTAGAAAAACATATCTTTATGTTGTTGACCTAGATATACTTTTTTTAAACAGTGTAGCTTCTGAGAAAATGTTTCATTTTATTGGTGAGATATATCAGATGTTCTGGCGTATGTAAAAAAAAAAAGTAAAGATACCCTTTCGGATCTTGTGGTCTATATGCAGATGATTTAAAGGTCATCTGTTTCTTGGCCCACGGTTAACGAGGGTGTCATGTGGCCAGAACAACGACCAACCGCCTTTACCCTTCCCCAACTAATGTCAGGTACCCATTAGAGCTGGGTTGACCCAGAGGCGCCCGAAGATCCCGGAATTAAAAACCCCAGTCTTCACCAGGATTCGAACCCCGGATCCCGGTTCGGATGCCAAGTGCTTTACCTCTCAGCCACCGCGCAAATATAATTTTTATTAATAATCGCACACCCAAGGGATCATATAAACGTGTTATCCTCTATTGCTACATGATGTCACTGATGTTCGACGCTACTTCCTTTTGAATATTTTGTAATTCTGTATATCAGTAGTTGGTAAGCCCCTTTTGTGGTTTGGCTTATAGCATGTCATTGCTGTCTCTGGTTTAGCGCATCTACAAGCAGTCAATGATTATCATATAATGACATCCCAAACATCTCTCACCTCCTGGGTTCGTAGCTAGGAGCAAGCTTCCCGTTCCCCCACGACACTCGTCTTAAATTATCCATCATCCTAATACCAAGGGCTACAATTATTGTCGTTCGCGCGCTAGACTTTGGCTGGGTCGACAATTATTTTTTTTTATTTGGTATGAGTGGTGGCTGCTTGCCGGCGGCTCTTATTTGGCCTATTCATAAAACTATTACCTGGCCAGTTAGAACATTAATACTTCGCAAGGAAATATGGGAAAGGGATAAGGTCAAGAAGGGAGTAGAGACAATGTGGCACATGAGAATTAATCCAATTGGGAATGATTGGGGAATGTTGGCATTAGGCGTGTCCAAAGGAAATAACGAAGCGCAATTCTTAGAATGTGTTTTTTGTCAAGCGCTAGTCTACAGAAAGAATTCATTAACTACAATATTCAGCTCATGTTTGCTTGTTCGAAATATTTAGCTACAGTATTACATTGCCAAGACCTTTTCTTTTTTCTGATTTTATGGATTAGCCCAGATTTGTCAGAAGTTCATTAACCGCTCAGTGCATTGCAATCATTCATACGTTAAAGATTAAAAAAAAAAGAAAAGACAAAATTTTAAAAATCCAATTATTTTTAGATATCGTAGATATTCATCCGATTTATCTCCAGTGCAGAGTTGGCCTCATCCTTTGATTTCAGATAAGTACTTGGCCACATCCTTGGTTTTTAGATAAGTACTTGGCCTCATCCTCATTGTACTTCTATAAGTCGCAATGTCTATTCCTACTTTCTTACTAATAGCTTACATTCTCCTCTGTGGTTCTAGTAGATAGAAGGAATATTTAGGATGGGTGAAAGTCTGGATGGAAGTCTGGGTAGATGTCTGGGTGGGAGTCTGGGTATAAGTCTGGAAGTCTGGGTGGAAGTCTGGGTGGGAGTCTGGATATTCCCGAATCTGGCAGTGTTGATAGAGTGACGAGATTTTAGAGTGAATTTCGGGGGTTCGATTCACACACTGGCCAACTATATTTTTTAATGACGATCCAACTGATTCGATCCTATTAGAACCAATCCGATTGTAGAAGCTATCAACCATTCGTGGACCCAAGGTAATACGTACTTTTAGATTCCTCGATATTCTGATGTCTACAACTTGCAGGGACGTCTTTAAGTGCTGCAGGTCATGTTCAGACGACTTCCTCAGAACAATGCGAGAAAAAAGTACAAATAAAGTAGAAAAAAACAACAAAACAAAGCGAAGGGAGACAATTACGCGACGTCTTCAAGCAAGTTAAAAGCAGTTCTTCAGAACAGGAAGTGACGAGATTTTAATGACTGTAACTGAAAGATAAAACAAAAACGAGTTCAGTTCTGAGTCCCTCCCTTCTCATTATGTCATGGCATTTTAAGCCCCAGATAGTCAAAAGGAGTCATTTTGAAGTGAAAGGAAACAAGAATAGAGAAAAACAAATAAAGCATTCCAACTGAGGGTGAAATGTTCGAAGTGGGTTGTGCAACTTTTAGTTTCTATTTTGTAAGTTTTTTTTTAAGTTTTAAAATTAGTTTTTTTGTTTACTTCTTTTTAATTTCCAAAGATTATATCAACTTACTTTGTCCGTCTGTCTGGTAAAAATTGAGTGCACATTATTTCTCCCACACCTAATCTCGGATTAAGCTGAAATTTTGGACAATCATTTTTTTTGGCTTGACAAAACAAAAATTAATAAATGAAAAAAATACAATTATTTCATTAAGCTAAAGATAACTAATTATTTTGTTTGATACCTTGAACAATGGAAAGAAAAGGTACTTGTCTGATAAAGTGGTATAGGTTGAATTAGTAACCTTTATAGTTTGTAGAGTCGAAGCGACTTTTAACAGTGTTTCATTTGCATAAAATACGTCTAGTTCACCTATCATTTTGTACTATTCTCGAATAGTGACTTAATTACCAATGGAGAGTCTTTTTCTTTCTTTTGGTCACTGTGAATTGATTAGGGAAATGTTTCCCTATTATTTATTTTTTTTTAAAAAGGCACACTATATATCACACATTTTAGTGTAAAAAGCTGGTTTTCTTTTCAGCTGCCGTGAAATACTAAAACCTAATCATGAAGAAGGATGTCAAAAAAATATATATATTTCTGCTATTTATAATTTTGCTGCTGTGTTTAAGACTAACATTGATTTATTGATCCGTATTAGAAATTTGTTTTCATAGGAAAGATTCTTTTATTTATAACAACAACCACCAGGAAACAGAAGGTTTGAAGGTTTGGGATTCATGAATAAAATACAATGGCATTAAAGAACAGAGTGCAGGACAGTTTCACAATGTAGGCCTGCCTGGTGGAAGACAAAGTAAAAGTTCCCATTTCAGAAAGATGGGCAGAAGATGTAAATGTCATCTGTTTCTGTAGTCCACGGTTATTCAGGGTGTCGTGTTGCCAGCACAACGATCAACTACCCTTATGTTTCCCCAACTAATTTCAGGTACCTATTAGAGATGGGTGAACTCAGAGGCACCCAAATACCCCGAAATGAGAAATCACAGTCTTTACCAGGATTCGATTCAGAAGCTAAACTTTACCACTCAGCCACCACGCCTCCGGTGGAGGATTAGACCCCCTCCAAAACAAAAATTAATGTCCTCCTTTTGCGGACGTCTGGTGATTCTAGACATAAAGAACATTTACAGACTTGTCATCAACGAAGTCAATACTTTATATTCTTGTTGTCGGTTCTATTCAATATCTAAATGTGAGCTAAAAAAACACTCTATTCAATCTTTGATGCTAGTTTATTGAACGTTGTAATTCTTGGCTTCAAGAAAAACATTTCCTTCAAATAAGATTTCGTACAAACACACACACACACAAATAAATAAACTAAAAAAGAAAAGCAAATAACAATGCAGACATTGTGTGCTTTCCTTTTGTATTTCCGAACATCATTATTCTATTTAAAATAAAATGCATACATACAAACTACATAGATTAAATTTTGATAAATTTTTTTTATTGTTGGGTTTTAATAGGAGATAAGTCAATAGAACAATCAAATATTGAAACAGGAAGTCGACTTTGCGACGGGATTCTGGGAAATTTTGTCTTTCACATTTTGAGTATAAATTGTTAAAAATCTAGATCTCTGTATACATAAGACAGTTGTCTCTCCTGAGTTCTGGAGTTCTGTTAAATACAATGAATGATTTGATTTAACATAGCATGAACTTTTCCTAATGAGGTATGAAGCATTAAAATCATCAAATCAAATATTTCTATTACGAACCAACCACACCAGGTCATGGGCGTAGCCGGGAGGGGGGGTTGGGGTTCACCCCCCCCCCCCCCGAATTGAAATTTAGTGAGTGATTTTTTGCTTTGATTTTGTTTATTTTAGTTGAGATTTTAATACTAAACCATCACTTGCCCAAGCGCAGCCAAGGGGGTTTTGAGCTAAAAACCCCCTACCAGGGGGTTTTGCAGTCAAAACCCCTTCTTCTACAAAACAAAACCCCAGAAAAAGGACAATCCCCAAATTCCAAGAGCATAGCTAAGGAAGCGATGGTACCTTAGTAAAGTTGTGACAGAGCGTCGCGTGAGGTTTGTGGGACATGTTCTCCGACTAAATGAATTATTAGAGTTGAGATGACATGGAGGCCATTACGAAAAAAATCGCACACAGAGACATCCTCGTACAACTTGGCTCCACACTTTCATAGAGAGCATCAGAGCAGGTGGGAAGAGGCTTAAGACATTGCCAGTGGTAGATTTTTGTGGAAGCAGCTTGCCGCCCAATGTCGCGGGAGGATCTAAGTAAGAAAGAATAGCAGATTAGGTTTTTGAAATAAAACTTTTTAGTAACAGGATAGTGCACTGTAGATACCTCAGAATATGCATTTTGTTGGCTTTCAATACCGTAAAAAGGGCTTGGCGGAGGGGCTACGTCCCGCGCTAGGGGAGCTCACAGCTGGCGATGGCGGGGAGTCTATATTTTTTTCCACTAAATCCATGAAGAAATTATTGTAGGGTGCAATAAACGTCTCCCGAAAGAATGAAGAGTCAGAATGTAATAAAAATTATGTACACGTACACACACATATATCTATCTCTCTCTATATATATATATCCCCCAACCCCCTCCCCCTCCCCAGAAAAAAATCCTGGCTACGCCCATGTATCAGGTTCATACAAATCAATATAAGGAGGACCATAATCTTTTAAAATGTTTGCCAAGATATGCATGATAACCCAGGCAGCAAGTAACTCGGTATTCATAGTGGTCTGTCTGTATTTCTTTCATTTCACTTCACTGTGAGTTCTAATCAAAAACATAACATAATCCGAGAACAGAGTGATGCGTTGTGGTGTTTTTACCAGTTTCTGTTACTAGACAACTTTACTTCCTGGTTCTCGAAGGAAGACAAGAGGGAAGAATATTAGGGGCCGCTTGTTTTTGACTTAGCGTTCACTCGAGTAGCTCTTTGCCCGAAATAGTTCCTCAGTTCGGCTGGAGTGCACCCTCCCATCCCAGCACCAAAGCAGTCAGCACAAAAGCACTCAGTTGGAATTCTGTTACTTTGATTTGACTTCAAGTATTTAAAAAAAATATTCTCATGCTTCAAAAATTTTCCAACTCTGTCCTCAGAAGGTCATTAGCTGAAAACAAGAAATTATTTGATAAAAAAAAGTAATATATATTTTTAAAAACTCTTTTCCTACTTTATGCACAAATACAGTTGGATCGATTCGGATCTGATTGGATCCGGAACATATTAAATCCAATAAAGATCGTATCGAATCGGACTCGGATCGTATTGGATGCATCTGATAGGATAGGAACGGATTGGATCTGATCTGAATCGGATATAGTCCAAATAAGATATGATCCGAATTAGATCGAGTCGAAATCGGATCGGATCTGTATCGGATCATATCTGATCGGATATTTTCAATCGGGTCGTCATTAAAAAGAATAAATAGCCTGTAAGCGAATCGAACCCTTGACATTCACGTAAAAAGCTTGTCACTCTATCAACTTACTGCCAGTTTCGGGAATATCTAGACTACAACACACCCTATACGTGCCTTCCAAATTCCAGAACCCATTAAGAGTGCAAGCTGTTAGAAGGAAAGGGAACAAGTAAACAGGCATGACATGAGCCTTACGAGAAGCTGCCCACAATAAGCTCACAATTGTAAATAAGGCGACTAAGAAAGATTTATAAAGTCAATTGAAAAAAAAAAAAAAACCGTTAATTTCTTTTTAAAAGCCTCAAATTTTCTGCTTTACTTTTTTGTCTTCTTCTCATCGAGCATTAAATAATTAAACAGAAAATAGAACGGGCTCTAAATGAAAGAAAATTGTTTCATTTCTTTTTCAAATATTTGTGTTCTTTAATTAAGTTTTATTTTTTTTAGGATTTTTTTCCCCCAGCTAATTGGATTGTTTTCATGGTTTTCAGGTTTTATTCTCTTTTGTCATAATTTCTAAAGTTTTCTTTTTGATTGTATTAAATTTGATTAGTTAATTTCCAGCAGAGCAATCTAAACAGGGTGCCTCTACAAAAGTACAGAGAGGTCATTGTCTTTGTTGTTTGGTGAGCTACTACAGGTCTGGAGCTACTGAGCTTACATTGTACTTCCGAGCTGGCTAAACTGGGAGTTGAAAGCCTAGGTGTGTCCATTTAAATTATAAACAGTCACACAGTTTAATCACATAAATATGTAAACATGTTTTCAATTTATAAAGTATTTTTTTTGACTTCTGTTGGAGCTCAAAGGATCCGAAAAATTGAGTGAACAAAGAAAGATTACGCCAAGAATAAAATCAGAAAAAAAAATATTTAAAAAAATTAAAAAATTCTCCGAAACTCATTGAAACATGTTACTGAGGCCAAGTAGTTCAAGTTTCTACAATGAATGGTGCTTAAAATTGAATAGTTCAAAACTATTCCAATATTCGATTCTAGATATACGTAATATTTATTACGTACATAGGCGTACACATCTCCTTCTATTCTCTGCATAAAACTCTTCGCGTATCCGGTGGCGCGGTGGCTGAGCGGTAAAGCGCTTGACTTCCGAACCGAAGTTCCGGGTTCAAATCCTGGTGAAGACTGGGATTTTTAATTCCGGGATCTTCGTGCGCCTATGAGTCAACCGGCCCTAATGGGTACCTGACATTAGATGGGGAAAGTTGTGCTAGCCATATGACACCTTCGTTAACCGTGGGCACCAGATCTGCCCTATAGGTCTGAAAGGAGAACTTTACTTGAGGATCTCACTGTACGGTTGACAGTGTAGTGAACGTCATCGTGGAGCTCGTACAGCCCTTTATATAATTTTACCATTGGAAAAAATTAAAACGGAGTTAATATGTGTCCTTCATAGTTCTTCACATTCACGTGATTTATAGTTTGTTGGACCAAAGATTCTCGGGAACTATTTCACTATCAGTTTTCTTAACTCTTTCTCTCCGTACTTATTTTCCACGTTAGGACGGAATTCTTCATTTTGCTCATGACTTTTCCCCACTGCCTGTTAGGATGAAGCTTCAACAGCTTTGTCATTGGTTTTCGAGAAAACATTTTATTTGGTCTATATTTAAAGGGGAATGCATGCTCTTTTTATAGTACAGAAAATAAAGTTTGTAAAATTAAACATTAATTTAATGACGTCAAATCAACAATGGTATCGTCAATTAGAAAAGAGTTACCGCGAGTCAACCCGTCAGACAAAACAAAAAAACAGTGTACACTGTTTTCATTCAGGCCTGGTGAGAGGGAGCTCTTGTTCACTTTTGCTGGCCTAAAGTTCCAAGAGCCGAAGGCTCAACTCTACCTGCCAGTTTAAGAAGAAGAAGAAGTGATATCCTTATGAGTTTCGTGAAGTATGAGACACGACTCTACTCGTGATGGATTCTGCTCGACTTTTGTGTACATCGATCCATTTTTCTCTTCACTGTGGTGCCTAAAGCTGACAAAATGTGTACAACTGCGATCCCCTTCTAACTTTCTGATTTCAGTGTCGTCTGTTGCTTTTCTACCAAATATCGAACAAATCTTAAATTTTGCATCGATTCAATTTTCCCAGCAGATTGAATAGTATGTGAATTCTTTAAAAATGCTACGGTCTTTCACTATGAGTTTTCCCGTGAGTGATGAGAATGTAATGGAAAAATTTCCTAGATGTCTCTTTCTTAAACTGAGCTTAATCGGGTTTTACTGAAAGTTAAACAAATGAATACTATCCATAATTTAAAAAGCTAAGATAAATCTACGAGGGGATGAAGTCCCAGACTGTCTAATGGGTCCTTGACATATGTTAATGGGAAGATATAAGTCAATCTCGTTAATACTAGGTAACACTTTAGGAAGACAAGCCACGTCTAACAAAACATAGGGTCTCAAATGGGAACATAAATAATACATCGTTTACCGTAGAACGTAAACGGTACATCATTTACAGTGCATCATTTACCGAACAAACTATTTTATATTTTTCCTCTTATTGTTCTCTCTCGATATCCCGCGAGATTCTCGTTGGGACAATTGCAATCGTTATTTCTAGGTAATTTTCTTGTTTATAACAAGTCTGACAAACAGGCCAGTCTACTCATTTAACCATAGTTGAAAACATTCTGCTTTAAATCAAACACTTTCAACTTCAAACTATGATTTAGTCCATTTAAAGTAACTCTCGGATGTAATGAAAGTGTGGCTATATACTCAATCTAATTAAAGATTTGATTGCGTTCAGACATTTAAACTGGAAAATTGTTTGTTTGTGTTACATGTTTCAGATGTTTCATCAGAATTGAAGAGAATTACATCCTACTCTAAACCTCCTGCTCTAAACCTCCTGCTCCAAACATTTTACTCTAAACCTCCTACTCTAAACCTCCTACTCTAAACCTCCTACTCTAAACCTCCTACTCTAAACCTCCTACTATAAACCTCCTACACGACGGTGGGGAAAAGAGTAGTCTGGATTTGAACCCGCAACCCTCGAGACGATAGTCCAGTGTATACCACGCGACCAGACAGCCGTGTGCAATAGCTGGTCATTTGGCTGTCCACATGACACCCTACAAACATGTCATTTTATTTTATCTGTGTCCTAGACCTGAAAACATTACTTAGTGTTTTAAATAGAAACATAGTTCGTTCTAAGATGTAAGAAAGAAAGGAAAAAAAAAATGCACAGCAAAAAAAAATATTTCAGGTCAACATTGTATTACGCTTCACGATCGAACGCTTTTAAAATCTTGAATTTAGCTGGCGGCTAGCTCGTCTGTCTCTACTTGTTCTCCCAGCGTGCAGGATTTAAAGACAATAGAAAAAGAAATCGGAAGATGTTTTTTTACTAATCGTGCTACAGCCCTAACAAAATGAAATTTAAAAAAAATGTTTTCTGCAAAGGCTCTTAGGCTGAGCTAACTCAGGGAACTACAGAGACCACTTTGCTTCTTCATTGCAGACTTAAGTGTATTTAGCTTAGTGAGATGGTTAGAAACTGATAAATTATTGAGTAGAAAAAGTGAGTTCAGAAAATATATTCCAGTGTTTGGCAAATACATTACTTTATGATGCAACATTTCCAAAGAAAAAGAAACCAACTCTTGATTCCAATATAGAAAAATACTTATTCATTATTATATGCCTTGTTTTCAATTAATATTGCAGCTATTACATAGTTGCACTGTACAAAAGAACATAATACACTAACGCACTATGACAACTTGGTATTATCATATCCAAAAATCCAAGAAGATACTTTGAGACTTTTGAACAGTATAGTAAGAAACTAGCTATCACTAAAATTGGCAATTTTCATCTATGAAGGATAACTAAAAGTAGCTAGCTATTTGGCGTATCCGGTGTATGGAAAATAGAAACGTTTGATTGCGTATGTAATATAGAAAGGTAAAGATAAATTTTAAGCTTTTTTAGGAACTGTAATTTTTTTTTTCATTTCATTCTTTATCTTTTATCACATTTTTAGGATAGAAAGAAAAAAAAACAATTTGGTCATTTCATAGACCACATAACAGAAGAACACCGAATTGTTGGGAATATTTTCATTTATGCAACATACAACCTATAATACTATGAACAAAATTGAATCAGACATTTTGCAAATGAATTTATACGTTTCTGTTATATCCTTGAAAATCAATAATCGGTTCAGTCTGTATGATAACCACAACTCTGATCTTTTACACTTCAGTCTGTCTATAATAACCATTTTTTTTGTCATAAGCTTTTACTTTGATAGGATTTTAGTGGTAGAGCGCTAGTTACTTTGATTCTTTATAGATGTTTGTTTCTTAGAAACTGATATATATTATTCATTTGAAAGTGCGTTCAGAAAAAAAATGAACAACTTAATTAGTTAATACTTAACTCAATATGTTAAAATTCAAGATATTCAAGATGTTTTATATGGCCTGTTTTAGTCGCGATACAACTACTAGCTATGGTCGGAATGTTGTCGCCCCCAAAGCAGCTTCAAAGAGGTAAGTGCCGACACAGTTTGGGATCAGTGGCGTCGCAGGCTCAGATCGGAAGTTCCATCTTAAATAGTACACTTGCCATGTTTGGTCCTTGTAGTACACTTTCCTCAGATCTTTGCTATTCCAAAAATAGTCGACTATGCACAGTGTCATATCTCTAGGATGGGTCTTATTCACACGTATTTCTTCTGTAGTCTTTATTCTTTGTAGTCTTTACCTTTGTGGTCAATATATTTGTAGTTTTTACCCTTTGTAGTATTTAATCTTTGTAGTCTTTCCACTTTGTATTCTTTATCTTTTCATACAATATATTTGTAGTCTTTTATTTTTTTTAATCATTACTTTTTGAATTCTGTATCTTTGTAGTCATTCAACTTTGTACTTTTTTACTCTATGTAGTCTTTAATTTTGTAGTCTTTTTCTTTGCAGTCAATGTCTTTGTGCTCTTTATGTTTGTATTGTTTTTTCTTTGTAGTCTTTATTCTTTGCACTCTTTTTTTGTAGTCTTTTTTTTTGTAGTCGTTTCTCTTTGTGGTCATTTCTCTTTGTGGTCATTTCTCTTTGTGGTCCTTTCTCTTTGTAGTCATTTCTCTTTGTAGTCATTTCTCTTATAAAAGTAACATTTCTCTTCTAGAATTAATACTACCTACGTTAGAATCCAATCATTATAGAACAAATTGCACGAACATTCCATGCAGTAGATTGACTTCCTCATACCATTCAACACTTTAACTGTTTCAACATTCATCTCCCTAAGTCCGACCTACTGAGTCCAGATCTCCACACACTTTGCCCCCCACGTCCAACGTCATCATCACGAGGTCAAGTAAATCGACAAACACTTGATCTGGGTGATTGTACTCAGTACGCCAATGAGACCAGGCAACTTGCCCAGGTCAGAGCTGCTGGAGAATATGTTTTATTTATTTTGTCTCTGGTCAATATTGTCCACAGTTTGGATCCAAGGAAAATATCGCGGTATAATTTCAAACAAATAGTGGAAAGAGAACTGCCATACGTCAGCCAGCGGCTAGAGTTTAGAGAGACTTCTGAGTGCTTTACTAATATTATCGTTTCTGAAGACAGTTAATAGATATTTTTTTGAAGAACGTATCGATCCGGTGGTTTTGTCAACGTCAGCTTTAAACAAATGCGTTTTTTGTTTTGCAATATTCATGTAGGAAAATGCAGCAAATTAGTGTTTTTATATTATGAATTATAGTTGGTTTTTTTTTTTATGAGCTTTGTTTTCTTCTTATTCTGGTGGATGTCAAGATGTTTTGTGGAGTTAATGTAGATGTTGCTGTGTCAGGATGTGTTCATCTGTGTTTTTGGGGATGTGTCCGTTTGTGTTTATGAGGATGTGTTCATCTGTGTTTGTGGGGATATGTTTGTTTGTGTTTGTGTGGGATATGTTCGTTTATGTTTGTGGGTATATTTTCGTTTGTGTTTGTGGGGAAGGTTTATTTGTGTTTGTGGGAATGTATACATGTTTGTTGGTGGGGATGAGTACGTATGTAGTAATATGGTTGTAATTGTGAGTGGGTGTGTGCATGTATTATGTTGTGGTTATGTGGAAACTGTAAATTGTGGTTATTTGATTGTATTACATTGTGATGACGAGGTTGTGGATGTCTTTAAATTGTGGTTATTTGATTGTATTACATTGTGATGACGAGGTTGTGGATGTCTTTAAATTTGGTTATTTGATTGTATTACATTGTGATGACGAGGCTGTGGATGTCTTTAAATTGTGGTTGTCGTGTAAATACTCTTTTTTCCCCCAGATTTCCAGTTAATGAGTTGCATGGATGTATCCACATTTAATTGCGTGGATATATCCATATTTAATGGCGTGGATGTATCCATATTTATTTGCGTGGATGTATCCATATTTAATTGCGTGGATGTATCCATATTTAATTGCGTGGATGAGTAAATGTAAACTTTAGTTTATATTTAAATTAAAACGACAATTTTCGAATCACTGAAAATGTTTTATTATTATATTTCCTATTACCTAAAGATCTATGTTTAATGTTTAGCATAATTATGATGCTGCAGATTAGCTTTAAAAGAAGACGAAACTAATGATAATGTTGCCAGACTTTTCTCTGTTTTTTTTTTTTACTTTAAAAAAAAAATACCAAGGAAAAATATTTTTTGTTCTCTATATGAAATCGCTCTTCTGATAATGGTAGATGTCAAGACAGTCATCGAATGTTTTTAATAAGAAAGAATACTCTTATAATGGTTTGCAGCAGTCTTTAAACCAAAAGAATCAAACCTGCTCGGTATCTTACCTCAACAGATGCCTCAACAGATGCTTAACATACAAGATCCTATGAAAGCCAAGACTTAACGAACACTGATAATGTCATGGTATCTTAGTTGATGACACACCTGGCTACATACCGTCAACTACATGTCCCCTCGATGATCCACGGAGAAAATGTTTTCGGAGTGAAACGTAACATTGAAAAAAAAAAAAAATACAACTGCGACTTTATGAAGCTGGTGATATCTTCTAAGAGCGATTACTTTGCTCCAAATAACTAATAATTGAATGAATGATGGATTAAAAAAAAAGATTTAACATTTTTAGCACTGTTCCCATTCCCCCCCCCCTCCGAAAAAAATCCTGGTTATGCCAATGTATAAAACTAGTCAGAGTATGTTAAATTCTAGTTTAGTGATATAGATTCAGACATGGCAACATTAAAAGACAGAAGTTTAGACTAGAATACTGGATCTATTTAGAGATTTGGTGTAGACGATTCTAGTTTGAAGATACAGATCCATACTTAAAAACATATTAAAAAAGTAATATAGACTATTTTTCACCAAATACGGTCAGCAAAATTGTCCTGAACATACTTTCATCTCAGTAGTGTATATTTGCGGGAATTATCAATGACGAGTGTTCAAGATTTAGATCTTCATTTAAAATGATTATATTTCGAAACTCTTTGCATACCCTGAGGCGCGGTTGCTGAGCGGTAAAGCGCTTGGCTTCCGAACCGAAGTCCCGGGTTCGAATCCTGGGATTTCTTATTTTGGGATCTTTGTGCGCCTCTGAGTCTACCAGCTCTAATGGGTACCTGACATTAGTTAGGGAAAGTAAAGGCGGTTCGTCGTTGTGCTGGACACATGACACCCTTGTTTACCCTGGGCCACAGAAACAGAGGATCTTTACATCATCTGCTCTATAGATCGGTCTGAAAGGGGAACTTTACTGTATTTTTTGAAATATTATAACGACCAAACTGCATTTTTCTCTCTGTGGCCAATTAGCAAAAAAGCCTTTCCTCAAAGATATACATAAACATTTAAATTTCTAGGAAAATCGTTGCTTCCGTTTTAGAAATCCGTGTCCACCAAATGTTCACACACTTTTTTTAAACCCATGAGGAGTTTGCAAGCTTGTAAGAGGAATTAAAACAACAACTTTCAGTTATGTCTCAATAAATTGTAACGAAGACCTGGACATTGTTGGTCTTATTTAATTTATTTTATTTGAATTGCTTTTATATAGCGCAAACTGTTATACGAGTAGCCTCCTCAGTAAGCTGCAGTCCTCTTTTCTGGAGATGTGAGGGAGGGGATATTTGGGGAAAGGTTCCGTTTTGACTTTAGGCGCTCGTAAAAAAACACAGCTCAGCTCAAGTCAGGATACGAACTCAAGACTCCTCGATAAGTAGACAAGCGTCTCTTTTACCACTCAACCACATCTCCCATTTGATTCGGCATTTGTATGCGTCTTACTAGATGGACATTTTGATTTTATATTGTATTTCTATTAAGGCTTCCTATTTTGATCAATTTTTATTCTACAATACTTTTTTTTTTTTACAAGAATATTTTATGATTATGCCAAGACGCTATCTGTTTTCATCAGTAGCTTAGAGCCAGCTAGAAACAACGGACAGCTACTCCATTTTGGCTAAATGTAGGAAATGGCCACGTGACAGTTTGTGTTTGTGACTTTGTGATACGTGTTTTTACTTCGATAACATGTACAACTCGTGTTGTAGTAGTTTTGATGGCCCTGTAATGGTTCCTTTCTCTGTTTGGGTAAAACTAATTTGCATGAGATGAACACCTTTGTTGGCCTATAGATCAATGTACCATATACTTATACATAGGAAGCCAAAGTTATATATGCTGTAAGCATTCTATGTATATAGGTCTATCCCTTATTTAGGTTTACTAGTTACATAGACGTTTCAGTATTATATAATGTACCAGGTACATTGGCGTACCAACCCTATAGCCTGTACGTATATCTATATCTGTATCTCTCTTTCTCTTTATGATCAGTAACTGTTCAACATAGTGACTTTTTCTGAGCAAGTCTTTGGAGTGCATTCTTTATTCTCTCCCTTTTTTTCTCGATCATTTCTCATGTTTTCCTTCCTGGTGGCTCTAATGTAGCGGGCACTATTGACATGTTACAGCGGTTTTATACACTCTCTTGCTGCTTTGTCTTTCTTTCACACTCTCTCCCTCTCTTCGACTCTATTGTAGTTTTTTTTTTTTATAGTTTTATAGGTTGTTGTTTTTTTTCTATCTTCCACTCAGTCGCTCTGTCTATCTCAAGGTGTGTTTTTTTTTTCTCTTTAAGTCAAATTTTGTCATTTACTCTTTCTCTCACCATAGATCTCTCATTCTCTGTATATCCATCTACTTCACTCTCTCATTCTCTGTATATCCATCTACTTCACTCTCTCATTCTCTGTATATCCATCTACTTCACTCTCTCATTCTCTGTATATCCATCTACTTCACTCTCTCATTCTCTGTATATCCATCTACTTCACTCTCTCATTCTCTGTATATCCATCTACTTCACTCTCTCATTCTCTGTATATCCATCTACTTCACTCTCTCATTCTCTGTATATCCATCTACTTCACTCTCTCATTCTCTGTATATCCATCTACTTCACTCTCTCATTCTCTGTATATCCATCTACTTCACTCTCTCATTCTCTGTATATCCATCTACTTCACTCTCTCATTCTCTGTATATCCATCTACTTCACTCTCTCATTCTCTGTATATCCATCTACTTCACTCTCTCATTCTCTGTATATCCATCTACTTCACTCTCTCATTCTCTGTATATCCATCTACTTCACTCTCTCATTCTCTGTATATCCATCTACTTCACTCTCTCATTCTCTGTATATCCATCTACTTCACTCTCTCATTCTCTGTATATCCATCTACTTCACTCTCTCATTCTCTGTATATCCATCTACTTCACTCTCTCATTCTCTGTATATCCATCTACTTCACTCTCTCATTCTCTGTATATCCATCTACTTCACTCTCTCATTCTCTGTATATCCATCTACTTCACTCTCTCATTCTCTGTATATCCATCTACTTCACTCTCTCATTCTCTGTATATCCATCTACTTCACTCTCTTTTTTTCTTTATTTTATCTTTCTTGCACTTTCTATATTTGTCTTCCTCCTTTTCTCTTCCTGTTTCTTTCTGACTATCTTTCTCACTCATTCAAAAACTCCAGAACATTCTCCACAAGAAAGAAATAATGAAATCGAATAAAATCTCTTGCAATGGTGACGTAATTGTCTCTACGCGCAGCGGGCGATTTTCATTGCAAACAACAGAAATACACAATCAATCTAGCGACAAAATTAAACATTGGACAAAAAAAATCTAACTTGTGCAACAGGAGGAGGGGGAAGGGGACAGAGGAGGAGGAGGGGGAGAGAGGCGGGAGAAGAAAGAGACAAAACTAAAAATAAACAAGAAACATTAAAGAAAAAAAAAAGAAACTCACAACAGCATCAAGGAAGATGGATTATAAAGGGAGCTAAGTATAAACAGAAATCGAAAACAAGAAAACCTGATTAAAATTAAAGACTTGATGAATAGAGAGAGAGAGAGAGAGAGAAAGAGAGGGATTGGGGGAGTAGAAAGAGAGAGAGAGAGAGAATGATTTTGCCTTTAAAGATTAGCTTTCGGCTCAAATGAGACAAGGATAGCTAGATTAAATATCTCTACCGTGATAGACTTGACCTCTAGTGTATTAAGCTTTTCAAAGGGTGGACCTCTGGTGTATTAAAGTTTTCAATGGGTAACCTCTTGAATGAGTTTTCAAGGTCAAGGTCCCTATACTTGTTGGGAAAGCAGATCAAGGACAAAATTCCTTCCCTATATTACTTCACTGCCTACAATTGTTCTTTATGTGTTGCAACTGTTCTCATTTCCTTAGAGATATAATATACATTCAAAAAGGCCTTGACGTTTACAAATATATCTCCCTATGTATTTGCTGAGACACATGTGTCTTCCTATGTATTTGCTGGGATACATATGTTTTCCTATGTATTTGCTGGGATACATGTGTCTTCCTATGTATTTGCTGGGATACATGTCTTCCTATGCATTTGCTGGGAAATTTTGAAAGTATAACGATCAAACTAGTTATATAATCAGTTATTAAAATGTAAATATATATCTTGAAAATCATCTCCGTTATTCACGCGGAATCTGATGAAATTTCAAAGGAACAACAAACCACTAATTTTGGTGTCAAAAGCAGGATAATGTAGGTTAGATCACATACAGTACAATACTATGAGACTATATTGTTGGCAACATTCTTTAAATACCAGTTAACCACCCATGAAAGATAAAGAGCCAATTGTAGGCCACGAAAAATATATTTTGATGAAGCAAACATAAACCAGTGTGTTTCATTTCAGTCGTTACATCCAGATCTATCTAGAGATATGACTTTTACATGCATCCACAGCATCTTCATAATAGGAGCGCATTTAACAAAACTATTCTTGAATAGATATAGATCTGTATGTAGACATTAAAAAAATAACTTCTATTTACAGTAGATGTAATATGAATAGGTAATAAGGACTGGCAAGCTAGATTGATGTCAGATTGTATGTTCATCTTTTGTCTTATCTTACGCCAACAACCGGTAAAAATGGGGTTTCAAAAAAAAAGTGTAATGGTATGAACTCTAACTGAAGGTACGTGTTAACTTATCGCCATGACTGTTTAACTTAAGTCTGTATGTTTTACGCACGAAATGGTTCAACAGAAGACTTTTACATCTTCTGCCTTATACATCTTAAGGTCTGAAAGGGAACTTAACTTTTTTTAAAAATAACTCAGCGTTTCTCAAACTGTGGGGTGCGATATTCACTCCAATTTAGTTATCAATCCCCATCTGATTTTTAATCAAGTAAAAATGACACTATTACCAATGTTTACCAGATTTAAATATTTTAAACGATTTTTACTCTTCTGATAAGGACGTCTTAAAATGTAGACTGTTTTGGCAAAAGTCAATAAGACTCAAAACTCTTTGAAAGGGGGATTGTCAAGCCATCACTACTAACATGATTCTTCTCGACTTTGTAAAAAAATGTAACAGGAAAAAATGTGTTGTCAATAGTTTTCTTTTTATTGCATTCTAAAAGCCCTCCCTGACCCCTATAAGAGAGCCTACAGCGCTCTCCTAGGTCCCCAGCTAGCTAAGTGTGTGTGTGGGGGTAGGGGCGAAAGAAATTTCTTCACATTTAGGGCGCGCCACAGGCAAAAGTTTGAGGAACACTGCAATTCATGATGCACCTCCAGTGGTTTTAGCTTGTTGAACCTGTTTGGGGTGTGTGTCGTGTGCCTATCTGTGCTGGTGTGTTGTTATGTACTGTGTGTGTCTTAAGTGTGTGTTTCTATGGCGACGGTGGGAAGAGGTTAACGATTGGTTGCGAATGATGCAAAATATGTGGCTTTATTGTCATTGGTCTTAGTTAGGACAGACGAGTTCAGAAATTCAGTTTGAAAGGTTCTATTATTGTAGTGAGTTAGATTTTGTTCAAACAAAATAATATTACTAAATTCTAGTACATTTTTTTTATCTCATATGAACTTGATTTTGTCTATATTATCATAAAAGTTATATTTAGAATTATTCTCAATGCAGTTATTCGGGTTATTTGAAGTTTTATTAGTAAAGATACATTACGTCAACAGAGGTGTAGTTGTCTACACTGACGGATCCAGGGGGGTGGGGCGGTAGGGGCGATCGCCCCCCCACCCACTTGGCCGACCCCCCCCCCATCAAAGGGGGGGGGGGGTGGACGAATTTTAGTATAGAACTCACACAATTTGTATACGAATTTATTACTTATGTTAATAATATATACTAATTATTTATATTTCAACCTATTTTTAGATTATTTCGCCCTTCCCTTAGGCATTTTGGCCGATTTGGTGGGTTCGGTAGGGGGCGATGGCATCAATCCCTCCCCCCTCCTACCCCATACACTTTCGAGTGGGGGGGGGCGGTCCAATAAATTAGTAGAAATCCCAGCTTGCAAACAGAATCAATGAAATATCTCTAGGATTCAAACGTGTTATTGGTGTTTTAACTGATCTATAGATTATGTCGTTCTCCTGTTGGCGGGTTGGGGGGCGGGGGCGAATACATCTACTGCCATTCCCACCTAAACCCTTTGAGTGGGGGGGGGTGGTCCTACTTTTATGGGGAAATCATAGTTTGTAAACAAAATTAGATGAATATCTATATAATAGAAGCTATGTATTGATATGTGAACCCATTTGTATATTATGTCGCACACACTCTAATCTCAAATTCTATTATTAGTAAATATAAAATGAAAAAGGGTTGTACTAGGTGGAAGGGGCGATACATGCCATCGCCTTCCGCCCATCGGACAAACCAATACTTTTTCTTTTTGAATTATAGTTAAGAAATTACAAAATTATTAGAAAAATCTGTCACTAATATACTTTATATGTGCTATAAAATAAATTCTTATATCGAGTCGCACAACCCCTATTCTTTAATGCCAAATACAATCATTAGCAGAAATTATAGAAAGGAGCAAGGATTAATCGTTTTCATTCTACCACCCCTCCCCTTTCCTGACGAAAATATGATTCTTAAAACAAAATAGTTAAATATGGCGACAGAGTTTATGTAATTTCACAAAATTTATCATATTTTTTTTAAGGAAAGACTTTGCTTTGGAAAATTTAGATTTCATACGAAATTTTTCAGAATAAGAGTAACAATTGAAATGAGTTCTGAACCCAAATTTTGTTTTCCTAGTCACCTTTTTCCAACCTTTACTCAATCTGCTATTTTTCTAGTTAAATAAATTTGGGAATATAGCTCATAATTTATGCTTCAATCCTAAAAATGCAAACAAATTTAGAGTACAGTCTGATTGGTCCACTTAACTCCTCCCACTTCCAAAACTTTTCGTTACAGCTTTGAATTATAGTACTGTAACAAAACAAAGTTACAAACATGCTTATTGAACAAAATGTATCACTTACAAATGAACTTTACAAAAAAAAATATTTATTCTAATTTTTTTTTTTCGTCGGCGATCTTCTAAATATGTGGGGTATCCTCACATTGTTTTATTTGCAATGTACTAAGGGCCTTTCTAACTCATATTAGAATATTTTTTCAAGTAAAACAT